>JBAMJV010002314.1:0-426968 GCA_037951105.1 Echinarachnius parma | reverse complement strand
GTCGTTCTACCACCTTACTTGCAAACATGAAGGGTGTCAAAACAATTACTCTCATGTGTATGTTTTCTAAACTGTGTCATCTTTTATTATGCCTAGATAGAGATAGATTTCTTATTTCTTGATGATGTTGTTATTTGAACTTGATGATAGGTGAGGGTTTGGTGACATAAGTTGGAGAGAGCAATGTATCTATTGCTTAGAAGATGTGACTTTTGGAAACTTGTTGGTCTTATTTGCGTTTTAAAATCTGTTATTAACCTGTTCCTTGAAAGGACATCTGATGGTTGGTTGTGGAGAATAGAACGTAAAATGAAAGATGTAAGTTATAACCTATTTAGTAAGTACTCTGATCTATAGTCGCATCTGCTTCAGTTGTGCCGTAATTTACTTTTGATGACCCAATTTATGTTGTTTGTTATGATTAGCATGTACCATAAAAGATGGTCTGATGTGTCGTTGAAAAGGAATGTCTAAAGAATGTGACATATGACTGATTTAGTACTCGATGGTCACATCTGCTTCAGTGTTGAGTAAATAAATAGTTATTGAAAGTGGCTCATGATTCAGGGGTAATTGTGATCAAAGTATATCTTATTCATAGGGCTGGAAAATTGTCATTCGTAACATATAACTTTTTAAATATGAAGTGGTCACATCTGCTTCAGCATGTAGTCGATTGTTTTCTAATGACCCAATTGATATTGCTTGTTATGATCAACAAGCTCCATGAAAGGACTGGGCCGCCTGCTAATTATAGACCAGTCCCTCCCAGTGCAGACAGATGTATATACAGAACTTATGATGATTGTCCAGTATATAGCGTAGCGTGGTTGGACTGTTTGGGGGAGCACGCAAATTATTTGGGGGCGGGGGGTTTGGGGCCGGGGGCACACCTTATACACATACATGTCTTTATTTTATCAAAGTTTTTCATCTTATGTTTTTAACGCTTTTGTAATTTTTATTGATGGGGGGAGGCATGGCCCCCCTGTGTGCCCCTCCCCCCCCCCCCCCCCCCCCCCCCCATAGGTACACCAGTGATGATTGTAGTTTAACTGAATCCTGTTAACACATTCAAGGTTGGTCCGAAAATACTCAGACTGGGTTCAATCGAGAATACATGTTTTAAATAAGTACTCCAATTAAATTGTCTTCAATCTTGCTAAATCACATTCCAAGAACGAGATGGTGGTGTGATTGGTAGCAAGGAGCGTAACAAGGCAGGTAACTGCTTTGTAATGATATTTGATGGGTGTGATGAGGCAGATCGCACGTGGCAGGTATCACATACTCAAACAAATCTGGGTTAGAGCCTTAGAGTACAGATGCATAGATCGTTAGAGAGTAGCCCAATCATACAATTTTCAGCTGAGACTTGAAAGGTTGTGGGTCTAGAGATTGGTAGCTTTTTCCAGCTCTGCGATTTGTAACTTAAAAGGTTGAAAGGGGGAGAGTAGCCTTTTCAAATCAATCTGTCTATAACCACCACGTGCCTGCAATATACTGTATATATATATCCCACCGTGTGGAGTTTGTTTGCAGCATACAGAAGAAGAAGTCTGAAAGAGAATCTGAATCAGGAGAGCTTAGAAAATTTGCAAGCGAGAACTGATTAACATCTTGTTTGCACCAATGGCTTCTTTTCAGAATTCTCGCAGTCGTCGGAAGTGGAGCATCGAGGTAACCATGCCAACCAGTCTCCTTGACCTTCCTGATGAACTTGTCATTGGGATACTGGACCGACTGGACATGTCGGATGTCGTAAGGTAAGCTGACCAATTACACCTCTTGAATATTTGTTCAATTACTTTACACTTCTGACCACTTTTGCACACACTCTACACACATAGAATTCTGAAACTTAAAGCTAGGGTACCACCACCCCAAAAATAATATCCTTATAAATGAAAGGTAACATCTTTAGTAGTCCATTCCACCAACAAGTTCAGAAAAATATGTTTCCGGAAAAAGAAAAAAACATGGAAAATGCTTTAATACCATTCAAAGCATGCATTCATGGGTCTGCATATGTACGAAGACTACCTTTGTCCAGGGGGAACGAAATCGTCCGGGATTCTGGTGTCTCCAAACGTACGTGTGAATAGAATTGGTGCACTCTCGGACGTTTCGTGCCTACGGAACCATCAAATAATAAGGGTTCCGTAAGTGACGGTAATTAATTGTATTGTTTATGAATTACACAACCCTTTGCAAAGTGTTGAGCATCTATTTAATATCACACAACGGTACCAAAAACATATATTTACTTGTTGTTCTTTCCTTTAAGTTTGAAGGCAAGATTGTGGAAAAGCACCTTCAAGTACTTAAAGGAGGGGTGCAATCCCGGCTTTGATTCAGGTTTATAGCTTTAAATATGTGCCTTTATTGATTTACCACACTCTTTTTCAAAGAAATCCTTAAGTTGGGAAAAAAAGGTAAATTTCATGCAACTTTTTTGCTTTATTACGCATCGGCGTTCCATGCTCCTAAAAAAAGTCATTTATAGCAGAGCGGAAATGTGCGCACGTGTCACCCGATTCATGACATCACATGCAGACCGCAACGCGGAGGAATGTGCATTGTTTACATGCAGAGCCTATGACTTGCTTGTAAAAACAAACTCGTTTTTGCTTGTAAATTGAGGTTTTACTGAAAATGCTTAAGGAATTGATAAGAAATGAATTGTAGCAGGATGCAGCTACACATCTGAGTGTATATCGTCCCATGATATAAACCTGAACAAATGTTTGCAAATATTGAAACAAATGGAAATAATATCTCTGTGTCAACGTGAGTATTGTACTCAGCGTGTACGTCTATGACCGAGCTAAACTGCGATTGCCTGCCGGTGACGTCACAAAGATGACGTCATTTTTTGTTCGCACCGGACTCAGTTTTTTACGGGGGTTCCGAAAGAGATTTACAAGTTGATTTTTTTATTTTACCCGGGTTTTCCCACGAGGAAAATATGTTTGTATTAGTAATCTTCATGAAATCTACCTTAGATACAGTAAAAACCCAATTTTTAGGCAGTTTTCTTGTCACCATACCTTTAATTAGTGTAGCTCTGATTTCTTTTTCTTCTGTTGTAATTTTTTATCTTTGCAGGAACCTTTTGCAATTTTCTAAGATTTGTAATAACTATAATTTTGCATAATCTTTGTGGTAACTTTGTCGATTAAAAAAAAGGATTTTAATGATACATGTACCACCTTCCTTCTCCCTTTGTGTCAAATCTTTATAGAAACTTAATTTGTCTAATTTCCTTTTATTTTAAATGATATATTTCTGTCTTTCCTCTTTTTATTTGTGTACGATGTTGTTAAATGTATGTTAAGTGTTGTTTCCTACAGGTCTGTGATATATCTCTGTTTACTTTCAGGCATGTGTCCACGGTGTGCCAGAGGTTGAATCAGCTCGCAAAGACTGAGAACTTGTGGAAGAGATACTGTGCCCAGTATTGGCTGAATAAAGAGTAAGTGCTTGATACTAACACTAGCTTGTTGGCCCAGAGCCAGCAAAAAGCTCATACTTTACCTTTACCCAAGTTACTGGAAGAATGCTGTTCAAAAGCAGTCAGGCTTCCAGGTCTATCATCAAAAGTCGTGCTAGCATCACCTTACAATTTTGTATTTCGTGAGTGGCAGTGGTGAGCTACGGGGTTTACTTAGTTGCCTAGTTGGTAAATTTGCCACTTGGTCTACAACCATTTGGTCCATTCCCATTTGGTCTACTAGAAAAATCATTTATCCTTCCTTGTAAATTTAAACTTAAGCCACAAGTAAAGTATCATGAGTGGATTGACTATTTTTAATTCACAGTTTGCTATTCATCAAATCTTAATGCATAGTGCATCTACCTTTGATGATGATGATGATGATGATGATGATGATGGTAATAATTATAAAGAAGTCTTATGAGCCAATCCATCGTATGCAAGATTCCATAATGCATTGATTTCAATCTCCTGTTAACAATGTACTGCCTCCTTCATTTTTCTCCAGTAAAGAGCATGACGCAGAATCGTGGAAGGAGAATTTCCTGCAGTGGCACAAGAAGTGGGGCAAGTACATGGGATGCTACGCCCGGGTGAAGTCCCTCTGGACCAGTATAGAGACGTCCCTCCGGAAGAGGAAACTCCCAATTAGGAGTTCTCTGAAGGGTGAGATAATGTCAGTCTTTGGGTTTTAAAGGCTTCAAAGAGAAGGAGAAGGAGACCTTTGTTAGGAGTGCAGTAAGTAGGGTGTTAGGCCCAGGTGAACTCCCTCTGGAACAGGATAGAGACGTCCCTCCGGAAGAGAAACCTGCCAATGAGGAGATCTCTGAAGGGTAAGAAACTGTTAGTCTTTGGGTTTTTAAAGGCTTCAAAGAGAAGGAGGATTAGACCTTTGTGTAAGAAGAAGAGGAGTGGAGTAAATGGGCTGTTAGGCCCAGGTGAACTCCCTCTGGACCAGTATAGAGACGTCCCTCGATGAACCTCCCAATAAGGAGATCTCTGAAGGGTAAGAAACTGTCAGTCTTTGGGTTTTAAAGGCTTCAAAGAGCAGGATGAGGAGATCTTTGTGCAAGAGGGAGAGGGGTGCAAAACATGGGGTGCTGCGCCCGGGTGAAGGCCCTTTGGAACAGGATAGAGACGTCCCTCCGTCAGACGAACCTGCCAATGAGGAGGTGCCTAAAGGGTAAGGGGCAATTATTTTTAAGAGTACAGGGGAGGGAATCTAATGGATTTTTGTAGGGGGGGTGAGGGGTGCACTTAGAGTAGTACATGGGGTGCTACGCCAGGGCAGAGTTTCCCTGGAACAGGATAGAGACGTCCCTCCGGCAGAGGAACCTACCAATTAGGAGATGTCTGAAGGGTAAGAAACTGTCAGTCTTTGGGTTTTTAAAGCTTCAAAAAGATGGAGGAGGATACCTTTTCTTAAGAGGAAGAGGGGTGCAGTACATGGGGTGCTACGCTCGGGTGAAGTCCCTCCCGAACCCTCTAGTCTTGGGGTTTTAAAGCATTGCAACAAAATGGAGAGGGCCTAGAGGATTTTTGTTAGAGAGGATGTCTTAAGGGTAAGGGGCCATTATTTTTGAGTGTACAGGGGAGGGGACCTAGCCTTGAATTAGAAGTGGAAGGGGGAAAGGAGAATGCATTTTTTAGCCCAGAGGCCTTGAAAGGGAAAGGGAGAAGGGGGTGCAGAACATAAAGACTGCATTCGGAAGAGGGCTACTGACGTGGACATTTCTATTTTGTGTGAATTTCCTGTGTGTACCATTCTCTGTGTACTTACATATTAGAGCATATGACTCAAAGCATGGCTTAATTCACAAATCACAAATCATGCTTGTTTATATCTATTCAATGTTCTATGTTTGTTCCAGGTCCTGTAGATGAGATGGTGGTTGAAGCCATCAATGAGATGTCGGACACCGCTATGCCCTGCAGAGGTTGCATGCTCATACCTCATCCACAACGGTCAGCAGGTCACCCCTGGGACGGGTCATTGATGGGGAATCTGGAGGTCTATGACCACCACAGCATGGAGGTTAACGTGCCCCTCGACTTTAACATCAAGAACGGTCTCCCAAGACAGGTATGATAACAACCAAAATAAATTATGAAAGGTATGCACCTAGGAGGTACATCTACAGTACCTGGCTGGAAGTGTAAATTGTGCACTTTGCCTGCAGTGTGGTATTAGATGACGGGGGTTGTAATAATTAGTCACAAGTTTTGAGAGACGGAATGTGTGCTATATAAGAAGTCACCATTATTATTACTTATATTACTGCTGAAAACTGCTTATCTAATAAAAAATCGCCTGTGTGATACAAATGAGAATCCGTAGAGGTCTATATACATGTATACTGTTTGTTTATGTACAATATCTCAATTAATGGACATTAATCTCATATATTTTTATTTTCATGACCTTTAATCTTCAGGGGTTCCTAATCCTCAGCTGGTGTCCATATGTCAACTATGGTCAAGCTCTGTGCCTGAGGGATCTACCTGGACGGAAGGCTGGATGCATCTTCTACCTACATGATGTAAGCAACTAATATGTTGGATCAAAGACCATCATACATTTGTTAGGGTTAGGGTTAGGGTTATGGTTGTTTAGTGGCATATCATGGGCTTTCTGATAGGGTAGTGGGGAGAGGTATATATTTCTTGCTGTTTTTAAGGGGATAAAACATTGTACGGTACAAGCTCTATGTCTCAGGGACCTACCAGGAAGGAAGGCAGGATGTGTTCAGAATTGCGTCAGAAATATATTGCAAGACCCAGTGAAATCGTCTACTGACTAATTGAACCCATAATTTCTTGCCCATTAAGGTTGGTGTCCACAGAAGCAAGAAGCCACATGGCTACTTCATCCTAGCTGCTTCATACATGGAGTGGCTACAGGGTCTGCAAACAGACTATCAGACCCTGATCTTATTGTGGAAAAGTAAAAATAGTCTTTAAAAAGTTGCTATGGATTTGGGGTTAATTGTGAAGGGTTTAACCAATGTGTTGCAAGGGCTAGTGAAAACCTCAACTGACTGATTTCACCCTTTTCTTTAAATTTACAGAATTCAAAACAATCTGTGATGTTTGATGTGATTGGTATGTGCAATAGCTCGACTGACTTCATGTCTTCTCAATTGACTCAAAACACTTTCCCATTTAGGTTGGTGTCCACAGAAGCAAGAAGCCACATGGCTACTTCATCCTGGCTGCTTCATACATGGAGTGGCTACAGGGTCTGGCGGACAGACTATCAGACCCTACTCTGATTGTGGAAAAGTCTAAAATTCTCAGGTAAGATAGTTTTGAGAAACATTTTATACCATTTTTGTTTTTTTAACTTATCCAGGACTGGTCGAGAAAAAAAATAATCACACTTTGAAAAAATGAAATATGGTATTACCAATTTGTTTTCATCTTTATTTGTATTGACAGTTTTTCAAATAATTAATGTTATATTGTAGATATGACACCATTCTGCAATAATAATTATAATAAATATACCAGGGATGCCAGTGGCAATTGCCTTCAGGGCCTGACAAATATTTTCAGCAAATAGTGTGCGTGAGGCGCTAAGTCCATTCCTGCCGGGGTCCAGTTGGAAGCTTAGGGGTATTAGATGCTCTCTGTTGCATTCTCAGCCCTATTTTTCATAATTTTTGCAAAATAACTAAGTATGATTTGGTCAGATTTATGTTCAAAAAACGTTGTCTCTATAACTCTAACTCTACATCGTAAATGTGTAAATCATTTTACGCAGATTCTACCACGAGCCATCATGCTTGGCAGTGACCCGAGACGTGAAGGTTACCGTGGCAACGGCCTTCGTGCCTCGATTGAGTCAGGTATGGAGGGAGAAGACAAGGACCCTGTTTGCCTACCGCATCTCAATGACCATGGATGAAAACATGCCAGCAAACAGTGAGTAGCAACCAGGGCCCATATTCATAAAACCTCGCTAGCTTAGTTTCATGCTTAGTCTATTTTGGATGACGTGGCTATGAATTAAACACATGCTGCTAACTAGGGTTCATTTGGTGGGTACAGTCTTTCCCAGCTATTCCTAGTTGGGGACTAGGAAAACTGTTTGTTGCTCACTAAACGTATCATTTGTAATACATAGCATGGAACTGAGCTAGCAGGGTTTGATGGATATGGGCCCAGGGGTTAAAGGGATCCATTAACTTTGACAAATTCAATCAAATTCCCTCGGAGCATTCCAGAACTCTACTGGATTGTAGTATTCAAAAGTTCCCCAATTTGGATACTTAGTGCTAACGATCAGTTATAACATCTGACATAAATGTCCACTTTTTCAGTAGGTAAAACAATTTTTAAAATTTTTTTTAAAACTCATGCCTGCCCACCATCAGTAACTATATGGTGTTACTTAAAATCACATTGTTTGAGTCTTCCTGCAGACATGAGATTCAACATTATTTGTTCTTTGTTTGTCCTTATGTTTGTTGAACCCAGGAACGTGTAAGTTGGTGAGCCGGCACTGGGAGATCACAGACTCCACAGGCCAGTTCCATGAAGTCAATGGAGAGGCAGTTATAGGTAAGGCAGCGCTCCACACTATTTTCTTTTTGCTGTTCAAACAATCAGGACAGTATGATAATTTCTTTTTTGGTGGCCTGAAACAAAAATTTACTGGCCCTGAAATTAAATTTAATTCATCAACACTCCTTATTCATCATAACTACAATTGTGATGAGGCCTGACATTTTTTAGACCCTTATTTAAAAATCTAGTTACCAATCGGCTATTTATGAAATATTAACATTTCTGCTGGCCTGAGCTTGCCAGTAATGCCCCTTGTCAATATATGCATGAAAATGGAATATGTTAGCATGCACTCTCACTGGTATATTTTACATCCACAAAACTAATGTACATGTATGTCTTAGAATGTAACAGATATTTGTTTTCCTATGTGATAATGAGTTCCATGGCAATTTTTTTGTGACAGGTCTATACCCAGTAATGAATCCAGGATCCAGGTTCTCTTACTGCAGCTGGAGCCAGTTTGACTCCGAGGGGGATGGGGTTGTGGGGGGAATAAAGAAAATGGACTGAAATAAACTAAATTGAACTGAACTGATTTTTTGTTTGTTTGTGACAGGTCTGTACCCAGTAATGAAGCCAGGATCTAGGTTCTCGTACTGCAGCTGGACCCCGTTTGACTCTGAGGGGGGGCTTCATGGAAGGGCACTTTACCTTTGTCAACATCACATCAGGTATGTACTGTCAAGTGATGTGTATATTGATAGCATAGCTGTGGGGGGGGGGGGGGGGGGGGAGCATGGGGTAGGTACTTCCCAATATGACTAATTATTTTTTTTTTAAAGTATAAAGGGTAAAATTAGGAAATATATAGTGTGCCCCCATAAAATAGTTGAACTTCTCTTCACCAGTGGTATCAATATATAATTTCAAACAGCTGTTTGTTAGACTGAATCGGATTGTAAAGTTTGAGCTGGGCTTAATACAACAAATAATTTCAACCATTGTAAATACATGTATTTGCATTATTTGATTTTCACTGTGATTTTGTTTCAGGTGAGCAGTATGATGTAATCTGCCCTTGCTTCAACATGAAATGCCCCGAGATCTCATACTTCACTGAGGAAGAGGTGACATCCATGGCAAACGATGTCGACATCGATGACGAGGATGAAGACAATGATTACTACTGAGAAGAGGATAAATGGATATCACCTATTACAGTCCAACCTGTATTAAGAGACTATCCAATGGATAAAGAAATCATAGCATAATGGTTTTCATTTTCATTGCATTTTTCAGGTGAGCAGTATGATGTAATCTGCCCTCGTTTCAACATGAAATGCCCAGAGATCTCATACTTCACTGCAGAAGAGGTGGCCAACATGGCGAACGATGTCGACATCGATGCAGAGGATGAAGACGATGACTACTACTGAGAAGAGTGCAACGAATGGATATCTAACTACAGTTGAACCTTTGTATAGCGACCACCAAAGGGAACCATGAAATGTGGCCACTGTAGACAGGTGACCTCACTTAGTACACAGGTTCCGTAACACTTTTCCCTGCAAGGGATCACTTTTGGTATAGAATGGATATCAACTACAGCTTAACCTTAGGGATTTGGGAAGTAATATATGTGGCCACTGTAGACAGGTGAACCCGATACACAGGTTCCATAACACTTTTGATGGGCACTATAGGCAGGTTGGGAGCTTTAGACAGGTGGCTATGTAAGGTAGATTTCACTGATCAATGACCACCAAAAATGCAGCAATGTGGTCTTCTAATTAAGAAGTGATCGACAAAGTTATTTGATACAAATTAACCCCTTGCCTATGGGAACAGTCTATAGGGATTTCAGAATCTCTATTTTATGGAACAGGTAAAGGACTCTACCTGGTTGGTGAAGGCTGTAGATAAGAGTTCTAAAACCAAATACGGTAACTCTTGTACTTGTTGTACAGTGGCCGAGAGCATAATCATGACCCAGGACCAGCCCCATCAGTTCCACTGATCTCTAGATTTGCTAGGTAATCCTTTATGGTTGAATGAGTAAGGGAGGTATGAGTGCTCTGTTATGTTCTTTTAAGTTTTAGGTTATTCTAGCATATTAAAGGAACTACAGCGTCTAGATGGCCTAATTTTCACAATTCGGCTCTCTATACGTAATTTTTCCTGGAGAAAAAAAATTTGGCAGTCATTTCTCATGAAATCAATCAATTTGGGGGTAATTGGTAAATATCTAATTGTCCTGGGAACGCCCCTTTTAAATCGCCAAAATGTGACGTCATCTAAAGAACGGACTAATGAACTAAATTCTGTAGATGACGCGTCATGACGTAAGCCAATGAATTGTCAATCACGCTGCCGATTCCGGACCCTAAATGTGGGTGGGGCGTGAACTGGCGGCTAAATGAGATTTGGCATCAGAAAATTAAATCACTACTTAGTTTATTTTCATGGATTTTTTTTCGGCAGACCTATTTTACAAGTCATCAACTATGGAATAAGTGCCAAAGTGCGTTGTATTCTTTAGGTCCTTTAACATCGATAAGTTAGAGCCAATGGTGCTAATTACCATGGTAAATGTTGGTCTGTAATCGGGCCCCTTGGCCGTGGTGCACTCAAACCCATCAACAAATTTGTCACTGGGCCACAAGAATGAAAGGAGGTTTGTCTAATAAAGAAGGAAATTATAGGTGGTCACTATACACAGGTTTGACTGTATGCACTAGTAATCAAAATATTTGTTAGTATTTGTAATAACTTTTCTATAAAATGGTGAAAACACTGGACCATTTTGATATAAATGAGAAAGTAATTAATAAACTTATTACATGTATTTGAGTATGCTGTTTTTATTTGGCATAAAATGCAATTATGATTATGTCTATTATTCATTATTCAGATAATCTGCCATGATAAGTAAAGCAGTTAAAACCTGTTAATCAAATTCTTTATGTATATGTTGAATAAATACATACTCAGTATTATTGACTAGGGAAATTCATTAGATGTACTATAATGTAACGTAATGTAACTTACATGTAGACTTATATTGTTACGGTATAATGGGGAATGTGCAAACAAACAAAACTTTTGTATTTTCTTTTTGTACAGCTATATTTTCTTTTGTTTGTGAATCAACAATTGAGCTTGGCACTACAATAATGCACTTGATATATATTATGTTTATTGATCTTTATTTTTATAACGGGCCCAGTATACTGTATATATTAGGGTTAATTTGTACATATTACGTTAATTGTATAATTTTGAATCATTTATTATTGATGCTTATACAGATGAATGCTGTTTGCACCATATACTTGCATGTACCTACACATAATAATTATTGTGGACATTTGACTGCTAAAGTTATATTGTTCTTGTTGCTTTTCTAGGCTGTATCATAGGACGTCACTTTACATTTATAACATGCTTATGTTCTAAGGTTATTATTATAACAAATTCAATCATTAAGAATGATTTTTTGTATAATAAAGTAAATTCTATTGGAAGTACTCTTGACTATATGTTACGTGTAAACCATTTTGTAAGCACCTTAATTTGTAAATAAATGTATATTCAAACAGACTTGAAGTTTTTCTTGAATTTATTCATACTGTACATGGGTCAATCCATAGTAAAAACTGAGATGTAATTTATGTTTGTACAAAAAACGAAAACAGTAATGAGTGCAGTAAAACCTCGTTATAATGAGCATGTTGGTCCATTGAATTTACCTTGTTCTATCAGATACATTGTTGTATCAGGTAACTTATTATAAAGAGGTTCCACTGTAATAGTTTATGTGACTATATAGTAGCCTTTCTTGACACAACTGGAAATCTCAGCATTCAAAGAGATGGAGCTTGAGAATTAATGTCATTTTGCAGAGATTGATCTTCAAAATATCAAAATCGTAGTATAAAAAACAAATAGACAAAACTTATTAAAAAGGGCCTGTATTCATACAACCTCGCTAGCTCAATTTCATGCTTACTTTATTTTGAATGATGTGGCTAAGAATTTAACACATGATCTTCTAGTTGAGAACTAGGGTTATTTAGTGGGTACCTAAGGATTATCCAGATAACCATAGTGGAGGACTAGGAAAACTGTTTGTTACTACTCTATCATTTTAAATACACTGAGCATGGAACTAAGCTAGCTGGGTTTTTACGAATATGGGTTAATTGAGATCAAGCAATGAAACTTAGCAATAGCAAAGAACAGGATGTTCTGCAGACTTGCAAACGATGGGATAAGTATTCATCAGTTACTTGTTGACTTTAATGACGTCTTTAATGAGATGTGAAATGATCACATACGATGGATAAGGGCATGGATGATACCTGGGACTTGTTTCATGAAATAGTCTTAGATAGGACCCTTGTCTGGTGCGGAGCTAGGGTGCAATTATCTCCGCGTTAAAGGGACTTAGTAACTTTGTCCAAATCCTCAAAATCCAATTGGAATTCTAGCGGTTCCCGCATACCTTGTATTCGTATTCGTATTCGTATTCATACAAAAGCATGGGACAGGTTTCGGTTCAAATTTCCCTTTCGTTAAAAAGATATTTACGATTGAAGTATTCAGATGTCAAATTATCCACTGGATCGTCAGAACCCTGTACGAAGTGAGTGCAATGAGTTAGTGAATATCACTTTGCATTTTTGCTCATTACTCGGCAATATAAAGTCCATTTAACTTGAAATTTTCACAGAACACCCAGTGGACATATCAGATAACAACAATATACATTGTATCAACCACTCATCACTTTTTGCACATGTCAACAAAGTTACTAGATCCCTTTAAGACCTTATACAAAGCTTTTCACTTCCAATGGCTATCAATGCTCAATGCGAAACACTGAGATAATTGCACCCTAAGCTCCACACCAGACAACGGTCATAGCAAAGACCCTTATATGAAACCTGTTTTTTGCCCTGCTCAAAAGTTTGGCTCAAAATTTCTGATCACTAATAAAAAGGGTTTGACTAATCCAAACAACATTGCCATACACACACCTTATGTTTTCCTATATACCTTTTGGTCATTTTGTGGTCAAGGATCTTGTATTTTACTGACCTACATGTACATGTAGATAATCATCTCGGTCATCGAAGTACATTGGGCAATCACACACTTGAACCCATAACCTTTTGATTACTTATCACAAGTCTGAACCGCTAGACCAACCATTTTCTCACATTATATACCAGGCTACAAGTCTGAGTCCCCAACGAAAAAGCATGTTCCCATGGTTTTACATTATGACTAGTAGGCTCTGAGTCACAAGACCATCACAAGCAGTCTCGAGTCTAGACTCATCTATAGCACTGTTATGCCCGGCGCAGACAGAGCCGACTCGACCCGATCCGACTGGTTTCAATCATGCTAGAGGTGGGCCCGGTCGGTCTGATCCGTTTTATGTGTTGAATTGGCCCCAACTAGCATCCAACTGTCTTTCGACTGGCAAAATGTGTGTCGCAAGGCACTGAAAACTGAGCAGATCCGAATGAAAACCAGTCGAATCGGGTCGAGTCGGCTCTGTCTGCAGAGGGCTTTACATACCATCCTGATTGCCAACATCATCATTTGTAGTTGTTTTCGCATAAATCAAGACCAAAGTACAGTGAAACCACATTATAAAGAAATGCTCCCCAGGGAGTGGAGATGGTGCACAAAATGGGTGCTGGTTTGCATTGTATCCTATGACCAGGGTAATAGTTGAGTGTACAACAAAATGATATTGTAACAGATTGGGCACTATATAAATTGAACCTGTTTTTATATTATTATGACAAGAACCCAGAGGCCTATTGAATTGACATTGTTATATCAGGTATCTCATCATATCAGGTTTTTAAAACAATCAAATACAAGGAACCAAGACCTGTAAAACATCACCTCTATATTTCAGGTGCATTGTATAACAAAGCTCTTTATAAAGAGGTTTCACTGTATTGGCAACTACACATATGTAGCAATTGACAACAAATATATAAACCATGCACAGTTTGAAAACACAAGATGGAGAAATAGTTGGAAGACAGAGAATGTTACAGTTATAGAACCATTTGACTAGTTTTATGAAACACACTGGATAAAGTTCAGCTGCCGGCATACAATACATCATATTCATGAGAATATTTGGAGGTTTCAACAATACCTAACATCAGTGAACAAGGTGAATAATGTTAGCAAGTTATACCAATGCAACAATATCGTTCCACTTTAATATTTCTTTCATGATAACAACATTATCAAACATTGATAAAAACATGTCAACATATCAATTACGAGTAGTACAGAACTGAGAAGCTACATTGTAGCAAAGGTATGCCAAGCTGGTCATAAAATGGGTCCTCCATTGTTTAAAAAAAAAAATGAAAATGAGCAAAGAAAGTGAGCCGAGAATCAAACCCGAAACCTCCAGATTGCTTGACCGGTGCTCAACCATCGAGCCATGAAGACTTCCCATGTAACCCTTTTCATTGCTCTTATAGTCAGAAGCTATATATTCTTTGCTCATTTTCTTTTATTTAATATATTTCTGGCAAGTTTCCTCTATGTTTTAATGTTTTTTTTCTTCTCTACAGCCATTTTGTCAATGTGATAACCTTGAGGTAGATATAAAAAGCAGTAAAACATTTCCGGTGAAGTCACACATCGGCAGTAAAAAGCTACAGTTAAAATTTGCATTGCTCCCAAAGGGAGCAGAAATGGATGATGGGAAGTTTTAGATGACCAAGGTAACAATGTAAGACGCCAAGTCATGATTATCAATCATATTTAGTCTTTGTTACAGAACAAAGTTTCCATTTCTTATGTCTCTATTGCTACGAGCTTCCGGAGGTCAGAGCAGGTAATTGGAAGCTAGGTGATGTCATTGGTTCATGTAAAAAGCCTTTGGTGTGACCTTGTTGGGCCTTGAACCCCAAGTCTGCTGGTCAAGAGACAGAGGCTCCACCTCCAAGCCACAATGTCCAGTCGTTGGTAGAAAGTGGTGTTTCTTCCTCTCAAATCTCTAATGCAAACAACTCCCTCAGGCCACAGAAGGTAATGTCATTGGTTCATGTAGCCTTGAACCCAAAGCCTGCTGGTTCAAGAGACAGAGGCTCAACCTCCATGCCACTATGTCCAGTCGATGGTAGAAAGTGGTGTTTCTTTCTCTCATGTCTCTACTGCAAAGGACTTTCCAAGGTCAGAGAAGATAAATTGGAAGGTGCTTCTGTCATGGATTTAAGAAGTCTTCGGTGTAACCTGACAGGGCCTTGAACCTCAAGTCTTCTGGTCAAGAGTCAGAGGCTCCCCCTCCAAGCCCCAATGTCCAGTCATTGGTATAAAATGGGTTTCTTTCTCTCACATCTCTGCTGTGAAGAACTTCCTGAGGTCAGAGAAGGTCATATCTCCGGTGTCCGTCTCCACCGAGTTCAGACCATCCCTGAAAAAAAAAGAGAAAGATTTAAAGTCAAAGGTGTAAGAGGCAGAGAGGTGTGCAGCATCAAATTTGTATACAGTCAAACCTGTCTATAGCGGGTATCCAAGGGAAACAAGAAAAGTGGCCCTTGTAGACAGGTGATCTCTAAAGACAGGTTCTATGATATTGTATGTTTACCCCCCAAAACACCTAATGATATTTGAACAAATGAACAGTGTTGTACTATTTCTTTCAGTATTATTAAAGAAAAATAGTAACATTGCCTACATCCACAAATCTTACTTAGGAACTCTAGTGGTTCTCTCATAACTTTTTGAATCACCAATAGAAGCATGGAACAGCTTTCAATTTGTCAAAATTCCCTTTTGTTAAAAGAATCACTATATTTTCGCTCATTACTTGGATATATAATATCCATTTAACTTGACATTTTCACACATTACTCAGTGGACATCACATCAGATCACAACACACATTTTATCATCCATTCATATCGTTCTGCACATGTCAACAAGGGGTTCACGGTCACCCGATCTCACCTGATGGAGTGTGTTCTGAGGTAGCTGTGTAGCTTCTCCTCAATCGTGGCATGAACCAGGAACCTGTGCACAACTGTGGGTCTGTACAAACAAAGCAATAATAATAAATAATAATAATAATCAAAATAATAATAATAACACTACTTCTACTGTTACTATTACTATAATAAACCGATGGTGTGTGTACTAAAGTAGCTGTGTAACTTCTCCTCAATCGTGGCATGAACCAGGAATCTGTGCACAACTGTGGGTCTGTGGGAAGCAAAACACAAACAAAATGTAATAATACACTAAGAACTAGTAACCCAACTGCCCTACTAACCCACTAGACCAAATGCCCATGATAAGTGTGGAAATTAGTGGAAGGCAAGCAAAGTTTGGGTTGGGCAAGTAATCCTGATTATTAATAATAGTACAAATAATAAAACTTCTACTACTACTAATGTTACTACTTATAATAAACTGATGATGTGTGTACTGAAGTTTGGGTTGGGCAAGTAATCCTGATTATTAATAATAGTACAAATAATAACACTTCTACTACTACTAATGTTACTACTTATAATAAACTGATGATGTGTGTACTAAAGTTTGGGTTGGGCAAGTAATCTTGATTCAAATTATTGTAGGAAATGTTTGACTTTTACAGGAATATGTGGATAAAATGCAATACAGTGGAACCTCTTTATAACAAGCTCTGTTATAACAAGGAATGTACCTGATATACGGAGGTTATTTCACAGGTTCAGGTTCTATGTATTTTATTATTTTTAAGCCCTGATATAACATGGTTAATTCAATGGGCCCGAGGTGCTCGTTATTATACAAATAATACACGGTCTAGAGTGCGTTGTGTAAATGCATTGCACTCGAGGCTATGTTAGCTGTACGTTGTGCACGAGGCGATGCCGAGTGCGCATGCGCACAGCTAACATAGCCGAGAGTCGATGCATTTACATGACACGCACGATAACAAGACCGTAGTATTATTTGTTTTATAAAACAGGCTCAACCATGGATTGTTATATTTTGCTAGATTATTGAAAACAGACTCGCCACAATTAGTAACCCAGTCTATCTACTCTCTAGAGTGTGAATTTTTAAGGAATTTACCAAATTAATCATCACTAGAGTGCACTCACTTCACTGAATTTGACTCTGCAGCTCAGCAGATCAAATGCAGTCGATGGGTAATTGCCGAAAATCCGAAAATTTTCCCGTTTAAAGTGAGAATTATCAAAGAATGGTATGCATTTCCATTCCAAAACTTCCCAATATCAAACTACATACCATATAATTTACGAATCCGCTAAGATTTATTTACTACAGAACAGATTATTTACAAAACAAAGCATTTTCCTTCTTTTTTTTTATCACTTTCGCAAGTTTGACTTCGTAGAACTATGTAAACTAGATGGATCTTCGATTGCGCGCAATCGAAAATTATGCCTCCGCTATTACGCGATTTTAATATCAAGCCCAAATTAACATGCACCGATTTAATTTTTAAAAATATTTTTCATATATTTTGAGTCCTGTGACCTTGACCATATGACCCCAATCTTTGATGGCTCCCTAAAAAACATTCAGGTACCAAGTTTGATTGAAATCTGACATTTAGTTCTTGAGATTTTGGCATTACAAGCTTTTTTGCATGTATAATGAGTCCCGTGACCTTGACCTCAACCTCATGACCCCTACATTTTATGGCTACGTTGACTCTTTATGATACATTCAGGTACCGAGTTTGATTGAAATCTGACATTCAGTTTTTGAAATTTTGCCATTACAAGCCATTTTCGCATACATATTGAGTACTGTGACCTTGACCTTTGACCTCATGACCCCCCAAATCTAATAAAATCAGTGGCACCCCGATATGTACACTCATACCAAGTTTGAAATTGATCCGTCAACCGGTTTTTGAGATATCGCAAGAACAAGGCATTTTTGCACATACATCGAGTCCTGTGACCTTGACCTTTGACCTCATGAACCCCAAAATCTAATCAGATCATTGCCACCACAATATCTACACTAATACCAAGTTTGAATTTGATCCGTCAACCAGTTCTTGAGATATCGCGAGAACAAAAACGGGACGGACGGACGTACGTACGGACGGACGGACAACCCGAAAACATAATGCCTCCGGCCACTTCGTTGGCGGAGGCATAACAAGCATTGTGACATCACAGCCGTGCAAATATCGCGCAACAAAAAGTGACAACACATGTGTGTTAAGCTTTTTCTTGTTTGTTTGTTGAAATTTAATGAATAGTCACGTGACTGGATTTAACCAATCACGTTACTGAATTTACCAGAGCCGTTTTATAAAACAAGGTTTCACTGTAATATAATTGATACCCCAAACTACATGTATACAACAAATGTAATTCATTGCCACCAGCAGTATCAACCATCCAAAGACAAGAACAACTTAAAGTAAGCAATTTAGTTGAACCTTTTCGAGCAAAGCAAACATAAACATTCTCCCTCCGTGCCAACAATGTCTGCGCAATACCCTGTCCGGTTGGCTCCTGCATGGAAGCTTAAAGTAAGCAATTCAGTCAAACATTATCGGGCAAAGCAAACAATAAAATTCTCTCTCCATGCCAACAACATCTGAACACAACCCTGTCCAATTGGCTCCTGCATTGGGGAGTTGGACAAGAGCAGAAGAAGAAGGGATAAACTTACTTGGTTTGCCCGATGCGGTGCACCCGACCAACAGCCTGCAACTCACTTGCAGGGTTGAGGATTGGTTCTACCAGTAGGACGTGGGTTGCCTCGATGATGTTAAGACCCTTACTGCCGCTATGCACTGGCAGGAGCAGGGCTGTGATGTCTCCTTGTTTGAAGTCCACCAGGGCAGACTGTTGAAGGACAAATAAAAAGATAAATTGAGAACAGATAACAAAGAAACTTTAACACAGAGGTTAAGGTGATAACAGTTATAGATGTAACACTAATATAATGATTTATACAAATGAGAAAAGAAAATAGGGCTTCCCTGGGATTGGAACCCAAGACCTCCAGATAACAGGACCGGTGCTCCTACTGACTGAGCTTGAAAGCTCTAGTGACAGTGTTCCTCCCTGAAACTCTTTTCAATGCCAGTGAATAATAGAGTGATTAAAGAAACGATGGAAATATTTTTATCATATGAGAAAATTTGAGAGAAAGGAGGAAAGAAAACTGAGAAAGAATCGAAACTCGATTGAACAAATAACACATCAATTATGAATAAAATTCAGTACATATAGTGCATAGTGACCATCTAAATTAATGAACAAAATGGCCATATGCATTGTAGACAGGTTACCATTATACAAGGTTCAATAACACTTTTATCTTCTTCAGGGGTAACTTCTGGTGGCCAATATAGGCAGATTGGCTCCTATGGACAGGTGGCTACTACCACAGGTTGGACTGCACCATATAAGACAAATTAGGGAGAGAACTACGTCTGTCTAATATTACAGTCAAACCTTTCCTAGTGGCCATCTGTCTATAGCAGCCAACCTGCCTATAGAGGCCACGAAAAAGATATCATGCAGAGAAAAATCTGGGTTAGGGTAGCTGGCTATTATCTGTCTACGGGGGCCACTATACTTGTTTCCTTTTGGTGGTCACTATACACAGGTTAGACTGTACCTGGAAGTGCTTTGGTCCACCGGCCTTGCCTGCATTCCTGAATTCAACCTTGTTCTCTGCCAGGGCCTTGGAGATTAGCTCCAGGACCTCGGTCCACTGTCAGAGAGATAAATACACAAATGATAACTCAGGGATGTAAGTAGCACAAAAGAAAAATCTTGAAAAATTATCATGAGCAAGTAAGCTGTGTATTAACATGCTGCTCATAGAAAGAAAAGTTGAACATTTCATTTCAAATGATACAGATTCTACGTTTACAAATTTGTTGGTGTACCATATGGGTTAGTCCACGGGGTTGGGTCATTTTTTGTGACATACCAGAAGTGAGAAACTGTCTCCTATCAAATTGAGTTTTGCATAAAAAGCATAGCCAACTCTCTTCAAAAGTAGTCAAGCTTCATGGTGAATCAATATTATGGACCCAAAGTTTATGTAATGTTACATGAATATGATGTCCATGTAACATAGGTAAAAAGAGAAATGTGTATTAAGCAAAGATTTTGAAGAAAAGCAACTGAAACAGGAACGATTCTGGTAGGGCACTACTATATAATATTCATTGCATACACATCTTCAACAGATGATTTCATCTTCCATGTGTAGTAGAAGATCTCATACCAACGTTACATGGACATAGTCATATTTGTTGACCCAACCCCATGGAATGACCCATATATCCGCTGTTATTAGGGTCAATTTCTCTAACTATTTAATAATACAATACTTGTTTTCAGTTTTAAAACTTTTGTTTTCAGATTAATCTGGAAAACTTAAATCCCTGATAACTACTCATCACATCATTAAAGGGATCTAGTAACTTTGTTGAGATGTGCCAAAAATTAAGAAGGGTTGATCAAATATGTATTTTTCTGCAATCTGATATGTAATGTGTGAAAATTCCATGGTAGATGAATGTCATATGAAGGAGTAATAAGCAAAAATGCAAAGTGATATGCACATTATAAAATACATTTATCTTTATTGTTAACTCATTGCAATAACTTTGTACACAGTTGTTACTATCCAGTAAATTATTAGAAATCCAAACACTTCTATCGTAAATAGAACAGAATTTACAATGCAATTTGCAAATTTTACTGAGGAAATAACAAAGAAGCAAACACATACAAGTATGTAGATACATGTACTTTGGCAGTTGGCACAAGCAAATTAAGGGACAACAAAAATCTACCTAAAAATACAAGTTGAGCTAGTGAGAGGAAACTTACAGTTGAGAATACAATAGCCTTGGCTCCAGGCTCTTTGATTTGAATCATCTTGAGCATCCTGACAACAGCTTCAATCTTGGTAGAGTGGTCTCCCAGGACCCTCAGACCATTCTCCTCTTTGGAGGGATCCTGCGTAGGAGCCGTGCTGACGAAGTAAATGTCGGTGCCCTCTGTGGGTGACCGGCAGACAGCACACTTGACCGCACCTTGCCTCTTGCCGACGTGGGAGCGTTGCAGCATGATGTCCATACAGTCGTTGCAGAAACAGTGACCACACTGCATCACGCTCCACTAGATAATGATAATAATCATGATATGACATATTTATATAGCGCTTAATGCAAACAAGCCTCTAAGCGCTTTAGAATAGAGGATTAGAGTTTACAGAATGGGAAAATAGAGAGGATTTTTAACTATGACTGATAATGTTGTTGAAGAGATGAATTTTTAGATTATCTTTGAATGAGTCAATTGAGGGAGATTTCTTGACTCGGTTATGCAGAGCGTTCTATAGATATGTTCCATGGACCGTTCACCGTAAGATCTGGAGAGCACTTTGGGTATGTGGGGACAAGAGAGGTTAACCCGTTCACTATGAGATTCTGAAATCCCCATAGACTCTGTTCATGGCTCACCCGGTTCCCGTAAGCAACAGGTTAAGAAAGGAGAAGCCGGAGTACTGTAAACAAATACATCAATGATGATCAAAGTATGTGCTTGTAATGTTCCAAACAACTTAACTTTATACCTTAATACCTGTGTTCCAGAGGCCTGACATAGATGAGGCAAGAATCAGGGTGCTTGCTACAATCCTTCGGTTCACACTAACAGCAAGAGTGAAATGAACCAGAAGAAAAGGGAGGAGGGATGGATGGACTGGAAAAAATGGAGTTAGGGGGGAAGGAAGGATAGAATTGATGAAATATTAGAAAGGAACACAATGAAAGCAGCTTTAAGTTCCTGTGTTCTGAGGGGCCTGACACAGATTGGGCAGGGTACAGGGTTGCGCCCTTCAACTACTGTCCTTTAGCTCATACTGAGCCTTGGGCAGGTTATGCACCAGAAGACTTGATAAAAGGAACAACAGATAGGAGGACGGATGATTGAAAGAAATGGACCAGAATGGGAAGGAAGATGAAACATAACAATAAAGACAATGGAACCAACTTTACTTACCTGTGTTCCAAGAGGCCGGACACAGATTGGGCAGGGTTCAGGGTTGCGCCCCTCACTACCCTCCTTAAGCTCATACTGGGCCTTGGATAGGTTCTGTAGGTACACCAGCTGGCCCAGCTTGCGCCGCAGGTCATTCTTAGCAACCATTCGGTCATTCAAGAACTTGTACCGCTCCTGGTCAACCTGCAGGGGGAGGGAGATAAACAAAAAAATTACTGGAGAAATAAAGCAAAAAAACAGCAAAAGAAATATTAGGTATAAACAGTTTAACCTGTCTAGATGGTTACCTGTAGAAAGCAACCAACCTCTTTATAGAAACCACAAAATAACCACCAAAAGTGATCCCCTGCACAGATAAAATGCTTTGGAACCTAATCTAAATAGGGGCTTGCTCCTAAGCACTCCTGGCAACCTGGCAACCACTGGCAGCCAGGTCAGGGTTCACTAAAAACTGTACCTTGGCTAAAAAAGCAAAACTTGGCAGCCATGTCGGGGTTTGCTTAAAAGCAAACCTTGGCTTCATAATTTCAAGTTCAACTTAGAATCTTTGTGAAACACCTCCCTGGTGATAGAATATATATATATAGCAATTATGCTAGTTTTCCCATTGTGAGAAAGAAGAAAATCCTTTTGTATTATACAATTGGACTAAGAAATTAAATTAATAAATAAAATGATCGTCTTAAGGAGCTTACCTCAGCAAGCTCAATGATGTAAGGCTGTGATGCAGGATCTGTTTCTTCTCCGGGGAACTTGACCCTCAGCCTCAGCATGGCCATCTGCAGTTCATCCATAGCAGCCACCCGGTCACGCATTGCACCCCAGTACGCTCGTAGAGGCTGTAGTTATAGGGAGAAATTATCATCATGATCATCAAGATAATCATGTTGTAGATGATGATTTGTTGATAGTATTACCCTCATTATTATCATTAATCATCATCATCATCATCATCATCATCATCATCATCATCATCATCATCATCATCATCACCACCACTACCACCATCATCCCCATCATCATCATCACCATCACCATCATCACTTTCATCACTATCATCAACGTCACCATCACCATCACCACCATCACCATCACCACCATCAGCACGACCATCACCACCACCATCATCATCACTATCATCACCATCACCATCACCACCATCTCCACCAGCATCCTCTTACCCACCTTGAACTCTTTCCTCTGTTGTTCCAGCATCTCTATGAACGCAGTCCCATCATCCAGCGTGTTCCTGTCTGCATGGCACGTTCGTAGAAAGCTATGCAGGATGCGCAAGGCTTTCTCCATCTCACTAGCAGCCCAAGTCCCACGGGGTCCTGCCGTCATTAGATTGACCGGATTGTTACCTGGACCAGCCAGATCTCCTGCTGGACCAGCTTGGTCCTGGTTTTCTAGAGTCCTGGAGGGAAAATGATGTTGAAAATAGTTGTGCAATGATATGATTACTATTGATCACGTGGCTATAAAACTCAAGAACAATGGGTCTCTGATGTCATAAAGTTAAGTAGACTAATATTTTGGACCAGCCAGATCTTCAGATGGGCCAGCTTGGTTCTAATTTTCCTGAGTTCTGAAGGGAAATTATATTGATAATAGTTGTGGAATCATCTATTATATTAATACGGCAAGCTTTAACCCCTCGAATCATGTCCACTCGAGATATCCTCACCCCGAGGATTCGGCGACTCCCCGACCGTCGTGATCGAAGGATATACGTTTTGCGGAGGACAATAAGGCATTCCGAGTCGCTCCCGCCCCCGTGGTCATCGTCCAGATCGAAGAAAAGGGAAAGTCAGCAATGCCGTTTGCTGAAGTTAAGGCGCCGAGCATTGACTAACGATTTATCGCCGTAAAATTATTTGTAAGAATATAAATTGGAGTAGATAAAACAACTAATATATTGAGAAACCATTTTAGATATAACACGTTGCGAAACTACCCAGGTTTTGATAAATATCAATATTTATATTACGCGGATGGTATGGTAATGATCGCTATTGCCGATTGGCATTGTGTTTGTAAGTGCATCGACGACAAAATGCGACAACTTCAATTTAGCTGCGGTTATACAACGCGCAATGGCTGTACAGCCGTGTATACACGTCGCGGAGTCATCTAATCACCCCACCGAACCGTAGTTTATTTGCATAGCTCACTGACCTGCTGACCATCGTCTCTATTCGCCCTACCGTACACAATACTATAATTGCGCCAGCTTGTGGTAAGATGTATTAAGTCAGCCACGAAGCTAGCACAGCAGTACCAGAAGAGACGCCGACGGGGTGGGGGGGGGGGGGGGGGTGGGGGGGTGGGGGTAGAATGGTATCTGCTCATTTATTATGCAATGCATGTATAAACGGCTATCATCGGGTTTCACAAGAATATGAAAAAATGTATACGCGGGGAGAACTTAGTTGGGATATGAATTGTGTATGGGACCACGACGGGTTATGTGTCATGCAGGGCAATTGAAGACACGGGGGGGGGGGGGGAGGGGGGGGGGTGCGGGGAGGCGTGGGGGGGGGGGGGGTGAGCAAGAACACGAACTAGTGTACTGTATCCTAATTTGATACAAGCGGAACAAATTATCGGGGGTGGGGGCTAGAATGGATGGGGGATGTATCTGCTCATGTAGTATGCAAATGCATGTATATTCCTTTCAAGGGAATATACATGTATCATGATCATCGGGTTTCACAAAAATATGAACAAAGGTATCTGCGGGAGAATTAGTTTATGATATGAAATGTGTAGGGGACACGACAGGTTATTTGTCATACATACAGGCAATTGGAGCCGCGGGGGGGGGGGGGGGGGGGGGTGGGGGGAGGGGATGGAGGGGAGAGGGGAGGGGGGGGAGCGGCGAAGCTACTTTATTAGCAAGAACACATACATAGTGTATTGAATCTATTTTAATACAAGCGGAAACAAATTATGGATCATATGAAATATGGGGGATAACTGAATAACTTTGCGTGGATACTAATCATCATGATTTTGTTATACATTGGCCGGATTGTATCGTTGGACGGGTTGTAGGGGCGGGATTGAGTCGCCCGAGTCTATTTTGTCTTACTATTTAAATGATGACTGTGGGATATATAGTAAAGTGTATGTCATCATCGTCTTTCTCTTATACAAAAACCCGCGGATTTCCGCGGGTACAGCTAGTTACTATTATTACTATAGCATGATTCAGTTTCAAGTTCTCTAGCCAGGGCCACAGCTAGAGGGCTTCAGTCATGTCCAGCAAGCCAAACAAAAGATTTCAAACAATACAACTTTTGTAGAGAAGAGTACACCTGACATGTTGCACAATGGTTAAAACCTATTCAAATCATCCTTTGTTGTATTCGAGATCATGAGTGGATCCAGTTTGTTCCTAGTTCTATGTTCTGAGTCCTGGGCTAAAGGGGCTCAAATCAGCCTTAGCATTTCAAGAAGACATACATGTACTTCCATGAGAACCAAATGTATCTAAAATATACCCAAACTTACCTTGGATCAAAAGAGAATAGTTTCATCTCATAGCTCTGCAGCTGGGTCTTCAACCATGCAGAAGGCACACCTGTCAACAACAAAAGAAAACACATAAAATAACGATGCAATCTAATTACTCTAACAAAAATGAAAATTATCACAGCATGTTCTTAAATTTGTATTTTGTTAGAATACTTCTAACAATTGTTTGAATAGGTGCTATTGAAATGCATTAGTGCATGTAGTCCGCGCAAACCTAATAATGGCGGCCTCCAGCGTTCGCGTGAAGAGTGGTATACCCGATAGAGTTTTTCTCATATTTCTTCCAAAGCAGAAATCTGAGTCGGAGTAATGTTACATATACTGTATAAGCTGTAATTTCGCGAGGGTTTTATTTTCGCGAATTTCGCGAATCACTACCAAAGCGCGAAATTAACAACACGCGAATATTTTGGCATGAACTCATGTCCAACTTTTGCCATGATGAAATAAGAACGCAATTATTACCGAACGCTGTATTTTGCGCTGTACCCCCCAGCCACGGAGACAACAGTTCAACAGTAATATCACGTGCATGTGCTTAACAACCGATATAAAAAGAAGGATGTGGCATAAACTCGACATGGCGCCAAATTTACTTTGTAAACTCCTGCTGGTAGTACTACTAGCTAGCGCGTATAGTACCTTGTCCGTATATATTTTACCAATCCATTGATACTATAGATCGGTGCATCACACAATGTGATCACTAGTATCCACCGATTTAAAAATAAAAGGAATCAAAATAAACTCAAGATGGCGGCATATTCACGTAATACTCGCGCCTGTCTTGTCTGTTTGTAGTTCACAAATATGCTATGAATGTAACATCCATTGAGACTATATATCGGTGCATAAACACGCACACGTATTCATCGCGCGCTTTCTACGTGCGCTCTAATATCAATACTCATTGACTTTCGTGCTTGAATCAATCTCCCATATGTTTGCATGTTCCCGTCAGCGGCACGCCGCTCTGCGATGCCGTCGAGTCTACATGGTCTATGGCAGTAGCTACAGATATAGAGCGCAATACAGACAATGCGTAACCATAGACTTGTATGTAACAGTATTCAGCTCTGAATGCGAAACTCATTATTATTTTATTAGTACGAGAATCGCCATTCACGGGACAATGCTTCTAGTTACTATAAAGCTTATAAATCATATTTTGACCGAAACTGAGGTAAAATTTGTGTACATTTTAACAATATTTCCGTAGAAATTACATTATGTTATGTCGCCATTATGATAGAATACACATTTGTTCATTCATTAAAAGGATTTTCTCGTGCAAAGTACACATCATTTTTGTCATATATTTCTGTGCGATGCTATTTTCTCACAGGGCCGGCAGATCGCGAAATTAACAACTCGCGAAAATGTCTGAGACCCTCTCATTCGCGAAAATATCTGTACGCGAAAATATTGGCGTATACAGTAATAAACAGGTATATTACGATGTATAAAGTAGGATAAACTCTATTCTTGAGTTGCATTGCCCTTTAACAAAATGTACATTATTACTGTAAAAACATTTCTGCCAAGACATGATTTTAACAAAAATTCTTGATAAAGAAAGTATGATGAATTGTGTTTAAGTTAAATCAGTTAAATTGTTCGCCTGAAGAAGAATCTGCCAGATTCGATAGCTCGCGGCTCCATTGATTTACATTTTACTACACTTGCCTTTATAGTGGACAAGCAGTTTTCAGCAGTTTTTTACATTTAAATCAGTCAACTTTGTTTTTGATGTTGCTCTAATGAAATGTACTTTATTATCTAAACTCAATAATGGATTCAAATACATTATGTTATTTTCTATTCAAAAGCCGTCTCGACTATTGACTTCAAAATCGTTACTATGATTTGTGGATTATAGAAGGATCCTACTCTGGGCCCCGTTTCATAAGACTGTTCCAACTGTAGTAAGTGTCTAATTACTGTTACTACCATGGCAACAGCTATAATTGCTCAATGCTGATTGGCTGTTGACATGGTAAATGGACATTTACAACAATTTGAACAGTTTTATGAAACATGGTCCTGGTCTACTTACGTGTGTTTGGCCCGTCCCTTGAACGGTCTGAGATGACAGTCAGTTGCTTCAGCAAGGAGAACATCCTCCTTGAGTTTGGTCCCGAGACTAGTCACACCATTCCAAGCAGCTTTGTAGAGTGTTGAGAGCTCCTCTAGCTCACTCACCAGGATGTACTGGAAACCCCTCACATCACGGAATCTGAAGAAGAATAAAAGGAAAAGTTAACATAGTATACTTAGCAGAGTCTAGTTATTACAGTGCAGGAAGTTTCAACTTTTACTGTCTAGGTACCATGGGGGACCAGATGGGATATGTTACAGAGAGAGAGACAGAAAAAACATAAATCAACCAGGGACAACCTTGGTCTTGTTATTACAGTGCAGAAAGTTTAAACTTGTATACTTATATTATAGCTATCAGAGTGTATATACATGTAGCACAGTACAGTAACACAGTCTAGTTAATAACATTCACCTAGATAATTGATCGGAGACTATACACACAAGTATTACTAGTAACTTGAATTGAACATGAGAACCTAGTCGAAAATGTGCATGTATCAACTCTATAACCATTTCAATATTTAAGAGCAAAGAGGCTAAGACTTACTTGTCTGCTAGTCCCATTACATCAGCCTTGGCTTCCAGGTCAGACTTGATCCTGTCTACAAGGTCCTGGCCCAGTCCTTGGTAGACCACCCACTGGATCCCGTCCAGGTACCAGGGGGGTCCAGATGGGATCTGTTACAGAGAGAGGTAGAGAGAAAGAAACAAAGTAAATAAACCAGATAAAGATCTGATCCTGTCCACTAGGTCCTGGCTCAGCCCCTCACTGGATCCCATCTAGGTACCATGGGGGACAAGATGGGATATGTTACAGAGAGAAAAACCAAAGTAAATACATCTGATACAGACTTGGTCCTGTCTATGAGGTCCAGGCCCAGATGATGAACAAGTATGTAACTGACATATCTTTGAAGCAGCATCACCTTAGCTCTGGGGATGTAGAGCATGCTGGCTATAAGGGCAATTGCCTACAAATTGTATGATTGATAATGAATAAGGTAGGCTTTATTTGTATGATATACTCTCTGGAATAAATATACTAGATTATTTGATTTATAAGTTCTGTTGGTTTATTCGAAAAATCACTTCCACCTGCACTAGAATATTGACTTTCTCAATCAGGATCAACACCAAAAAAAAGGCTCTGCCCTTCTAAGTTGGCCCCACATTCTATATTAATTTAATATGTATGCTATTTAATTCTATGAGACAATTCTTTTGTATAAGTTATTATAAAAGTTGATGTATTGCATCTTTTATGTTTTTATGAAGAATGTGAATAAAATGCAATGAAATGTAATTACTTCTCTGTTTGCACCACATAAACAAAGAAATAAGGTAATGAACAAGTCTGTTAAACTGACCTGTCTTTGAAGCTGCTTCACTTTATCTCTGAGAGGTTGCACAGCAAGCCAACTATTGGCTACAAGGCTCTCTGTCTTCACCAGATACTCATCTCTTAAAGAGGTCATCTGTTATGAAAAAAAAGAAAAACAATATACATTTACTAGAGAACTATAACCGTAAAAATGAAATGTGAATTTTATGGAAATGTATGTATATCAAATGGTTCTACACAGAAAAAGATTTCAATGCTATTTTAGATACAATGAATGAGCCTAAAGCTAAATTCAGTAGCTCCTCAAGATACATATTAATACCAGGGCTCAACACTAGCACTTGCCTGGGCAAGTAGAAATTGCATCAATGGTATAGTTTGTTGGCCCAATCGAGCAACTGACAACTATGAGAGCAGAATTTAATTCCTTATGTGGAAATCTCATGTAGAAGTAAGCTGCAAGATTTTACTTGCCCAAACAGGCCAGTACAGAAAAAAGTTAGCGTGGAGGCTTGTACAATCCTTACCCTCTGGGGGAGGTCACCATCCTCTGGTAAGGTTTCAATGACCTCTGACCCGTCCTGGAGTATCTTGTGCAGGTTGTGTACAGCGTGCATCAGTTGTAGTTTGTCTGTCTTGATGTACGTCTTGTGTTCCTCTGCTGATCTTAGAGCCTCACGGTACATCTGCACTGCCTCAGGGATCTTGATAACAAATCAAACATGAGATACTTTTTGTGACAGCAAATCAAACATGAGATACTTTTTGTGACAGCAAATCAAACATGAAGTACTTTTTGTGACAAAAAATCAAACTCTGCACTTTAGTGAACACACACACATAAAAAAAAAACAACTAATGTGCAAGTTTAAGGTATTGCTGTTGTGGAGTTTCTGATGTAGGATGTGAGCCGCATGCATCATTTGGAACTTATCTGGTTAATAGCTTTGTATTCCTCTGCTTGCTTTAAGAGTGTCAAGGTACAAGGCAATTTACAGGACTTTTTAGAAACCAATTTGATTTAAAGTGAAGTCTAGCTCAAACCTTACCTGGTCTTTGATGCAGTGAATGGCCGCCATGCCGTTGATGGCACAAACCAGCTGACGATGTGCCCCGTCGCTCTCCTTCTCGGCCTTCCCGATCATCGTCACCAGAAGATCCTTCATACTCAGCTGCTTCTTCTTCTGTAGGCTAGAGAACTCTCCCCTGACTACGTGGGGGTGACAACAGGCCTGACGAACCCTTAGCAACGGACCTAGGAGCTACATTTGGAAATGTTTACATGGTTAATTCTAATTGGTCAGTAATTTAAGATTTGTCTGAAGAAGATGAGTTCATTATATTAAAGGGATAGTTGAGTTCTGGTAGAGAGAGTACAGTTTTAGTCAAACTGAATTTTAGTAACCAAAACATGCACCATTACATTACAAACTAGAAGGCCGACAAAGTCAGCATACCCACGCCTCCCATTAGCCCTGTTCTACCCCTTCGTCGGCCTCAACCCTGTTTTGCTTACCGCAGGCTAACCAGCGCGTTTTAGGCACGATTTGGTGAAAATGCCTAGGCCAGGGTGTAGGCCGCTTGCTTGCGGCGCGGCAGCCCCATGGCGAGGCAGTGTACAAAATTATTGACAATAAAAACACCTGAATCATCCAAAAATGTAAGTTTCCAAAGTGCACCCTACTTCCGATTGCTCGAAAATTTGAGATTTCAACAAAGTTCACTGCGAAAATGCGGCAAAAAATGACTTACGGAGGTTGAAATTGGTCGAGTTTCTCGATTCAAAACACGAACCGGATCTATAATCATCGCAAGCATCTCTTGTGTATACTTCACATGCATATTACGTGGTTCAATCAGCTGTTTGACCGCATTACATTTGGAAAAATAGTATATCCCTCCACCCTTGCAATAGCGAAGTTGCATTGCCCACAGCCAAACATCGCGCAAACTACGTGTACAAAAATATGGCCCATGCGCGCACGCCATGTAACGCCGAATGACGATGCCTAATTAAATACATACTCAAACTTCAAGGTTCCACAGAATTTGCAGGGGTCAACCAATCATCACCAAAATCTAATCGATTCTTCCATGTCACTATCCAAACATTCCCTGAAAATTTGGTGCAAATCCGTTCACCCGTTCTCTAGTTATCTTGTACACAAACAAACAAACAAAAAAAAAAAAAAACAAACAAACAAACAAACAAACAAACAAACAAACAAACAAACAAACAAACATACGGAACCCTTTACATAACCCCCTGCCGATTTCATCGGCGTGGGTAACTAATAATTATAACTCCATCATGCTCAAAAGAAATACAACAATTACAAACGACTAAGTAAAAAGCCTGTTATCATTCAAAAAGAGCTGTTTAAACAAAAGAGGGTGCTTTCAAAAAATGCATTTGTTTAAACCATTTTAAATAACATATTGTGCATGTGATGTTTTGTTTAAATAGTGATTAGATAGAGAGATAATCAACTACTATCTAAACAGGCCTGTATCTAAAAACCTCTTTTTAAAATTTTTGAAAAGAGGAAGCATTTTAAAACGAATTTCAACGGCTGGTTCAAAATTCTCTAATAAACCTGGGGCCCCAGCTTTATTACAAATTGTTATATTTATGGATATTTCAGCCGTCTCTGAACCGATTTTGATAAAACAAAGATGATTTTATTATTTAAATATTATGCTCTTTCAAAGTTTACACTCAGTTTTTCATTACCTCACGAAAAAAAAAGGAGTCTAGCGCCCTCTCTACCAAAACTCAACTATCCCATTAATATCAGCAACACTCAACAGTCAACATCAATATAACAAAAATAATGAAAAGCGCAATAAAGTATCTTGCATTATGACGCAAGTAAATCCATTCTCATGCTAAGAATTCATGTTCTAGAAGCCCGAAAAATAAACTTTCCAATAATGTTAAAATAATTGATGATAATGTCTACATCTAGACTTACCGCTTGGAGGGATTTTCGGTCCAAAGTTGAGAGTTTTGTGTCAGGTAGAAGACTGGTCTTGTTGGAATGCTGGGATGACAAATTTCAAAGAGAGAAAGAAAAACACATTACAAAATAGTCCAGATTATAGCTAACCTTTCAAAATCACTTTCAACTTTTTTCATTCGATCATTCATTTCTTTATTACTCTTTTAAAAGTTACAACAAATATACAGTAACATTTGATGAGGAAATCACAAAAGTGAGCCAATGGCTCGACGAAGAATTGGCATTTGGTAGAACACACATTTTACATAGACCAAAGCCTGTGATATCTTGAGCATTATGTTACAAGGTTAATGTAATTAACGTTATCACTGGTTTAGACCAAATCTTGATGGGCCCTTGTTTTGAATTCATGACAATTTAAAACCTAAATTGTGTTTGGAAATGCATGAAGGGGAACTCTACACACAAATAATGACCGAATAGTGGCAACTGTAGACAGGTGAACCCTATTTTAAAAGCGGTTTTAAAATACTGCATCCCTCTGCAGGGTGTCACTTTGGTGGCCCTTTAGGCAGGTTAGCTGCTAGAGACAGGTGGCCTCTAAGACAGGTATGATTGTATTTATGAAGAAGCAAATATTTACTATTTTTTTCTTTCTAGCTGACTCCTGATTTTAATAATGTCTTTTGGTTTTTGTTTATGAGATTGAAATATAAATGATCACTTCAATTAAATTGACTTACAAATGTGAAGCTCCTGGAGCACTCTTCATGCTTGCGTTGGTAGAAGTGAGCCTCGATGGGCGAGAAATCCAACCAGTGGATCTCTTCTGTTTGAGGGGGCAGGGCTATCTACTCATGGAAGACAACAATGACAATAAAAACAATGTTAGGATGATGACAGAGAAGCACTCATACATGTATATATATGTACGTTACTATATCAGACAGTGCATGGAAGTCAGAGCCCTGCACAGACACTCTTGCTAGGAGTGAGACTCGATGGGTGAGAAATCCAACCAGTGGATCTCTTCTGTTTGAGGGGGCAGGGCTATCTGCTCATGGAAAACAACAATGACAATATTACAATAACAAACAATTTAAAGATAGCATTACAGAGAAGCACTCATACATGTACATGTATATACATGACTATATCAGACAGTGCATGGAAGTCAGAGCCCTGCAAAGACACTCTTGCTAGGAGTGAGACTCGATGGGCGAGAAATCCAACCAGTGGATCTCTTCTGTTTGAGGAGGCAGGGCTATCTACTCATGGAAGACAACAATGACAATAAAACAAACAATGTAAGGATAGCATTCCAAAGAAGTTCTCATACATACATGTATATTAAGCCCTTGTCACATATCACCGGAAAGCGTAATTGGAGGCCCGATGGAGAGGCAAATTTTAAATCCGTTTGTCTCCATTCGTCTCCATTCGTATGCGTTTCTTGTCCATTTCTTGTTCAGCCAATGCATACCTTGTCAGGCGATGTACGTTTTTTTCTATATGGCAACATGTTTTGCGCATGAAGCAATAGAGACAACTTTCACTCACAAATTTTCTATCCGTCAAGCATCTGTTTACAATATACAGTGATATATGTGAATACACTTTTACTATATAAGACAGTGCTTGAAAGTCATAGCCCTGCAGAGAAAATCTTGCTACAAGTGAGCCTTGATGGGTGAGAAATCAAACCAGTGGATCTCCTCTTGGCTGATGGGGCAGGGCTATCTGCTCGTGCAAAACAAAGAGTGATATTATAAAGAAAATTAATATAACAGGAAATGTTATACTATAAACATTGCTGTCCAGGATCCTCATATCGTAAGTCAACAGTTTTTTTCATCATTATAAATATAAATTGTTTAAATCCGAATAGCTACCATCAGTGCTTCACCCATTCAGACTAAATTGTAATACTGCACCATAAGTACAAACTGTTGTTTTTGTTGTTATAGGGGTAATACAACATACCTGATCTAGAACGTTTCTCTTCGCAGTCCTCCAGAACACTTGATACAGAGCCTTCTGCAGAGGTTCCTTGTCTCCGAGACTATAGGGGGCGCTAAGCAATCTGTCCCACCAAAGCTTCACCCAGAATGGCTCCACTCCAAGGAACAGGAACAGGCCATACAGATCTGCATACAGTAACAAGTTCTCCATGTTGACTTTAATTCAGTTTAATACATGGTCATAACAATGACTGCACTTTTAATCAATTTAAACATTAAATTGTTTGTCTTTTTAATTAAATTGTAGATAAAATTTGATAGGTTGTAAAGCACATCGAACAGTGTGTCATGAAAATGCGCTATACAAGAATGTATTTTTATCATTATTACTATCAAAATATAGCAGCGGTTCTTTCACTCTGTGGAATGCCTCAGTGTACTTGTCCTTGTTGAAGAGATGCGCCACCTTGTTGCAGCCGATCAGTACATTGTACCGGTCCTTCGCGCTGGGTTGGTGCTGTTTCCGCTCGTCTGTATCTCTGCCCTCGATGACGGCCCTCAACTCTCAGATCTGAACACCCAGCTCTTGATTCTGGCGAATCACGGTGTGCAGACACTTGACGAGCTGATCTGCAGGCAGTCATGTCGGCTGCAGACAGCTCCCAACTCAGCACGGCCTCGTCGCTGCCCTCTGCCATGTTGCTTTTGGTCCCAGTGTCATCTTCATGGAAGGAATGCTTGTCGACGCTTCTTGTCACGAGGAGGTCATCGTCATTGGAGCTTGGTGGATCCAGCCTGCTGGGCATGGACTCGTCGCTCTTGGTCACAATGTCGTTTTCGCTGAAGGAGGACTCGTTGAGTACAAGGTCGTCGTCATCAGGGATGGGTGGGTCTTGGCTGCTTGGCTAGTCTTGGGCACTCAGCTGCTCTTCCCCCGTGTCCAGGATCTTGGCCTTGTATTTCATTTGATCATACATGTATGTTTATAATTATGTTCTTGTTTTCCATATCAGCTTTCTTCACTCTGCTCCTAACCAGGCCTTCCTCCATACCATGCCATTTGGCATGAAGCCATCGGACAATTACTGGATTCGACTTGATGCTAGAGAGTAAATCATGTGTAATAATGCCATTGTAACGTTTTTTAAAGATAACTATCATTGATATTAGGTGCTATCAAAATTGAATCATTGGCCCAAATTCTCATCAGTGGCACAGCTTTAGTCTGTGCTAAAAAGACAGAAACTACCAGTAACATGTTAAACCATTTTGCACAGACTAAAGTTGTGCCACTTATGAGAATTTGTGCCATTATGATCATCATATCAGGCATTAGTCTACATACCATCCAGACTCTTCTGTATGGGTGTCCCCGTCACGCACCAGCGATTCTTAGCACACAGCTTACCTGCCATCTCAGCCGACTGTAAACAAAAGATAACATAGAAATCAAGTTCACATTTAATATGTTCAATATAATTTGATTTTAGTATAACATGCATACTTCATAGACACCTGCCCAAAATTTTTCCGAACAAGTCTTGAGTGGGTTAAAGGGATGCCTGTAAAGTGTCTAACTCCACAAACATTACTTGGAGCTTCATCGTTTCTCTTCTACCGTGTTGTTTAGATTATGGTAAGAGAAGAATGAAATAGGATTAGATTTTTTCAAATGCCCCTTTAGTATGACGATACCTATCATTCAGCTCAAGAGCGTTAATGAACGGTCATAAACCTCATAAGCATCATACAGTAATTTGTTGCAAAAGCTTATGCATATTTTCGCTTTTTTAACCAGGAAAGCAGTGTTCTTTTTCAATGAAACTTTCACACATCAATCAGACATATCTTACAATGATTTTGGTATAGGATTGAAGTCTCAAATGTAATTTTGGGCAATATCTGACACTTTACAGGTGCACCTTTAAGATTGTTTATTAATTAACCCATTAATTATGGGAACCAGGTGGGCTAAGTACAAAGCATATGGGGGTTTAAAGCCAAAGAATAGATTAAGTAAAGTTACTTTTGAAAAAAATCACCTTTCTTCCCAAGAATTTGCAGGTGTTCCTGTTATGTATCGATAATTACTAGAATAGTACCTTTGCAGTTGGGCACTCTATCATCTGAGCTTCATCCAGACACACTCTCCACCAATCCACACAGGGCAGGGGACTGGGGGTTGTCATGTAGCGTTTGGCATGCCGCAAGTTCCTCCCATCTTTTCCTGTATCAACCATGATAATAATGCAGGACATCATTGTTATTTTGCATTAAGTGTAAAGGATGCTATATATGAAAGTAAGCTCAATTAAACCAAACTCAAGAATTAATGGAGCAAATAGAAAACGATAATAGTTTTAGACTAGTAGGAGTAAATCAAATAATTCAGATACTACAGATTACTATTTTCATTAAATTGTTCAACCAATTCTGTCTAAAAGTTCACTACAAGCTTTCTCCAGAATCCAATTTGATTAAAAACAACATATTTTTAGGCCAGACTTGTACCATAACTTTCTTATAATCTCACCAGGATGAGGCAGCTTTGCAAAGTCCAGTTCAGTCTGCAGAGTGTTGTATGTTGTAATCACTATGTCACACTCCGCCAGTGTCTTGGGCTGTACATAGCTCTTCCTCTTCACTCCTTCGTATACCTGCACAAACGCAAACAGGAAGTAAATTTTATTCATGTTTTTTTTTCTTCAATTCAATACTAATACTCTATTTCATCTATGTGCATGATGTACACTCTGAGAGAGCCAGAGACGGAGAAGAATGGAGGAAAGTGGTTGCACAGTCACTGGTGGGGCCCCTACGGCCAGCTAGACTACGGGAAAGGTGAGGTGAGGCAAGGCCTGATATGATTGATCATCATCTTTTCTTGCTGTACACCAACATTACTACCCTGGTGATTGCATCATGACGTCACAATGAGAGAGAGAGGGATTCTATTATGACATCACAATGACTTGTCAACATATCACTTTGAAAAGCCACATTTTCTAATCGAGCTCAGAGACGCTGAAAGTGTAAAGATGTCTTACTTTTGTCATATAATGTAACAGATGTTCAATTTGTTGTCAGGAAAATCATGGAATGTTCCCTCAGGATTTAAAATGCTATTTCGTGAAGGCAATAGCATTTCAAATCCCTCGGAGAGGAACATTCTGTGATATTCCCTCCACCACCAGTTAACATCTGTATAATGTTTGACTGAGTTACTTACCCTGACATTGAGTGTTGATGAGTCAATATGTCTGTTGATCTCCTCCACCCACTGGTGGCAGATGGAGGCAGGGGAGATGATGAGAGTGGCACCAGATGGAATGGGAGGCTGTTAAGAGGTCAAAGGTCAAAAATTGGTACGTAAATAAACTGTTATCATTACAACAATATCATTGTGTAGATGAGGCATTATGCGTGTTGATTTCCTTCAGACGCTGATGATAGATGGAGGCAGGGGAGATAAATGAGAGTAGCACTGGATGGCAAGGGAGGCTGTTAGGGTCAAAGATCAAATTGAGTTAGGTAAATCAATTAACTATTATTATAATTAGTATCATCATTATCCTACCAGCCTACCCCTTCCATTTATACTACTTATTACTGCGCTGTAGTCCAAAACAACCTCCCAAACCCTTTTACATGGTGTTACTGGAAACCAGATGTGCATTTAATGCACCCCATCAAAGAAATAACTTCTTTTTTTAACAGCATCCAATTAAATAATCAATAATCATGATTTTCAACATTGCCACATTTATTTGCCTTATCAATGAGTTGATAAGGCATCACATGAAAAAGCTAAAACAATTTCCAGGTTTCATGAACATTAACTCACCATGATTGGGGCGCAATGTGGGCACCAGTATTGCACTTGTCCGTCGCATGTGTCAGGCATGTGGTCCTCAAAGCCTACACACTCTGTATGCTGCCATGTCATGCATTCCAGACACTGCACACACCAAGGATAACTGATGAACTGCTCTGATGACCCACAGAGGCACTGGAATCGGTGGCCGTCTCTTTGTCCTTTTGCCCGCTTGCCTGACATCCTCAAGGTCTGCTCTCTAGATTTGCTTCCCGAGTTCTCTTCAGCAACCTCTGAAATATTGCTACCAAACGTCTCTTCACTTGATTTGCTTCCTGAGGTACCTTCGTCAATGTCTGAAGGACAGGTGCCCCCAGCTTGAGATTCACTACTTCTTTGGTCAAGGGTTCCACTGGAATACTGAACATGGGTTCCTAATGATGTCTTTGAGGAGTCTTCAACAATGTCTGAAGGACCGTTGCCCCCGGCTGGAGATTCACTAGTTCTTTGGTCAAGGCTTCTACTGGAATACTGGACATGGGTGTCTGATGATGTCTCTGAAGAATCCTCAACAATTTCCGAAGGATTACCATCTTCAGTCAGAGATCCACTAGTACTTTGACAGTCGAGGGCTCCATTAGAATATTGCACATCCATTCCTGAGGTATTGGAGCCTGCAATGACCCCTACTAGATCCTGAGAGACGTTTGGTTGGTCAGCTTGTATTGTGTTTTCAATGGTCAGCTGATGAGTCTCTGTAGAAATCATGTTTGTTATTGCACTATCCCCACCACTCTTATATGTTACAAGATGCAGAGTGGGTTCAATAGTCGTCCTACACCCATTTTCAACTGCAGTATAGGTTGAATTTGTCTCTGCACTGTCAATTTGTTGAGAATCTTCTTGGATTCCTCGGAATGATTCTTTCATTTGCGGTTCAGCACCATTCAGTACCTGGGGACCAGGAGAACCACATCTCTGGTCCTGAAACGCTTCTCCCCTGTTTGTACCTTCTACAGGAGAAACACACTGTTCTTGCTTTCCACTGGCATTTACGTTTCCTGAGTTGCCGATCATCTCTACTCCTCCATCATCTGTGCTTGATCCCTCATGGGGTGATGGCTCCTCCTTGCAGCCACCTGCTAACACATTGTCCATCAGCTTGCTGTGGTTTGCAATAGCTGCTGATGACATGTTATCCAAAGGGCCCTTGTGGCTAACCGGTTCATCAAGCGTTGAACTCCAATCATATTCAGATGTTGCTGATGACAAGTTATCCAACAGTTCATCATTGTCAGATGATAACACTTTGTCCAATCCTGGGCTGTTGTCAGAAGAGGTTGATGGCTTGTTGTCCATTGCTTCATCACTCCACCTTGGGTGTGCCAAGATGGTAGCCAGGACCTCCACAGTTTTGCCCAGGCCCATCTCATCAGCCAGTATGCCACCTGGAAACACACCGGGCATCACCTGTTCTCTGTCTGTGATCCTAAAACAAAGTGACAGACAAAATGGATTTAATTAATCAATTGGAAATGGTTCAATTTTGGAATAACATGCATCCCAAATAGACCCCTGCCAGAGATTTTTTTATGGACCAGTCCTAAAAGAGAGAACTCTCACGGTGCCCGAGGTATTGCCAGTCTCCAAGACATCGTAGACACTGTATATTTCATGGCGTAAATCTGATTGACAATATAAGATCTTGTATGGCGGTAGGCCCACTAAGCTCTTTGAAGATGATCTCTACAAATCAACTTGAATACAGATTATTGACTCATTATTTGTTCTTGGATTTGTTCTTGATTGTTCATAAATGTTCAAAGTGAAAAAAACCCCCACAAATATAACTTTCAGGCATTTCATATTTCAGGTAGCACCACCATTCCTTAATTTTGTCCAGTTCTATTTTATAAATGGGTCTACAAGTTATTACTTTAATATATCAAACCACAAGAAAGTTGATTTAGAGGTACAACCAAACCTGCTTTTAAAACAGCCACCTAACTTTACCATCCGTTCATAAGGACCCCTTTTCTAGACTTCTTACGAGGTATTGTACAGCATTCTATTTTGTAGTATTCTATAGATAAAGATTCTGACAGCCAATCTTCCTGTGGACTTACTCTCCAGTCTTTATGTTGTAGTACAGTGTCTTGTTGTCCAGCGTCTTGAACTGACTCCACAGAACATGTTGTTGTCCTTTGTCTGGATGGAAATGAGATATAAGTCCCACAATTAAAAACAATTTAGATAAGAATCACAAGGACATGGATCTTAAAAAAAAAAGAGGAATTAAAGGAACAGAGTAAGAGCTCTTCTTCAGCACTAAACTGTGAACGGAATGTAATGTTTTGTACCCTTGCTAGTCTAAGTCCTATTTTCTACTTCAGCTAAATATGTCAGTGAGCTGTTTCAATAGTTAGATGGTTTAAAGGGGTAGTTTAGTTTTGGTAGAGAGGGCGCTGCACATCACAATTTTTTTGTGAGATGATGAAAAACTGAGAGTCGAATTTGAGAGAACATGCAATTTTAATGGCAGAATAAACTTTATTTGGTCAAAATCGGTCCAGAAACGGCTGAAATATCAATAAATATATTTGATCTTATAATTATTTGGGGCCCAAATAATAAGATGATTTTTTCAAAAAATAAAAAAAATGCTTACACTTTTTCAAAATTTTTCAAAAGCGTTTTGTAAATAGATGTTGATGATCTATCTACTTAATCATTATTTCAATAGAACATCACATGCATTATTTTGTATGAAAAATGGTTGAAACCAATGCCTTTTTAGAAAGCGCCCTCTTGTGTTTTAATGGCTCTTTTTGAATGATAACATGAGTTTTACTTAATCGTTTGTAATTTTGTATACCTTTCGAGCATGGTGGAGTAATAACTATTAGTTTATAATGTTACTGTCCAGGTTTGGTTACTAAAGTTCAGCCTTACCAAAACTAAACTACCCCTTTAACAGAATATCAATTGTGAAATGTTTTCCCCCAGAAAGCTTGAACTGAACTGTGGGCAGATGACATGAATCTGGGCCAGATGCTGACTCAAAAGGCATCAGTCCACACTAACAGATAAAGGAATTGGTTGATGCAGGATGCTGAGCCTCAATCAGAACCAGTCAATTGGCATTGGAACAAACATCTTATGTTTTGCAGGAATAAATTAAATAAGAGGATTTAAAGGGTACCACCACCCAAAAATAATATTCTTATTATAGAAAGGTAGTATTCCATTCCTTCAACAAGTTCACAAAATATGTTTTCAGAAAAAAAATATATAAGGTCATGCGTCGTGAGGTCGCCTCCTTTTGCATTACATGCCGTTTTGGGCTTCTGCAGGACAATGTTACAGTTGAGAGCAAATAATTTCTGAGGAAGACCCCCTAAGGCCCCTACCCTATCAAAACTATACATTTTCTGAAAGGAAATTTCCCAAGGAACCCAAATATGCACTCAGAAATAACACTAGGTGTACAGTTAATTGTTCATATTAACCAAAACACGAAATTTTGTTTACAGTTTTAGAGGTCAATATTTTCCTGATAACTTTTTCTAAAGTAGCTCTAGACAAGAAATTATAATGTTTTCATGCAGAGCAGACTTAGACCTTTACAGCAATATAATATTGTATGGGGTAAATTATATTTTTGCGGGAGATTTTTTAATTCATACTTCATGAATTTGTTTTGTTTAAAATAGTCAATAATTTTCACTAAGTAGGAGTCACTAGATGAATGGAATATAGAGTAAAGCCTAAATATGAAGAGCCATAATACAGTGTGATAAGTAAGCTTTAATTTGATACAAAATTTGTAGTCTTAAACCTTTTCGTTTTGAAGATATTAACGTTTTTACCAAGAATTCACAAAATGTATCGGTCAAGATTATGCCCCCATAGAGTCTGTACAGGAAAGTAGTGGGAAACCCCCAATGTTCTATGTTTGTGTTGATTTAATACAAATTTGATGTGACAAAAACACTTTTCAATCACTTGACATTAAAGTTCAATGTATTAGCTTTCATTTGATACCAACATTGTTGCTATACATCTAGTTTTGACAAAGTTATTAACGTTTTAAGAAATATTGCGCTTTGAGAGTCATTTCCCCATAGACTTTGTACATGGGCGCCGCTTCCTGCTCCACCTATGGGTATCTATTTGATATCACAAAATGGTACCAAAACATATAATAATGTGTTGTCCTTTGCCTGGTGGTCCCCTTTAAGCATAATTTGATTGTTTACCTCCTTGTTTGACTTGTTCTTTCCAGACCATCCAGCAGACGGCTTCCTGCTGATATGGGCGAAGGACAGGCACCAGGCCAGGATGCTGAACTTCTGCAGAAGGCACCTCTTCCTGGGTTTGGTGGTACTCACGTACCTTGTCAAAGAGGGCGTTGTAGTCATATCTTTTATGGGCCTTGTGCTTCCCAATATCTTGACAGGAAAAAGTAGAGGAGGAATAAAACAATATAATCACAAATTTATGAATGTACATTTCACAATTCAACTTTGTACAATTCATTCATTAATTATTTGTTTATAAATCCTTTCTTTGTAAACTAATTCAAGTCAGTGTTGGATTGTGCAAAAATGATGCTTAATTATGTCCGACAGTGCTATCATTAAAACAATTTGAACTTTTATAATACATGCAGCAAATATTGATACAAGACAAAGAGAAAATGTAAAGTTCTTCCTAGCAAAAAAGATAAATATTTAAAAAGAATATTCATATTATATCCTATAATCTTACAAACCTAAAATTGAGAGTGAAGTACATATTTAGAAAATCCTTGAACTTACAAGGCACAGGAAATCTATGGAGCCAGTGCATGATGTGCTGGACATGCTCAAAGTGTTGTTTCTTTGCAGGAGGTTGCGAGGCAAAGGATGGATGGGAAACAATCCCAGCCAGGAACCAGACGTCCACGGATGCAAGTCCTGTTGAGCTGTCATAGTCAGCAACAGACAGTGAGAGCAGCTTCCCCTGCCTCATCTTGTGCAAGGCCTGGAGGCTTTCAAGACACTGGGAGTTTGGTCGCACTTCAAATTCAACAGCAAATGCAAAGAAGCCATCTCTCCCAAGAAGGATATCCTTCTTGCTGAATCTCTTGGGAGTAGTCTTCTTCTGTGGAGTACCTTTATCTTCGTCAAACACAAGATAATCACGGTCAAACCCGTCCTTCACAAACAGCGTTGCACATCGAGCCTCAGGGAACAGAGGGAGTGGGTTGTCTTCCACTCCGTGGGATACTGGTGACAGAAGGATGTCCAATCTGCATAGATGCCCAGCGCATTCCTTCTCAGCAGGACTCTCCATCTGCACTCTCACTTCATATGCAGAACCTTTCAGATCATCATACTTGGACCTTGTCATACAATGCTGATGTGGCGGGGCATGATGGATGTTGCCGTTGGTGACCTCAGGATGCATGGGAGCTTTTGCCCTTGGCCTTAAATCGTATTCATGTTCCTCTTCTTCAGAGGATAGCGAGACAACCTCTTCTTCAGAAGAGAGTAAAATAACCTCTTCTTCAGCAGAGAGTAAAATAACCTCTTCTTCAGCAACAGGGATAGGAATGTTCTCCTGCATAGCTTGTTGTCCAAGAGAATACTTTGCAGGTTGGGCATCCATCACAGGTTGATGAAGATGTAATCCTCCTCCCCCCTGGCTCTCCTGGCTGGTACTAGGCCCAGCATCGCTCTCCTCCACATCATACATATTCCAGGACAGACACATCCTCTTCTCAGCATCGAGATGCTTGGTGGAAGAGGGTTTACGCTTCTCCCTCATGTTGCTGGTTTGTGCACACAATAGACGATTGCAGAGGAATCAGAAAAATGGATCACTGCCTGGATTGAACAAATAGTTGAAAACAATTATAACAATTTACAGTTACTGGAACATTAAAAAATGAGGTACAGCATACTTTTCATTTTGGAAGCTCATGCTGCATTTATTCTGTTTTTGAAACTATATTGATTAGAATCCATTCAAACTAGTACAGAATGTACAAAGTACAGAATGCCAATTGTTAATCTACTTTATAATTGTTCATTTGTTGTTGCATATTTGATTGCAGAATTGATATAAGACTAGATAAATTAAAATAGATATAGTTGTCTAACATATTTTACAGGTTTTAATATTGTAGCCGTCACCGATTTTACGGGTATTATGCCCGTTTAAGTGGCGCTTGACTGGCGGTATTCTCGCGTCTACCCGACCGTATATCCGCAGTGGCGGTAGACAATGGGTGCTCTCGCGCATGTCATGCCAACCTTTGTACCCCGCGCGAGCGGCCTGTATTGGGAATACATGACGCAAGCGCGGGCTATTCAAACTGGTCGGCTACGCACGCACGAGCTAGATGCACTTCGAAAAAAAGACGCCATATTTCGTTGCCAGATCATCCTAGGTGTTCGAAGGAGTCGGACGTGCACAACGGGCGTAGCGTCGCTCTGACACGGGTTGGGTTTGAGCCACATGGGTTGGGGAATCAAGGATTCCAATACGGGTCGTTCGGGACGACAAATTGGTGATGGCTTTGCTTTGGGAAGCCATTTGAGTAGGTTTTCGGATAGGACCTAAATGTTAAGTGTTTCACGTTGTGTGTCTTGTTTTGTACAGTTAACTGTGTGCTTGTCGGGACACGAGAAAGAAGCATGGCTCCACGCGGAGCCGAGGGTTAGAGTTCAGTTAATGGAATGCTTTGAAGGGAACGTCTGCTGAGCGAGATGACGGGCGAGTCACGTCAGAGCTCTGGAGGAGTCCGTTTAAAATTAAGGTAAGTTTTACTTTTAGTGTACGACTACGAGTAATTTTCGAATGTCGTGTGACTATCTGTCTATGTACGAGGGTGCATGATAATTCGGGTATGTTTATGATGATATTTATGATTTTAATAAATGCCCTGTCGGGGTTAACACCCCGCCGGTGCCGGCATTAATTTAATAAAAATAAATTGGTATTTCAAAATTCAAATTCAAAGTTTGTTTACATTTGCTTGTAAATGGAGGGTGGAAGCAGCCAGCAAAAACATTTTTTGTGCTGGATAGTGCAGCAAGAGAGGTTGTGCTCTGTACAACACAACACAATAGTCCCTATGTGTGAAATTTAGCACAAATTATGCAATTACAAATTATTTACAACAAACTCAGAAATGAACGTATGGGACTGGCTGCAGGAGATGTGGATTTTAATACCGTTCCTTATAAAGCCAGCTTTTCACAAAAAAGCAATGAGTATAACTCACCAAATCAAATGCACATCAGCTACAAAAACATCGCAAATCTTCTATCAGCAGTAAACTGATGTAGGCCATAAATAAACAACTGTCGCCGCGGTTTTGCCGGGGGGCCGGGGGTTTTGCACTCTCGATTCTTGACACGATCGCTTCACCTTTTGTTATGTTAATATGAAATTCATGTGTTTTTGTACTTGCTAATAGCGCTTTGTATCAATGCATTTGTTGTTGACACCAACACGTGTTCGGAACTCAAACGGTCCAATAACAACTCAGAAGTGACCCGAAAGTGATCGAATTCCAAAAAAACCCACGCCAAATTATGATAATTGGCATTATAATTAGGTGGTTTAGGTAACATGTTATATCGATTTTGAATTATATAATTTATCTGCGTGCATCTATTTGGGGATCGATCCCCCCTCCGTTCATGCAGCCTTGGGGCAAAATTCCCGCGATGAACTCCAAGAGTAACAATATCGAGGCGAAAATATCTTGTGAGGAACTCGCTGCTGAGCAGCAACAGGGTTAAATGAGCATACAGTTTTTATCAAGCAGGTATTTCCAGCAATATGATTAATGCTGGCAACAATTCGATTAGCAGGTACAACAGTAATTCTTTACTTTTCCCAAGTACGATCTTGATCAACTCTAATCTGTTCATTATTTCTCCCCATTCATATACTGAATTTCATGGCAGACTAGAACTTCCATCTCAAGAAAAATCATCAGATTTCTGATCTAACAATAAACAATTCAGTTACTGCAAACTGGAATCCTCCAACATGCAGAACCATTACACAATCTGGAAATTATAACAAAAACATGTTAAACACACAATGAGCTCATGATTGTGATGACATGCATAACTTCAATGGACTACACTGGAAAGACGCAGACACATCTCCTGCCTTAGCCTCCTCTACAAAATTCAGAATGGCATGGTAGCAATTACACCTGACCAACTACTCACACCAATGGCCCCAAGCATCACCAGACAATACCACCAAATAAGCGCAAGCATATACCTACTCGAACTCAGCTTTACCAGAACTCCTACTTCCCACGAATTGTCACAGCATCATTTGCGTTCCCCAATAATGTCTTGGCTTCTACATCATTAGGAGCCTTTGCGGGAGCAGTTGCCTCAATCGGCAATTAACGGGACACGTCACCGGTTCCCCTCGACTCTACGTCCTGACTGATGGACCCTGTCGAGTACCCAAGTAGAAGTAAAGTAGAAGTAATGATGTACCTTTTTTTCAAGGGGGGGTGGGGGGGGGGGGGGGTGCATAATTTACAAAAAAACGGGACCGAGAACCACTGGTTGAGGTTCGCGTAAGTTTAGTATAAATGTATTGATTATACTTGTTTATGTTTAATGACAGTGTAGGGTTAGAAAGATTATTTTTTTAAAGAGCGATTAGAAAGGGTCTCCGTGGGAATCGAACCTAAATCCTCCGAATTGCGCGTGTGTACTAAACACTAAGCTACAAGCTCGATCTCACAGGCCTGTAGCCAATGCGAGGGGGTGTGTTGGGTGCGTACGCACCCCCCCCCCCCCCCCCCCCCCTCGGTCTCGGGTCCACTTTTTATCGGTCTCGACCATCTGTAAACAGTGGTCTCGGGCAACGTTCGATTTGGTTGAAAAAAAAAAAAACCTCCCCCCCCCCCCCCCGCTTACACAACTTAACCAGTGGTCTCAGTCATGGCCTCGATTGTTTGGCGACAGACAACCACCCCCCCCCCCCCCCCCCCCCCCCCCCCTCGCCGGCCCCGTTTACACAACTTTAACCAGTGGTCTCGGTCTTGGCCTCGAACATTTTTGGTGACGGACACCCCTACTAGCTTACACGACTAAACCAGTGGTCTCGGTCTCGTCCCCGTTTTTGTAAATTCTTAATATAAACATTATGCCGGAGAACGTAATCAATACAATAACATTCATACAAACAAACATATCTTTATGTTTGTATTATTAAAGATCCACGCAAGACTTATTTTTATAATTATATTCTTATTTCAGCCACAATTTGGAAAGTAAATGATTTTACTATACCTTTTTACTTTCCGTATGTATGATTATCATCACCGATACATGATACATTGATCAGGCTTTACAAGCGACCATCTCAAGGCCCGCACGAATGCCAGAGACCAGACAATACCAGACAACAGCAGACTACTCATCCGTTCAACTCCTCTTTGTAAATCCTCCCCCATTCTAATGCCAATCGGGTATTTTTTCCACGTAATTGCATTGTGTATACAGTTTTCTGTTTGCAGAACGTATCATGTTTATAACAAACTATAGTAACCAAGCGATATACCGTGCAGGCCTATTCATTGGATTTATATATTTAATACGCGTTCATAAGTTATGACTTGTGATGGTTATTTATACCAATTGGATTATATCTTAAATAATTGTACAAACGTATTGCCTCTTGTAACATCAAAGTAGGTCGGAACTTATGTACTTTTGAGTGGCGCTGTAACAACAGATGATGAACACAGGCAAGCAACATAATATATATATCAGGATTGATTTTGTCTGTTCTCAAAGACCAACATCTTTCCAAGTTGGATTTAAAAGCCTACATAGGCATTGGATCTTATCATCTGCGTTTGAAGTGGTTTGAGTGATCATGGGGAGTGCCTGTGTGACACCGAAACAGCCAGTAGTGGACAGCATTGTGAAGGGCATCAGTGCCGAGGTAGGGTTACAATTTACAACATCGTTTTATTGCTGATAAAATTAAACACAAACGTCTATTTAGTCTCAAATAAAGCACATGGATTGTACACATGTATAGAAAGGAAGCCAAAATCTTGGACATGTACATGTAGGCAACTTGCTCACTATATATGAGCAGTGAAGGCTATGCGTTTTGGCATTCAGTGGACGTCCCTGTTGCGTATATTATGTAAATAATTCTGATTGAGATTATGATGATGCCGTACTGACATGACAAATGACAGAGGCCGTCGTGTATCTTCTGTTAAATAAGTATTAAATTAGAAAATACTGAGTAAGAAAGCCTAAAATATATTGATAATGTTCGTAAATATAGTATATATAGTGACGAAATGTATGACACCCACATACATATAGGCCTATATTATCAATAATAGTCGATACAGTGTATACTTTTCTCCATCAACTGTACTAAACTCTACTACACACGTGAGATACAGTTGAGCGTCATCCGTTGCTACGAGTTCTGGGCGAGGGCTTGACCATTACGCAGGACCAGCTCTAGTTCCATTGATCTGGATAAATCGTCCCAGTTGAATAAGTATAGAAAGGAGTATGTATATAATAGGCTTACGCTCTTTTGAGTTCCTTGATACTTGATGAGGTAATCACTCGAATCAGCTGTGCCGGTGTGTCGTCAGGTGCCATTGTTTATAATATATATATTTTTAATACAATTTTCATTTTGCATTTATGTACAATAAAAATGCAAAAATGGAATGTGCAAGTAAAAAAAAAACTAATTCAGATATTCTAGCACATTGACATCAATGAGCTAGAGCCAATAATTGTAATTTCCTTGGTAAATGGGCTGGGCCGGGTTCGAGCCCCTCAGCTATGTATTCTGAATGCAGCACACTCCCTTTTGCATGAGAACGACCCAGTTCAGTGGCGTAGCGAGGGTCAAGTGATTGGGGGGGCACAGCTGCGAGGGAGCGTAGCGCCCGAGGGGGGGGGTGGGGGGGGAGGGTGTGGGAGGGGGGGTGTCCCCCCTCCCACGGTAGGGAGCTTTGCAAATTTTTACTTGAAATAATGCAATTTGGTGCATACCTTGGAAGGAAATTTGATAATACTGAATTAAAGAAATCATTTCCCTCATGATAAAGTATACACACACAATCAAACCTACGTGTACACACACACCAGACTCAAATACTCTCACGCCGTATGCTTGTCTACATTTATTTGGGGGAGGGTGTGGGAGGGGGTTCACCCCCTCCCAATTTTTTTGAAATTTTTGAAATTGGTGTTTAAAATATCACTGTAGAAGTATGGTCATTATTGTCTTTATCATTGTCTTAATCATGGGTGTTAAAATGGTATATAATAGTGAATCTACTCGTTACGTATTTTAAAACGGTAATAGCGAGGAAAGATTAAGCCCGTGAGATGGATCCACGTGATCCTGTATACTATAGAGCCATCGATATAGTCTAGGGCATTGAGCTCCAATGGAACTAAGCAAAAGTGGAGGGGAGACATTGCGAGGAAGCGAAGCGACCGATTGGGGGAGGGTGTGGGAGGGGGTGTCCCCCTCCCACAGTAGGGAGCTTTCGTATTTTGGGGCCTGAAATTGTGAGATTTGGTGCACACCTAAGACAGAAATTTCACGTAATATAAAGTATATAAGTATGGAACCAAACATACTTAATGACAAAGGAGGGGGACAATCTCCTCCCCTTTCTAATGTGGGGGACATAATATTCCAATTTTATTTGCATTCAGCGCATATGGACCGAATTTACTAAAAGGATATATTATTTCAAATTATTTTATTTTCCGATGATAGTGCGCTATAGACATGATAGATGAGGGTCTAATAAATTTCGTATATATCAGTATTTCAGAATATATGCGCGCGAAGCGCGCGGCAAAAATTAAGATTTACAGTCCTTTTCAAACTAAAAAAAAAACAGCTATGCTCGGGTCCCTTGAATTAGTTTCAGTAGGCCTATGCTCAACTGATGCAGATATCGACTCTGGAGAAGATGACTGGTGCTCCTTCAATCATGATCATCAACACTATGCCTAGATTATGCATCATGAATTAATGGAACGGGTGCATTTGGAGTGAAGAAATTAGTAAGAGAAGTTTGTCTTTACCTAAATAGACATTTAGGACTACGTAGTGCAGCTATGCGCCTTTATAGCCTGCATGAAGGCGTCAAAATTATCTATAAAAGCGGGAGGCAGATTCAAGATCCTAAAAGGGCCCTTGGTATGATAAACGATTTACCATGCTAGGAAGTTTGTTAGGCCTATACGCGCTCTATGTCTTCTGAAATGCGGTGAGCGTCGATCCTCGCGCACGGGACTGAAAATTTGCATAAGGCGCTATATTGGAAGGACTCTTCAAACTGATATAGGTGCGCTATTGCTATTACTAGTTATGTTCTTGGTTATTATCGTTGATAATGATTATTATCACACATTGAATAAAACGTGATAATAATGAATGATATACATTGTAGACACATTTGGCTTCATGTCGGGTCGTCATTTTTTTTTTTTGCCAAACGATTGGGGGGGGGGGCACGTGCCCCCCGTGCCCCCCCGTAGCTACGCCACTGGGGAGGGGGGTGTCCGTAGAAATTTGTCGAAGCCGTGACCTAGTACCTTCAACATTTTCGAGACCGAGACCAGGACCAGTCAACATTTTTCGAGGCCGAGACCAAGATCATTGTTTGAGAATCGTGTAAGCAGGGGGGGGGGGGGGGGGGGGGGGGTGTCCGTAGACAATTTTGGAAGCCGAGACCGAGTACCTTCAAAATTGTCGAGACCGAGACCAGGATTTTTCACAATTTTCGAGGTCGAGACCAAGACCATTGTTTGAGAATCGTGTAGAAAATTATTGAAGCGAGACAGAGTACTGTAGGCCTACCTTAAAAATGTTCGAGACCGAGACCAGGATTTTTCACAATTTTCGAGGTCGAGACTAGGAGACCGGAATTCTTCACAATTTTCAAGGCCAAGATCAGGATCCTTCAAAATGTTCGAGGCCCAGACCATTGGTAATGATGGTCGAGACCGCTAAAATGTGGTCTCGAGACCTGCTACAAGTTGTAAAGGGGGGGGGGGGGGGGAGGGGTTCAAACCCCCCCCAAAAAAACACAGTCATTTTGGGGTCAAAGGGGGGGGGGGGGGGGGTTTGAACCCCCCAAACCCCCCTCCCCCCCCCCCCCCCACCCCCCCCCCCGCGGGTACGCCTATATGCTGTTACTGATAAGTGCATAATTCCCGTCACTTCTAGTCGTACATTTCCTCTTGTATATCACTAACAGTGGAAATAAGTGTTTTTGAAACCACTATCATCTGTTTTGATTGAACACCGCATGTGATTGGCACTAACAAAAGCGGGTAGTATACAACCGCCGACATAGCAGCAAATTCAACAGTAGCGGTTACATACCCGCTTTCGTTAGTGAACGCTCAGATGGCGTTTCATGCGGTACGTTGGAAAACATTGCAGCTTCGAGTGGTTAGTCAAAACACATAGTGGTTTCAAAAACATTGATTATTTCCATTATTAGTGATACCCAAGAGTTTTGCGACTATAGAAGTGACAAAAAGCATGCACTTATCAGTAACAGTAAGCGAATTCCATCATTTCGCTTCCCTTTAACTGTTCCAAGCTAAGTTTCAGACTTGTTCACGATCAAATTGTTCAAATTATTATTGTTGATAAATACAGTATAATAGCACCATGAGATGTGTCGCTATCTAGAAGTCAACAACTTGCATTGTGAATAAGACATGTATTATTTCTATAAACGGGAGTAATATTCGGTAACACATACCAAAATAATGAAGACAACATTTTCTTATTTCCCTCACAATTTTGTTTTCGTAATTCCCTCAAAGTGTAATTTTGGGAGACACGATGCCATTTTCGTTGAGTATGATCACGAATAAATCAAAAATTCTAGCAATTGACACATTTCTATGCCTATATATATAAATATATACTGACATATTATACACTGCACATCATTTGTAGACAATATTTTCATTCTTGTTCTGTTTCCATAGTTACACATTTTGTTGATGTTTTAAAGGGGATGAAGAGAGCACTGTACGGAGGGCGTAGTTTCACTTTGGATCAAGAGTGGAAGAAGTCCTTCTTCGTCCGGAGACCGGTGGATGGGGCATTCCCCTATGGAATTCTTGCACCAAAGGTAAAATGGATATTCTATACATTAATTCGATTTACTTTTTACAAATTAAATTATAATCAATGAAGAATAATAAACAAATTGCATTTAATTATATCTTCAATGTATCGTTTTTGTATGATATTGCGTTATTTTAGACGCGTTAAAATCCCAAATAAGAACCTGATTTCGAACATGAATTTTTCTATAGGAAAGCCGCTCGAAATAATGTTTAATTCTGAATGTGCGTATTGTTCGAATAATAATAATAATACTATATTAATAATAATAATATTGTTAGTGCATGCATTGGCCATGTTTGCGTTAAAAGCTAATTTATCTTGTTTACAATATTGACATTAATTATACCTAATACTGTAAAGTTTCATTTCCGACTTTTATCAAAACACTTAATTTGATTAATTAATTACTGCTTGAGGTAAGTTATTACTTGGCGAAATGCATATCCCGGAGTCACGTTAGTTCTATATACACACATTGCGTCGGGTGTTTGCATGCTCATGAAGTACATGTGAGGCGGAAAGCCGCTCGAAATAATGTTTAATTCTGAATGTGCGTATTGTTCGAATAATAATATTAATACTATATTAATAATAATAATATTGTTAGTGCATGCATTGGCCATGTTTGCGTTACAAGCTAATTTATCTTGTTTACAATATTGACATTAATTATACCTATACACCATATACTGTAAAGTTTCATTTCCGACTTTTATCAAAACACTTAATTTGATTAATTAATTACTGCTTGAAGTAAGTTATTACTTGGCGAAATGCATATCCCGGAGTCACGTTGGTTCTATATACACACATTGCATCGGGTGTTTGCATGTTCATGAAGTACATGAGGGGGAACAATTAACCCTTTAAATGCTACATGTACTTATACGGTCACCATTTCCGGCAGTGTGGGAGTTAACGACAATTTCAATTTATTATCTCGAGGCAGACATAAAATTATGAATGTGTTCATGGTGGAACAGGAGCTAATCATGTATATTTCAGTTAGCGACGTGCCGTGGACGCGGCCCAAAGCGAACAGAATATTAATGATTTATCCATGGACTTGACTTGATTATTGAAGCCATGGCCGTTGCCTGGGTTACGGCCGATTAGCACGGGATAACAAGAGGATAACAAAGGGCACATCGTCTCGCCAAACATGGCGTAGCCAGCCTTGAACAAGATCACTGGGCGGGGGCTGGGTACTGGGTGCTGCAGCCCCCGCGAGTGCATGAGAAAGACTGGGATATTTGGGCAATATGGTCCTGAAATTCAAGCAAAACCATGGCATTATCATTTTTGGAAAGGCAATAATTGGTGGGGACATTACCTATGTTCGAATTAATCATTTGTGTTTGCTATAGTCAGGTGAAAAGGGGGATGATACTCAAAAGGCCTGGGTCCCTTAAAACAATAACAAATAAAGTGGAGAGGGAGGGGAGGGGCAAATGATATGATATTCGGGATAAACAGAAACGGCAATTTGTTCGGATAAAAGACTAAAACATTGCATTTTCAAGCAAAAGGCATGCATAATCGTCAACTTCGGTCAAAATCATGGCATTTTGGGGCCGCTAATGACCGTTCCCCATGTTTGTATTATTTATCCTTTGTTTTTTAGCTAAACTCGGAAAGGATGATATTCTTGTAATAAGCGCGACCCCACCCCTGGCAAATATGCGCCCCAAAGCCTGCCTTAACTCATTCAACCACCCCCCCCCCCCCTCCCTCTTCGTCATAATTGACTAGAAAATATTCATGCCTCTCTGTCATGTTTTTTTTTTTTAATATAACGGTGCATGCCTGCATGGTTGCGTATGATACTTGTGTGCAAATCAAATGAGAATTTGTATGTTTGCTAACAATGTCCGCGAATGGATTGTTCAGGGAGGTGATCATGATTATAGACAGATAGGCACGATCGATATATCCTGGAAGCCATCCCTCTATATGTCATCGTTTCTGGGTGATTAAATTACCCTAACAATAAGGTAATCATGAACACCATGCGGTAGGATTATAGGCCTATCCAATTATTAAAGCTTAATTAATCACATTAAAATGGTAGTAGTTTTGTTGTTGCTATCATCAAATATTTCAATACAGTTCATAATAATCAGTGTAACAAAGCGCTATACAAACTTTAGAATGTATTTTTAGTTTTTACACAGTATTACGTATCTTGTATCTTGTAGAATCCAGCTTATAGGCATAATGTCATTCTATCTGTTTATTTGTGTTTTTAAATATTCTGTAAGATCTTTGTCGGCTCATTCGTCATAACGTAGAAAGGCAGTTGGAGTGTGTGTGCGCGGGCAAGGTAAATGAGCGTTTGGGTGAATATTTTCATCGTGGACGTGACTGAGAAAAGGTCGCATCAATGGACGATACAAGCAGAGGCAAATAATACTAACATATCGCATTGGTTGTTTAATATCTGGTTAATTATGACCATGGGCATAGTTACGGGGGACCTGGAGGTAGGTACGGTTCCACAAAATGTTGGTGCTCCCACCACGAATCATACTTGTACAAAGCAGAAAGGACAAAGTGAATGGGCAAACAAAATCAGTTTAAAGGTGAATATTATCATGTCTCGACTAATTCACGTCACCTTTTTTGTTTTAGAAATACTTATTCTCTGTTATATAGTCATGCAATTTTTATTTAGATATAATCGCTTTCAGTGACCTAAACAGGTGAATGCCATTTTTGTTTTGCTTGTCAGGCGAAAACCTGTCCCCCTCATGAAATGTAAGGCCCCCGGTGCCCCCCCCCCCCCCCCCCCCATGGCAAATCCTAGCAAGGCCACAGAATGATGATGACGTTTGATATCCGGCCCATAACCATTATCATTATGATCGGGACTATATACATGTGGAACTGATAGTGGAACTAACATCACATACAGTAATACATGTGACATTCATTCCAGTGGGCAACGGGCTACTATTTTCCATGTCAATTGATTGTAGAATTACACTGACATTGATATGTCATACATGCTATAGAACCTCCATTCATTAAACTGCCCTAATCGGGCATGAACGTTAAAACCAAAAAGGAGGGCATTTTGATAGCCACGGAGCTAGAAGCTTAAATCCATTCATATTAATATTGATATTTCCGTCACGTATAATGAGCCCTAAACCCAAATTATGACAAAGTAATTGCTTTTCTAATCATGATCTTCGTATAACATATAGGTGTACCGGCAATTTGCTCGGGGGGGGGGGGGGGGGGCTGTCTCTCCGTGTCTATAGCGTTAAAGATAGGGTAAGCGAAATTTTCCTGAAAATAAGAAAATCTTGCCCGGAAAAAATATGCTGATTTCGTTACATTATGTGGCGATTTCTCGTACGCAAATATGAGGTGTTTTTAACCCCCAAAATGTAGCGTTTTCAAAACTGACGGCGCGGAGAGGGGATGGTAGAAAGGGAAACGGAGGGGTGGGGGTGGAGGGGGGGGGGGGGGTTGCAGCCCCTATCCCCCAGCATCACAACGTGATTGTGCCCGACAAATTAGGCGGCTACAATAATTCCTTGGTTATTTTAATATAACCTGCATTGGCATTCTGTTCCGTTGCTTAATTAATGTCTAATCAATACGATGGACGAATTTAATATCGATGAGGGTCAGAATTTCTGTTAGCGGAAGTAAACGAGCTATTTTGTTCACGAATTATAACGGAAAGATAATAGCGAACGCTTATAAACTGCTTTAGTTCGAAAGGTTGCATCTTAAATATAGTTTTGAATCAATACTATCATGGATACTTGTTATTTAGATGAGTGTCAGACTTTCTGTTTGTGGACGTCAACACGCTTCTTGTTCATGAATAACAAAGGAGGGCTTAGGCATGCACAATTATTGTGCATGCCTAGTAACTGCTGTACAGTGCGATTAAAAAAAAACGAAACCGGACTTTAATAGCTTATACATCCACAATTCTAAACATATATATGTTGATATTGGTATCATGTTAAAACTTGGGCAATTGCCTTTAAAATGATACATCATACATTTTGATCACTTTACGCTTCATCGAACGCGACCTTATTATCCAAAGTCATGCAAAAATAACCCGTGTCCAAGTTTGCCGTTGTCTTGTTCCATCATGAATGAATGCGTCTGTTTACCGTTTTTTCAAAAGAACATTTCAAGAATATCCTTTGGTGAATAAAAACAAAATACCAGCTGGTTGCCAGTGTTTTTCATGTTTATCAGGGTGGAAGGGGATCCCCCACTGTCCTCGCATCAGCAACCCCACTGTTTGGAGGCAGGGGCCCCTGAATAGGACATGTAGGATGAAGTTATCTTTGAACATCAAACAACAGATGCAACCATTCACAAAACAAGAACACTGCAAACTTGGACACGGCTAGTTTTTGCATGCCTTTGGATAATTAGGTCGCGTTCGGTGAAGCGTGAAGTGATCAGAGTATATGGATATATCATGTCAAAGGCAATTTCCAAGCTTTAACATGATACCAATATCAACATATACCTTAAGATTTGTGGATTTATAAGCTATCAAAGTCTGGTTTCGTTTTTTTTTTTTTTTACTCGCACTGTATAGTGCGAAAGTTGAATTTTTTTCTTCAATAATTACTTCATTATTTCAGCATTTCAGTTTGCGGTACTAAACTCGCCATTTGTTTACGAATTATAAACATGATAAAGGAAAGATAATTCCATGCAAGTGCATGATTAACCGCTGTAGTTCATGCAGTTAGAAAGATTGAATCTTATAATATATATAATTACTTGTCATCAACGTTTGACCAATAATGGCATTCATAAATATTGGTATTCCTTGGTGATGATTTTGTTGCGAACTTTGCCATTTTAGTTCCGTTGCTTTATAATAATTATGTTAAATGGATGTGATTGTAAATTTAATTTTGATGAGGGTCCGAATTTCGGCTTGTGTAAGCAAACCCGCTATATATCTCGAATAATAAAGGGCATGACATTTGCAACTATAGTTCGAAAGTTGAATCTTGTATTTTGAATAATTACTTAATTAGTTTTTAATCAAGATGATGGAAGAATTTAATTCATTTCTATCGTAGAGGGTCAGAATTTATGTTTGCGATAGAGAACTCACTACTTGTTCCCGAAATATTTAGGAAAAATAATTGCAAATGCCTAGCAACTGCTGCAGTGCGTAAAGTTGAATCTTGCACGTTCAATAATATAGCTTAAAGTACTTTAGTTAATTAGTTTATAATCAATACGATGAACTAATTTAATTTCGATGAGGGTCAGAATTTCTGTTTGCGAACGTAGAATTACTACTTGGTCACGAATTATAAAAGAAATACAAATACGATTGCCTATTAAACTGTAGTTGACAGTTTGAATAATATAATTGAAATAATTGTCATTCACGTTTGACCAATATGACTGCCATAGAAATATTGGAATTCCTTGTTTATACGTTGCTTGCTAACATCTAATCGATTGGCGAAATTAATTTCGAAGAGCAGAGGGTCAGCATTTCTGTTTGCGGACGTATATACTCGCTACGAACCATACAGGAAATGCCTGGCAACCCATGTAGGTTATGTAGTTAGAAAGTTTGAATCTTATATCTAATTTTATTTTACCTTTGAAAATGTTACGTTTAATATATGTGCCATTTAGACATTTATATTATATTAGACATTTATACATAGGAATTCCTTGTGAACTTAGCAGTTCCGCTGGTGAATTTGTGTTTAATCGATTCTTTTGGCGAATTTAATTTCGATGAGGGTCAGCATTTCTGTTGGCGAAAGCAAATCTACTACGTACCTGCATGGTCACGAATGATGAACAGATGATAAAAGAATATTGCAAAAGCCCTGGCTAAGTTGTCCCTTATATATAAAAAAAAAAACTATTTCATTTGGTTATCGTAAACGCCTGTCATTGCTTGTCATTAAAATCTGATCTACATGAAATGTCCGGCGGCGTCAGAATTTCAGGATTTCAATATTTCAAGATGTGTTTAATTGACCGTATTATACTAGTATTACAAAAATAAGAAGCTTCGTCACAATGCTAATCCATTGCGATATAGTTCAGTATTTTGTGAAATGCCCCCATTTCCCAAATACTCGCAGACCCCACTGACCACACTTTCGTTTAGTTCCTATCGTCAAGACCGTTTTTGTCCTTGGATGTTCTTTGTGATAGCAACCAACCTGCCTATAGTGGCGAACAAAAGTGATCCATTGATAGACAAATGATGTATATAACCAGTTACTGAGGTCACCTATCTACATTAGCCAATTGTTTTGTTGACATCAGAGGGTCAGCTATATAGAAATGGACAATTATTATCGTTAAAGTGAAACCAGTAAAGTTTCTAACTCCACGAAAATTACTTGGAGCTTCCACATTTCTCTTCTACCGTGTTGTTTGGCTTATGGTAAGAGAATAATAAAATAGGGTTAGAATTTTAAAAATGCCCCTTTAGTATGACGATATCTATCATTGATAATCATTCAGCTCAAGATCGTTAATGAACGGTCATAAATCACGTTACACGTTATACAGTAATTCGTTGTAAAAGCTGACGCAAATTTTCGCTTTGTAAACCAGGAAAGCAGTGTTCTTTTTCAATGAAACTTTCACACATCATTCGGACATATCTTACAATGATTTTGGTATAGGATTGAAGTCGCAAATGTAATTTTGGGCAATATCTGACACTTTACAGGTGCACCTTTATTGTGAATATTGTTTCGTTCTTGCTCTTTATTTTAGTACCTGGCAAGGGGCTGGTGATTGACGTTCAAACGGTCCTACTAATCCAGAAGCGTTTATAATTTGTTATCGCTTGTCATTGCTTTTCAGTTATAATGTTTATAGAAAAACGCATGAAGTCTGGTGATTTGCCGTGCAATCTCAACTCATCCAGAAACTTTGTATGTGTTTTCGTCCGTTCTTGCTCTTTACATTTAGGACAAGGCAAGGGGGCTGGTGATTGCCGTCCAAGCTCAACTCATCCAGAAGCTTTTACGAGGAGACGGCACAGACATGATGACTCCTGAACCTTCACAGTAAGGGAAATTCTTTTCAGACTCATTGGCCCGAGTTCTCTATACAGTGGCACAACTTTAGTCCAAGACTAAAATACATAAATGACCATGTCGCTCCTCTAGCCCATTGATGGTTGCCATTTGCCACCTGAGATATTATAATTGATACATTATAACTGCTTAAGCACAATGACTAAAGGTAGCTTGACTTTCTAGTCATTGTATAAGCGATCACCAATAATGTTATGCCCCGGATGCTCCAGGAATGTCACAAGACCAATTCTAATTCCACAGGTGTGGCTTACTGGTAATTGATGTATTTTAACCTGGAATAAAGTTATGCCACTGATGAGAGTTGTGGCCTAAATGACTAACTAATACATCAATGTAAACAATAATTCAAGATTGTGCACACATGTTCGTTAGTGCAACACACATTTGACGAATTTCCGCTTCAGTTTTGTTTAAATATTATCATGAAGCCGTGTGGAACCTAATCAACATAATGACTTGTTAAGTGTATCATTTTAGTTAGTTATCATAACACCCTCCGAGCGTCTTTTGTACTGTTATTTTATCTATTTTGTTTCATTAGTTTATTTGATTATTTGTTCTCCCCCATGGGATGGATTACCCTAGTCAGATATAAGCTGTTTTTCAAAGAGGTACTTCAAATATTACGTTTTGGCAAAAATATTTGATTATGGAAATTTAATCTGTTACGTAGAGGACTTTGGTAAATGAGGGCAAATATAGATAATGTATATCCCTTACAAGATCAAATAAATATTACATTATCATCTATTTAGTTCAATACATCGTTAATTATGAAGAGAGTATACCCTTCTGTATACCAATATTGGGCGTGCCACCAGTGTGCATGGTGCTCCTGTGCCAATGAAATGAAATAATGAAATAATTAAGTACAGTAAAAAAAACACAGTACAGTAAATTATCAATTTTATTGTGATGGTCTTCTTCTGGACATCAGGGTTGCTGCTCGACTAAGACTCCAGTACGATTGGAAGCAAAAAAAGTGTTTCATCGACACAATGGCGGACATTCTATGGCGAGCCGGTCAGGGCAAGCGTGCCTGTGTGGTGCTCCTGTATTCAGCGTACGCGGGTCTCATGTACAGCGAGGAAAAAAGACTCGAACACCTGATCAAGACGGTAATTGTCTATGAGAGTTGATACTAATGTTTATGTGAACCATCTAGCAAGGATGATGGTGATAATATTGATAATAAAGATGATGATGATGTTTTTGTTTATGTTGGTGATGCATGATACTGATGATGATGATAATAAGGAGGAGGATGAGGAGGGGGTTAGGAGGAGGGGGATAGGAGGAGGGGGATAGGAGGTGGAGGCGGAGGAGGAGGAGGCGGAGGAGGATGAGGACGAGTGAGATGAGGAGAATGAGGAGGAGGAGGAGGAAAATAAGGAGGAGGAGGAGGGGTGAAGGGGGAGGATGAGCAAGATGGGCGTAAATACTGTTGATGATGATGGATATTATAATGATGACTGACGACGACGAGGAAGGGTGGAAAGTGGAGGAAGATTTGGTGGCGATAGAGATGATATATATTCTACGCTCTAAATGTGCTTTAGTGTACGTTATCTAACTAATTTTAAAATGATGTTCATGATTATATTTTTGTCTCATAGATTAAAGTAATAGACTGTGTGTCGCACAAACAACTCTGTAAGGTCCTTGACAAAAGGTTAAACATGGTAAGTGATGTTCATTACTTGATTGTTCGTGATATTTACCTGTCTAAATAGAACGAAGCCACACCATATTTTCAACAATATGATTTTGTATAAAATCTAGTACCAAACTATTCCATAATTTAAGCCTATAATCTTGAATATTGAAGTACATTAGTTGCTATAATATATTTCAAAATAAAAGAAAATGTAGAGTACATAAGACCGATGTATATATTGTAGGAAACTGACGTAGATGAAACAGTGTGTTTTAAAGCGATTGTTCCTCATGTCATATGAGGGCACGCTTTTGTTTTTCTATGTTTAGAACTGTACGTCGGCGTGTATGAATAAATTACGAGTGGGGCATTTTGTTACCGGGGTAAATGTGGAAATTGTTTAGACTTATCGCATGTTTTAATGCTATGTATGATCTTAATTCGCACACTGGGCGTGACAATACTTGATTAATTTATTAACGTACTCAATTAACTTTGTCGATTTCATCCAAATCACTTGCATGGAATGTAATTAGCATGAATGTTCATCTGTATTGGTATTTCATAATAATTAGTATTTTAAACTTTTGATCTCAGTACAAAAAGTTACCTGCGAAATTATCGGAGTTAACTATTTGTATTGAGACCAAACATGTAAAATGCTTATTCTTATGGCCCGGTCAGATATCAACGGATAGCGGAAACGAATGCCCAACGAATAGAAAATTTGCGAAATGAAATTATCTGGTGATGAAAGTCGTCTCCATTGCATTATGTACAAAACATAGAACAACGTACATCACCGGACAAGGAACGGACAAGAAACGCATACGAACGGAGACGAACGGATGGAAAATTTAGCTCTCCGTTTGACGTCCGTTTACGCAATACGTTGATATTGTGACCGGGCTATAGGAGTATGACATGTTGTTTTAATTTGTCAAATTAAAAATTAATTGTTCGATTGTAATCAAAATGTTTACTTTTCTAATTTATTATTAAATCAATGAAAAAGAGCAAAGAAAAATGTGGCTCGATGGCTCGATGACTTTGTGGCTCGATGGTTGAGCACCGGTCAAGCATCCGTAGGTCTCGGGTTCGATTCCCGGCGAAGACTATTTTTCTTTGCTCTGTTTCATTCATTCAAAATATTTCTAGTCAGTTTCCTTCATCTCTGAATTTTATTATTAAATCATCATAAAGTATCATTCAGAAGAATCTTGCCTGTCATCGGTATATGATTGAAGTCTTAAATATAATTTTTGGACAAATCTTATGAAGTAAACGTTATCCCTTCTTTCCAGTTTGAACATCAAGACGGTGGTGGCCTCCTTATGTTCCTCTACAGCCTTATCCTGTCCCGGACCATAGCACAGTGAGTGGCATTTGCACTTGGATGTTATTAACTATTATTGGATTTGGTTTATATTGTATTGACATGGTTATGGATGTCAATTTAAGGTTTATTTACTGATGTGATTCTATTTTGTATTAAATCTGCCGTGTCAATTACAATGAAACCAGATGAAAACAACTTTATGTGTATTCAACCATAGACTACAATCAACTTCATTTCGATTCAATTCAACTAATCTATTCCCTACTTATATTTTGCAGTTTGCATATAATCACTTTAAGATATGCCATGACACATCCCGACGTCTCTGAGACGCCCACAATAACCATTCTTCATTATTTGTTTTCATCGTAGTCGTTGGACAGGGCCATTTGCACAATTCGTAAAAACGGCATTAAACTGTTTGTTGTAACTCAATGCGATCTACAGTTCGAACTCTATGATGAATATTCGATTTCTCAGGGTCTAGTGAACCTTCTCATAAGCCTCAAGCCCTCAAGCTTGTACAAGATAATAGGAGACATCATGAACAAACTACTAGTGGCTCTTTCGTTACTACAAAACTAGTGTTCTAAGAACCAATATTATATTATGGTGATTACCAAAGAGCGCCATGTACAGTATGTAGGTATCATATTCAGGGGCGCATTATTATTATCCGTTGACATCAGGTATACCTGATGTCTCCCGCATAATAATGTTGCGCACCATGTTAACTCCCTGGGGAGCATAATACTATATAAAGGTCGATATACAGGCTAATTAACAGCAAGCCAATAACACAATTATACTCTCGGGCAGAGGGCAGCAATGTGGATTAAATGCCGTGCTGAAGGACATAAATGCCGGGTCATTAGCTTCAAATTCGAGTCCCGTTATTAGAATTCAAGCAATTCAAGCGCTCTTTCGATCGTGACCCAACACCTCCACATGTTTTGTTTGTATTTGTTTGCAGACTCGAGATCGACCTCCAGGGCGATCACCTCCTGACCGTCCACGACGAATGCTCGTTTTCCCTCATCAACCTCATCATCAGTGGCTGTGCCACCCCGCACCTGTTCAATGGCTCTTTAGAGTACGACATCAGCTCAGCACCACTGGTAATTAGTCGTCAGCTAGCCTAGTTGTTATGTGACATGCACGTATAGCAGGCACGTTTATTTGAATGGTTTATTTGAATTATTTGAATGATATATACGATTTATTTGAATGGTTTATTTGAATGATTAATTGAATTACTGCATATTTTATTTCAAGTTTAAATGGAAAGAAAGTGCCTCGACTTGTAGTGCTAAAAACTAGCATTGTACATGTACGTCGACAAGCAATGTGCGTTATTTGTTCGATAGTTGCTTATAATTATACGCATTTGTACCATGTGTATACATTATTTCATTCACGCATTCATGTACTTATTAATTAATTCATTCATTCATTCATTTATTCATTCACTCCTTCCTTCATACCCTTATTAATCCATTAATTAATTAATTAATTCGTTCGTTCGTTCGTTCGTTCGTTCGTTCGTTCATTCGTTCGTTCGTTCGTTCGTTCGTTCGTTCGTTCGTTCGTTCGTTCGTTCGTTCGTTCATACATTCGTTCGTTCATTCATTCATTCATTCATTCATTTATTCATTCATTCATTGATTGATTCAGGCATTGAAGCATTCAGGCATAATTAATGAATGAATGTAATTGCTTATTGATTGGATTACAGCCAGTGCCCCAGCAAGGCATCAAACAGCGATCAGTCATAGGCATCCTAGTGGTAGATCGACCAGATGGAAGAGATGCAAGAAGCGCCAGAAAGATCCAGGTAAATGATTATGTATGATTTTCGTCAGAAAACGTAAACTAATCAATCGTTGAATAGACGACACTAATAATTGTGTGTTCGTTCTATATCCATGACAGCGAAATAATGGTTAACGTGTCCTTACCTAAGGTAAGATCAACAATCTTTTTATTTCGAATGTTTGAATTAAACTGGTTAACTGAGTCATATTACCAAGATACAGACTGAAAAGAATCAAACTTGATAGTCTTTCAAATATAGATTTGACATGATTGAATTATCTGATTATTTTTACAATATAGGGAGTAAAATATTTTTCGTACTCCGAGGACGCTAAATACTGCAGGTTCAGAACTGTGCTTGTAAGCATCCTGACGTCCAAGTTGAACTGCCCTGGTTTGAATGTGATATTCTTGTATTTCATTATGTTTTTTTTCCTTCTAGATATAAAGCATGCTGAAGAAACTGTATCCAGTATGGGTGCTGAAACACAAAGGCGCTACCCTTTGATTGTCTCCCATGCTATTATAGTTATTTTTATTACTATCATTTCACCATTCATATTTTGTATTGTGTTAACATTTATTATCATTATTAATTTTGTTTTAGCATTAGTATTATAAGCATAATTAGTATTATTATAAGTAGTAGTAGTAGTAGTTGTATTAGTAGTCAGTGGCGTAGACAGGTTCTTACACCTGGGGGGGGGGGGGGATGATTTGCCGTTCACCGGACCAAGATAATTTTTTCTAGACCAAGACAATTGTTTGAAAGTCCTCTCAGTAGTAGGGGGAGGGGGGGGGGGGGGTTAAGATGGTCGTGTCGTGACCAGGCGGGCCGAAAGAAGTTTTGGATTGGGGGGGGGGGGGGGGGGGTAAAACCTACGGGGGCTCAGGATTTTGTTTGTGTATATAGGGGCTCATGCCGAACCACACTCACAGTGCTGCCAACTTTGAGCCAGATGTGAGAGTGAGACATTGCAAGGATCGAAGCGACCAAGCCCAATGGAGCGAAGTGACTGAGCGGGGGGAGGGGGTTTCCCCCCTCCCACGCTAGAGAGATTTTGCATTTTTGGACTTGAAATTGTGCATTCTGGTGCTTACCTAGATAGGAAATTCGGGCTTAACATTGACTGTATCTGGGAAAGCGTGTTATGATTTGATCGACCAGAAATTTTAAAAATATTTTCACGATAAAACAAATAATTGACACACTAATAAATATGCACCTCAACACAGGGAGCGAAGTGACTGAGCGGGGGAGGATGTGGGAGGGGGATGTCCCCCGTTGCACGCTAGGGATATTTTTGCATTTTTGGACTTGAAATTGTGCATTCTGGTGCTTACCTAGATAGGAAATTCGGGCTTAACATTGACTGTATCTGGGAAAGCGTGTCATGATTTGATCGACCAGAAGTTTTACATATATTTTCACGAAGAAAACAAATAATTGACACATATGCACCCCAACACAAATATTGTATTTATATTTAGCATCATACACAATTCCAACATCACCATATGCCGCATTATGTATGATCCAACAACTTTTTGCCAAGAATGAGTCCGGAGGGGCGATGCTACCGAGGGCTGGGGCAGGGCCAAATAGGGAGGGTTTGGGAAGGGGTATTCCCCCTCCCACGGAGAAGATTTTGCATTTATACAGTGTATATGGGTCATTCCACAGGGTTGGGGCAAAAAATATGACGATGTCCATGTAACGGTGGTATGAGATCTTCTACTACACATGGAAGATGCAATCATCTATTGAAGATTGTTATGCAATGAATATTATATAGTAGTGCCCTACCAGAATCGTTCCTGTTTCAGTTGCTTTTCTTCAAAATCTTTGCTTAATACACATTTCTCTTTTGACCACCGTTACATGGACATCATATTAATATAACATTACATAAACTTTGGGTCCATAATATTGATTCACCATGAAGCTTGAGTACTTCTGAAGAGAGTTGGCTATGGTTTTTATGCAAAACTCAATTTGAGCAAACATTGTTACATTTGATAGGAGACACAGTTTCTCACATCTGGTATGTCACAAAAATTGCCCCAACCCCGTGGAATGACCCATATATACTTGAAATGGTGCAATTTGGTGCACGTCACACAAGAAGCCAGAGCAATGCCAGCCTACACTGGAACTACGTGGCCCGGTATACAGAAGAAAATACTCATCCCTGACCATACGCAAGTTACACAACAAACTGAGATAATCTGTTCGCGCGCGAAGCGCGCAGAAAAAATTGAAAGCTGATGTATAAATTACCTTATTAACGTTATAATTAACAAGTCTTAGCTCATACAACTTCTGTTTTCTTTTCCACTCGTATACAGCTACGCCCCTGGTAGTAGTAGTAGTAGTAGTAGTAGTAGTAGTAGTAGTAGTAGTAGTAGTAGTAGTAGTAGTAGTAGTAGTAGTAGTAGTAGTAGTAGTAGTAGTAGTAGTAGTAGTAGTAGTAGTAGTAGTAGTAGTAGTAGTAGTAGTAGTAGTAGTAGTAGTAGTAGTAGTAGTAGTAGTAGTAGTAGTAGTAGTAGTAGTAGTAGTAGTAGTAGTAGTAGTAGTAGTAGTAGTAGTAGTAGTAGTAGTAGTAGACTAGTAGTAGTAGTAGTAGTAGTAGTAGAAGAAGTAGTATTGGTAGTAGTGGTAGTGGTAGTGGCAGTGGCAGTTGCAGTGACAGTGGCAGCAGCAGAAGCAGCAGCAGTATAGCAGTAGTAGTAGTAGTAGTAATAGTATTAGTAGTTGTTTTTGTTGTTGTATATATTTAATAGTGGTAATAATTCGCATTATCTTTATTTCAATATACATTATTTTTAGATAGGGAGCATGCTGAAGACACCCCTGTATCCGGTCTGGGTGCTGAGACTCAAGGGGCGCTACTCCTTGTTCTTCTGCTGCAATCTGAGTCTCAACCGCGACTGGCGGAGCGAGGCTAAGTTCACGCTGCACTTCTACACGGGACAGAAGGATCAGGTGAAGGAGACCAAACTGACCGTCGGTGAGTTGGAAAGGAATTGATAATAACTTTTATCTACACAGGACAACATATTCAGTGTTTTTAAGCTGGGTACCCAAATCGAGCATCGTGTGACTAATATTATTACATTGTTATATCTGATGCACACCATAACTGATCCATCACTGCATGCGCATACAGAGCAAACCACATAATATACATTGTATGTGCTACCATAAAGGTGCTTACATGGTAAGGTGCCGAGCACCAACTGCATATGTGCCAATTAATTGTACATGTGACAAGCTTTTTTTTATAGCAATTTATAGCAAACCATATACTTTTGACCTTACATTGTACCAATGGATTATGAAATCCTATGAACTATTTTCATTGTATGATGCCATCTGTGCCAATTAATGGCACTCAAGGCGAGTCTTGATGAAGAGGAGTGCCATTAAACTGGTTTACAAATTACCTAAGTAATAGAAAACAGTAGGTGGTCATGGTGTCCAATCATCTCTTCAAGAATTAAAAATTGGCATACCCCAACCCTGCCGGAAAGAACACACTCATCCACAGTGTAAACACAATGTGGACCACAATGTTAAATTCGAGCGTTTTCACAGTGTGAAACCAACTTACACTGTGAGCGCACTGTTACCACACTGTGAAAGCACTGTGATGGCACTATCGCCACAGTGTGAAATGCCTGCGTTCACAGTGTGTAAATAGGTGCGCGTTAACACTGTGTATCTCAGCAATTTCACTGTGTGTTCACAGTCTGTTCGCAGTGCGAGTTGGCTTTCACACTGTGAAAATGCTCGAAATTAACATTGTTGTCCACAATGTGAAACACAGTGTGTTCACATTGTGTTCCCACTGTGGATGAGTGTGTTCTTTCTGGCAGGGAAGGTTCTGTGTTGGGACCCTTCCTTTTCTTGGTTTATATGATTTGTAAATTGTAGTCAATTGTTAAAATTTTCATACCGCTGAAATTATTGCACATAAGAATATTATACATTTGACTCAAAATTTAAATAGTGAAATGAGGAAATTTAATGAATGGTATAAAAGTAACACTTTTTTAAAATAATGATAAATCAAAATATGTTATATTTCGCACAAGAAACAAGAGGGTTCCTGAGGACATTTCTATTTTAATTAGTGAATAAACAAAATTGGAAATATCATATTTATAATGTATCATCAAAGATTTCAAGGAGCATTGGGATTTTGTTGAAATTGAGATATTTAGTTCATTATGATAGATTGTTATTATTGTTTCATAGTTGAATACAGTCCCATTTAAAATATTGTAATATGATTTGGGGTAATACTTTTACAACACACTTGGTTGTCCGGGGGGTAGTAGTCCTAGAACCCAAGCTTGCCATTACCATTACAATGAATATTCTCCCATTCACAGAACAAATAACTATGGATATGCTCCTTTTTATGTATAAACTTAAACATATCGCCCCGACGTTTTATTTTGAAATATGTTCAGCCTTATTTTGTTTATCATTCATATCAAACTAGAACCAGCCGAAATATACATCAACCTCTCGTTCACACAACGTGTGCAATACTGTGCATTTAACTCCACCCGTATATGCAAGCTATACAAGAATGGAATTTACTTAGTGAAAATATAAAATCAAGTTCAACTTTGACTTGTTTTAAATGTTTTAAATGATATCTCTTTAATCGATATGTTAACGCCTGTAAAAAAAAAAAAGATTAGTATGATAAGCATTCTATTAAAGTACTCTATATTTTAAATTAATTTAATCTTCTATCTAGGAAATGACGTGGAGAATTTTTTATTTTTATATTTGGCCACAAATGAATTAAAACTATAATTGTTGTCTAATGCTGATGTTGCAAAGATCAGAAAATAATCGTTCTGTAATGAACTTCACTATGTATACACAGAAAGGGTATCATGTGGAAGCGTATCTTTTTTTAACAAGCATCGTCAAACGCCAGGTTTTTATTTGTAATCATCTAATCTCTCACGAATGCCGGAATGTTTCGCAAAATAACTTTGACAGTCACATGTGTTTAAATTATTCATTGGAGCAAATATTAAAATCATAGAAAGTCAAGTCATAATATCGATCAGAATAAACTGGACAACTGTAAAAGTCGACTATTTTACGTTTGATCGTTTTGCAGATTCAAGAGTAAGACAACGTGATGACAAGAAGAAAAATGACGACAAGAATATTCATCTACTTGATGAATGCATTCAGACGAGGTATTAAAGAGATCTTGTAACTTTGTTTATATAACGGAACTGATAATGTGTATTTCTCTGATCTGATATGTCCACTGAGTGATGTGTAAATTAATATTATACGACAGGGTAATGAGTGAAAATGCAAAATTATGTTTGAAAAACTTTGTATACAATTGAAAGTCTCCCTGATATGTGACAATTTAAGTTATGATAAGATCGCAAACATATCGCATGGTTTACTAGTTTTCATCCATAATCTAGTTTAAATGTATTACAGTTTACATAATAATCATTATGCAACGTTGACATTTATAATTATTTTATCAACTTTTTCGTTGCAGGTGGCCAGGTGCACACGTTGACTGGAACGGGATATCTCCGTTCTTCTGAGCACGCATGGGTCATCATGTTAAAGTTACTGAGTCGTCGGATATGGGAATGCGCACGCAGGGGAGCGCCATGTTAAGGCTGAATATTAATGTACATGAGCGCGATTTATACAGAACGTATAAAAAAAAATACTCGAAGTTCAAAGGTCAATTATTATTTTACTTAGCTTTCACGGGATACATTTTCTGAATCAGCAGTGTCAGGCATTGCCAAATTCTTTGGTGTTGAAGATGACCGGTGCGAAATCCACTTTTTGCAAGTTTTAGCTTATGAATGATTTCGTGAAATGTATGGTGCCACACTTAATAAGTACATCAATTTGAACATGTTTTATTGTTTTTGTGAATGAATGAATCGTTTCATTGAATACATTCAATGATCACTGATATCATGCATGAGTGAGTATATTGTTACTAGACATTAGGCGCCAGCGGACATCCACCAGTTTGATGGGACTTGGTGGAAGTGGTCAAGTGATCGGACAACTTTTCTTTGAAATGTATCAAATGGGAGCATGTACCTTCGGATGATAAATGAAGATGCACCTGGCATCTTCAGAAACAAATAATTTAGCAATGCGTGACAATGCTGATTCAGAATAGGTATCAAATGAAAGCTAAATAGTTACTTTTTACAGCTATACCATTTTGAAATAATTGACCTTTGAACTTCGAGTACCTTTTTATATGATCTGTCTCATGGAGACTTTGAAACGTGACTTCTGGGCCTCGTAATATAAAGATTCACGATTAATCGTACGATCGATTAATCACTCGTACGATCAATTGATATGTTACGGGGCGCGGCCCTGATGAGACCTCTTTAACCATTATTATTCACTGGAACTTGGCTGACTTTCTTTTTACATTATACAATATCGTATTTGTTCGGTTGTTTTTTCCGCGGGTGCAGCATCCTTGATTGATGAGGTAAACTAGACTGTTTAAATGTAATAACACAAATTTGCAATGGACATCATGCGCCAAGAACCATTAACAAATGATATGGCCTTGTGGGAACAAGCAATTGACTGCGTTCAGTAAAGTTTACCCATCTACTAATATCATGCATTTTCTTTCACATTTGTTTTGAAGAATAAACTCTAAATTATATATTCGGTAGAAATTTCAAGGCCAGAAGTATCAGGAAGTTTTTTGTTCATTCAACCAGACCCCTAGATTATCAGTAATAGTATGTGCATGTCTGTACAATTACTCATACCCAGCGTATATTTATTGGGTATATGAAGGAACCATTCAGTAGATCCGATTCAATGAGTATTGTGACTAGTGTCGACTAGCACTCGGGATTAATAATGCTTCATACTTTCATTCGTTAAGAGCTAAATAATAGGGTAAAATATGAGCTATGTTCTTGGTAGCAGATCGACTGTGCAAAGAGTTTGTTGTTCTTTTCTATTCCACATCCTAGTTTTATATATATATGTCAATAATTATTTCAGATTACGTCAACGACATTAATTGTGATGGATCACGAATATAAAGGACCTTTTCTGATTAATGAAATCTAAACACACAAAAAAAAAAAAAAAAGTCCCCCCTAATTTTTAACGTAACTTTTTAACGAAAAGGTTTTTAACCAAAAAACTTGGTAGGATTGTTCCTACACTTATTGACTAACTTATCTGTGAAAATGAGATTGATCCGTCGAGTCATGCATGAGTGAGCACACATTAAATGCAAAATTGTCACTTTTCAAAAGTCACAAGAGTCGTGTGACTTTTGAAAAGTGACAATTTTGCCTTTAATGTGTGCTCACTCATTCATAACTTGACCAATAAATCTCATTTTCACAGATAAGTTAGTCAATACGTGTAGAAACATCATACTGAGTTATTTTGCTCAAAACCTTTTCGTTAAAAAGTTATGTTATTTTGATTAAGGGGGGACTTAATTTTTTTGTTGGGTTTAATTGATCAGTATTGTTGAAATAATCCCAACAAAAAAGTAAGTCCCCTCCTAATCAAAATAACGTAACTTTTTAACAAAAATGTTTTGAGCAAAAAAACTCGGCAGGATTGTTCCTACACTTATTGACTAACTTCTGTGTGAAAATGAAATTGGTCCGTCGAGTCATGCATGAGTGAGCACACATTAAAGGCAAAATTGTCACCTTTTGACTCTTGTGACTTTTGAAAAGTGACAATTTTGCCTTTAATGTGTGCTCACTCATGCATGACATGGCGGATCAATCTTATTTTCACAGAGAAGTTAGTCAATAAGTGTAGGAACAATCCTGCCAAGTTATTTTGCTCAAAACCTTTTGTTAAAAAGTTACGCTATTTTGATTAGATATCCATCCATTACTTTTTTGTGTGTTTATATAAACCTTAGACAAGTCCTTATCATTTCTAAGCCGAAATGTTTGTTTTTAATTCTGTCTTGATAACAAAATTGCTACTGTTATCATGTACATTTTGTGTGAAAATAAAATATATCCATCACCTCATGGCTGACTGAGCACATATCAAAGACAAAATGGTTTAATTCAAAAGTCACAATAACTTGTACATGCCTGTATACAAGGCATATGCAAGTTCGTGTGACTTTGATCCATTACTGTGATATAGCACATGTTTGTGGTTCAATGCACTATTTGGTTTGTGAAACAGTGCTGCTTGAAATTCCATCCATTTTGATTTTTGCATTGCACATGTTGTTCATTGCATTCAATTGCACCGTTTTACAATCGCAAGGAATTTTATTACCATTCTAAAACAATTTGAAATGTATCAATACTCAATAAACTGCAATAATAATATAACTTTTGCCACTTTTTAAATATAACCATTTTGTCTTAGTCTGTGCTTATTCAACCATGAAGTAATGCTTGCCTCCCTTTTTCTGTGTAATAGGTGCCCTAACTACCATAGAAATATTTTGGCCAAACGAAATCTTGAAATAGTTTTTGCTATTATCGTCAGTTATTTAGGGTGTAGTTACTTTTTGTGTTCGGTTGAGAAATGATTTAGGAAATTTAAGAACATGTGCAATACTATTGTAGTTGTATTGTCACTAAACGTAATTTTCTGTGTAGTTTTATAGCAATTTAAGACAAAAATATGGTTCTTATCAATTGAATGGTGATGATTAATGGCAATATAAACGATGCGAACTATTTATTTGATTTTGTTTCATCATCGTAAAATTGGTCTTTGTCCTTGTATAAGTGTGTTCTATATAGAGAATGATTATGATGACTGTAATTCTAATTTTAATTGTCCTAATCTTGCCCTGCCATCAAGGAAGATACACATCTACATTCCTTGATAAGAAATGTTTCATATTGTGAATATGTTCTTTCATTAGTTGCGAACAAAATGATATCATACTGAATATCTTTGACGTATGCTCTCATTGTATGCAAAGTATCAATAACGAAAATCAAAATGTATTCATATTGAGTAGCTAGTTCCTATTTTGTACAAACTGGTTTAATCCGGAATAATCACTGAGAAATGGACAAGATATTAGACGTGTTTTATTTATCTCGACCTCTCTCAATTTCCTTTAAATTATTTTCTCAATTTCTTCCTAAATGTACGTTAGTATCGGTCGTTGTAATGTTTAATTATAGTGAATTGAAATGTAATACATGGACTATTAATCTAATCTTGACAATACCGATCAGATTTCCCGTATTGTTTGACTGTAACCAAAAGGCATCGTAATCTTTAGTCGTTAGTCACTAACGGGGTCAAGTTTAACAATTTATTCACTGTAGTAAGTTAATTGCAAAATTGTATTTATTCCAGTGCTTGTGATCGGCTGGTGGACGGCTATACCTATGTTGCAAACGTATGAGGTCGCAGTGAGAGCGTAGTAAGCATGCAGTAAGCTACCACGTGTCATTTATTCCTTGCTTTTTGCCGATTTCACTGCGCTTTGGTAACAAATATTAGGAATGATTTCTAGCGCAGTACTTAGGAGCGTAGTGCGTTCTTCGGTCGGTGTGACAGAAGTGCCAATTAAATTGTGATGTGTCGTGAATTGATACTCTGATAAAGAACTGAAATTATATTATGTGCTGAAAATCAATCTTATCATATAATAAACTTTTCTTTCATTGATATTGTTTGTTTGCTTTTATTAATCTTATGATGCAACTGAAAAAAATCCTTTCCTTTATATGGTTTGGTTAATCTCATTTCCCCCGTAATAACACTTTAAAACGAACCAACACCCCAACATAATAAATGAAAGATAATAGTTTAAGTAGTTCATTCTATCAAAAAGTTAAGGAAAATACGTTTCCAGATAATAAATAATGATTTGAAAACTCATTACATTAAATTGCGTATTACGTTTGCAGAATAAGACTTGTTCAACGAGTTCTATTGTCTAGAACGTACATGTATGCGCAAGGCCCTTTTAAAGATTTGTTGAGGAAGCACATAACTCTTTGTAAAATATCATTGTAAAGCGCTTAGGGATGATTATTAATCAAGTATATTATTATCATCATGATCTGATTGGGGGTGGGGGGGGGGGGGGGGGGGTGGGGACACCTTATGTATTTCTTTGTTTTTTCAAGAAATGTCCCCTTATTTTTTGCTGTAAAAAAAAAACAAGTATTGGAAGGGCACATGCCCCCCCCCCCACCCCCCCCCCCCCTGTTGCTACCCCACAGCACATAACAATACTAAAACAAAGGCCTTGTCCTACTGCTATTGGGAAAACTGATGAGAAACTTCTCAGAATGAGCATTCATGACATGCTGGATGCAAATACATCATAATAAACAATAGGCATTTGCCATATGCAGATACTACTTCTAGCCTATAGCATGTTCAAATAAGGACATAGTCAAGGCTCTAGACCTGCTTTGAAGTTGCATACACAAACCACACAGAGACCACTCAATGCACGGTATACCAAACAGCGATATACTCGTGCCCCTGTCCAAAATGGTCTGCCTGTTCCAATATGCCATACCCCATCATGCAACAATTCATGTCCAATCTATCTATAGATATTGGCTGCTTACGTAGGCTGTCCGGACAGGGAACTAATAAGGACAAGGCAGAAATGACAGGTATGTATTGTGTATTAATCATAATAGGATACCTTCAACACAAATTATATTGGGTTTATGTATTGTCCACATTACATGGTGTTCATGGAAGTCTGAAACTATCCCTCCCCTTCTGTACTACAAAGGGAATTCAGTTCATGCCAATTATATGTTATCTTTTCCATGAGCAAATATCTATATTTCTAAATAAATATAAATTGTACAACTTTTTGGACTAAGGCCAATAGTGTTCAATAGTGTAACTGTCTTGATGAATTGGCATACACTGGTTTTGAACATACACAAAGAAGAGACAAAACACACTAAATAGACCTTTTTTTCCATGCACTGATGTTTTATTATAAATTATTTACATAGACATACATTATGTACAAACAATGCTCGTTTCAAATCAATTAATCAGGTGAAAATTTCACCTTTTGTATTGTTCTTTTAAAGATATCTATTCACTTTGTTGACAGTGGCGTAGCGTGGTCAGACTGATTGAGGGCACGCAATATTACTGGGGGGGGGGGGGGGGGGGCACACCTTTTGTATTGTCCCCTAATGTTTCCTATTGTTTTTTTGTATTATTGGGGGGGGGGGGCACTTTTTCCAATTTAAAGGAATATTTGAGATTTCAATAAACCAATATCCTAAGATTATTTGAATGATGTGAGATGTAGTTGCATAGAAAAATAACACTGTTTACCTAGTGAAAAACATGAACATTTATGTTAGATTTTATCACCTACAGTCAAAAGTGCTCCTGGAATGGTTTTCAGTCAATATCTCCTTGATTAGGGAAACATTTTACAAATAACTAGATGGATCTTCGACTGCCCCATCGCCACATTTGTGCATATGAGCCATGTGACCTTTGACCTCATGATCCCAAAATCTAATCATTTCATTGGTTTGGTGACACTAGTCAATTGGTTCTTAAGATATCGCGATAACAATCTATTTTAGCATATTATAATGAGCCATGTGACCCAAAAATCTAATCAGTTCATTGGCTCCTCATATACCAAGTTTGGTTGAAATATGTCTACCGGTTCTTGAGCACGTACGTAAGGTCGGACGGACGGACAACCCAAAAACAAAATGCCTCCAGCCACTTTGTTGCGGAGGCATACAAATCAATTTCATCAAGGAACAAGAGAAAATAATATGAAAGCTCCAAGGGATTTTGGTTGAATTGAACAAAGTTAATGTATCACTTTAAAGGAATCTAAACTGGGCTCCAAAAGAAACTTATCACTTTTTCAGAGCGACGCTCACTAAAATCCATAGCACCAAATTGATTCATATTTATACACAGATAAGCTATTATTGTCCTTATGAAGCATATCTCAAAAATTACAAGTTTGCTTTTGCCAAAAAAGAGAAAAATGTCATGGAATCACTACAGGTCACTTTTCAAAAATCACAGAAACTGCTCGCTGCGAACCTCCACGAAAGGCGGTCTATTCAGAAATTTCAATAGCTATTCATTCAACTTCAAAGCGGGTTATGTAACCACTAGACTGGCTATTGTCCGTACCGAGCTCTGTGCCCGGAAAGCGAGCAGTTTCTGTGATTTTTGAAAAATTACCTCTTGCGATTTCACCTTATTTTATTCTTTGTTGACTAAAGCAAACATAATTTTTTTAGATGAGCTTGCTAAGGAGTATTATATCAATTCTATGCCCAATTATGATTACTTTTTATGCTTTGGATTTTAATGTGTGTCGCTCTGAAGAAGTGATAAGTTTCTTTTGGAGCCCAGTTTAGTAACATTGTCCAAATCTTCAAAACTTACTATAGCAGTTCTCTCATACCTTGTTGTATTCATATTAATAGAAGCATGGGACAGGTTTCAGTTCTTCAAATTTCCCTTTCATTAAAAGATATATACGATTGAAGTGCTCAGATTTTTAACTATCCACTGGATAGTCTTAACCATGTAAAAAGCCAGTGCAATGAGTTAGTAAATATCACTTTGCATGTTCCCCCATTACTCAGCCATATAACATCCATTTAACATGAGATGTTCACACATTACTCAGTGGATATGTCATATCACAACAATACACATTATAACAACCTTTCATCACTTTTTGCACATGTCAACAAAGTTACTAGATCCTTTGAAGGTTTCTTTCTACCATTCAGAATGGTAGAAAAACTTTTAGTTTTGAATGGCAACAGGTTTAAGTCTCTAAAACTAATTTTGATCATAACATTTATTTCCCTGTTCTGACCTAATAAGGAGCAAGACCATAGACATTTTTCCAATACACAGATCTCCATGAAACATTCAATTCTGATTGGTCTTTGACTGTTTCTTCAATAAAACAAATCATACATCTTCTCACCCAAAACGTATCATGACTCAATAAACTATTATTTGACAAGAATACTACCCACAAACTTTGTGCTCAACTCAAATCATGGGAGTATCACATGCACGGCACTTACCAAACCTGTGATAGACATAATGGGCCGGATTCACAAAGCAGGTTTGTAGGAGGTTTGTACAAACCATGGTTTATCCATGGTCTACATCTATGGAGTGCCATTTGTAAACTGATGGAGAAATAATGTAAACTCCTTACTTGTTAACAATGTTGATGGTACACATTTACAAAATGCACCAAATAAATGTTTGTCTTATCACATGGTGAAATTTGCTGGTTAGCAAGCAATAACAGTCATGTCATTAGAAATTAGTAATTGTTTTACTTGTATACGAGCAGCACTCCATAGATGTAGACCATGGATAAACCATGGTTTGTACAAACCTCCTACAAACCTGGGGGGTGTTTCACAAAGATCCTAAGTTGATCTTAGCACTAAGATGGTCTTAAATATTATGGAAAGCCATTAGTGTCTTGAAACATTTTAATAAAAGTTATGTTGAAATGCATAAAATGATGATTCAAATCATATATATTTTCTAATTATCAAAGAGATTCATAATCTTCACATAAAATTCATGAAATCTCTTTGATAATTAGAAAATATTTATGATTTGAATCAACATTTTATGCATTTCAACATAACTTTTACAAAAATGTTTCAAGACACTAATGGCTTTCCATAATATTAAAGACCATCTTAGTGCTAAGATCAACTTAGGATCTCTGTGAAACACCCTTCTGCTTTGTGAATCCGGGCCATAGTGTGTCATGGTCATTCCTTGCTTCTACACATAGCAAACTTACAACACACAACAAATATTCTGTAAGATATAACAATTTGAAATAAAACAATTACGTATAGTAAATATATTACTCACAATTATGTTTTTCATTTTTAAATAAGTACACTAGGATCATTAGTGCCAAGTTCTCTTAACACACACAAAAGGTAACTTACGACAGTACTCACGACAGACTGCTACAATGCAAAAAGTTTTAATCATATTTATCATATGAGTATAGATGCCCACGCTTATGGAATAATATTCCCACTGAATTTAAGTCTAGTCAATCTGTAAAAATGTTTAAGTATAAATATAAAAAATATTTATTAGATAATTACAATAGAATTATCAGGCAATATGAAATTCTTTAATGTATTTGTTTTGTTTTGTATTTGTGTATACATGTACATGTAGTTATCATATTACATGTAATACTTTACAGGGGTTAGCTTTCATATTAGGAGCCATACTCCTTTCTGCTAACCCCTAACACTGTCCTGAATGTCTTTTTTGTGTTTTTTCTTTTTTTAATCTCTGTAATTTTGTATTTTATGCATTTGATGTATTTTATGACAAGTGTTGAATAAACTAAACTGAACTGAACTTAGTAGTGGCCTGTGCGCTGTGGTATGACTGTACTCACCTGACACTTTCAAAAAGTAATTCACCTTTTGGATGTGTTAAGTCAAGAGAACTTGAACTACTGACTTGCCATGTCATCCCATCTCAGAATGATTGCTATGATCTGTCCACCGGGTCTACATGACTTGCCATGTCATCCCATCTAAGAATGATTGCTATGATCTGTCCACCGGGTCTACATGACTTGCCATGTCATCCCATCTAAGAATGATTGCTATGATCTGTCCACCGGGTCTACATGACTTGCCATGTCATCCCATCTAAGAATGATTGCTATGATCTGTCCACCGGGTCTACATGACTTGCCATGTCATCCCATCTAAGAATGATTGCTATGATCTGTCCACCGGGTCTACATGACTTGCCATGTCATCCCATCTAAGAATGATTGCTATGATCTGTCCACCGGGTCTACATGACTTGCCATGTCATCCCATCTAAGAATGATTGCTATGATCTGTCCACCGGGTCTACATGACTTGCCATGTCATCCCATCTAAGAATGATTGCTATGATCTGTCCACCGGGTCTACATGACTTGCCATGTCATCCCATCTAAGAATGATTGCTATGATCTGTCCACCGGGTCTACATGACTTGCCATGTCATCCCATCTAAGAATGATTGCTATGATCTGTCCACCGGGTCTACATGACTTGCCATGTCATCCCATCTAAGAATGATTGCTATGATCTGTCCACCGGGTCTACATGACTTGCCATGTCATCCCATCTAAGAATGATTGCTATGATCTGTCCACCGGGTCTACATGACTTGCCATGTCATCCCATCTAAGAATGATTGCTATGATCTGTCCACCGGGTCTACATGACTTGCCATGTCATCCCATCTAAGAATGATTGCTATGATCTGTCCACCGGGTCTACATGACTTGCCATGTCATCCCATCTAAGAATGATTGCTATGATCTGTCCACCGGGTCTACATGACTTGATGTGTGTCTGCAAGACGGTAGTCTTGAGCAAGGAACGTGAGCATGTTTTTACAATTCCTGGGGGGTGTTTCACAAAGATCCTAAGTTGAATTTAACTCTAAGATGGACTTAAAAAGTATGGAAAGCCAATTGTAGCCTTGGAATCAAATATATTCAAAATAAAAAAATGCAAGTATTTTTAGACTTTTCATAAATTTTACATCAAAAACATGAAATCTCCTTGATAATAGAAAATATTAATGATTTGAATCAACATTTTATGCCTTTTAAAATAAATTTTACAAAATTGTTTCATAGAAACTAACGGCTTTCCGTAGTTTGATGTATTTTATGACAAGTGTTGAATAAACTAACGGCTTTCCGTAGTTAATAAGTCCAACTTAGAGTTAAGTTCAACTTAGGATCTTTGCGAAACACCCCCCCTGCTTAGCTGGAGGTCGTGCAGTGGTGTTTGTGTTTACATGGTAAACTGACAAGACCCAGACAAGGAATATTCTTATTTCATCAATAATTCAGTACAATGTATTTTCATACACTCCCTCACGAGTATACTTGCCAAGATCTATCCATAGAGTCCTCAGTAGAGGACTTGATCATGTCTGTCTGCATGCTGACATGAGGCTGTATGTATAACTGCCTTCTAAGCTAGAGGTCATGTCATGGTACTCACAAAGCAAACTAACTAGACCCAACAAACATACCTGAAGTCATTATATCATCAATCATTCCAGTACCTTATTTATTCCTATGGGTGTATGACTGATATGATCTGTCCATAGGGTCTTCGTTATGCGACTTGATGTGTGTGTACATGTAGCTGCCTGAGCTAAGGACATCAGCATGTTTGTATTGCTGCCTGCTTAGCAGGAGATCCTGCAGTTGTAATTACATAGCAACATGACAAAATATAGTCCTAGCTATCATGTTTACATTTTCAATCATTCCAACACAATGTTTAGTTGTCATTTTTCTGTGTATGATTGCTATGATCCGTCCATAGGTTCTTCATTAGGCGACTTGATGTGTGTTTGCATGATAGCGGCCTGAGCTAGGGACATGAGCATGTTTGTAGTGCTGCCCCCTGTGGTAGGAGTAGGAGTAGCAGGAGGTGACTTCCTCTCTGCCTTCACCCCTGGCTGTCCAGTCCCTGTAGGAGACACGACCAATGTCCTGCTACCTGCCAGTGTGGAGCTGGATGGCTTGCCACCGGTCTGACGCAGAGCACTGTTCACCAGTTTGAAGACGTTTGAGGTTGGAGTAGATGGGGTGCTCCCACCCTGGCTGCTCATCACAGGGCTCTGACAAGGGAGACAATGTGGGGGGAATATTTTCAACAATCATATTTGTCTTTAATTTTATAAACACCTTGACTAGATTCCTCATTCCTGGTTTCATTGCCCTTTAAGTGATACAGAATTCTTGTTTGTGATTATCTATTCTGGTTGCGAGCTAGTCGACAAATATGCTCATTTGAACCAATCAGATATCAAGTCAACAAATATGCTCATTCGAACAATCAGATATCAAGTCAATATGCTAATTTGAACCAATCAGATATGCGCATTTGAACCAATCAGATACACGCATATTTAGGTGCATTTTATGACTTACCTAAAGCTGAGAAATGTACATAAAATAAATAGAAAAATTAATTTTAACTTACGGATTGGGATGAGCTCCTCTGAGCCCCAGAGGCTGTGACAAGAACAATCTTTGCCTGACTGGGCGGGGTAGACCCCAGCCCTACACCACTCCCTGAGGTAGACAGGCTCCTCTGCAGACTGGTCCCGGTGGGCGAGATCAGGGAAGGGGTCCGCGGACCAAAACTGGATGACAGAGACCGACCCTGAGGGGAAGAGACGACAACAGTTTGGTTACATGGTTACCTGTAGTAATTACTTGCATTTCACAAGAGTCCAGGCATATTTGTACATTGGTAATGCAGCATCACACTAATGCAGTTGAAATGAAATTACATGACATACATGTATCACATGGCTTCTGCTTAATACTAATAAACTAAAATGTCTTTTTTTCTAAAACAGATTATTTATCTAATAAATTAAGGAAACAATAAAGTTAGAAATTAATCACCTTAAAAACCTAATAAAATGTGAAAAAGTGACCTACATGTATAATGCCCACTTGTGAAGAGAATATTTCATCCACATGTAACTCATCAACGAGAATGTTTACACTCAATAGATTTAATGGCCACATGAAACAGACTGTATCATGTAGAATGATTCACTCACTAGATTAACTTACCTGAGGGATGGAGATGACTGGCCGAGAGCCCAGGGAACTGGTGCTCTGTGTGGAAGCAGACACAGGCCACATGAAACCAAGCATATCATGTAGAATGATTCACTCAATAGATTAACTTACCTGAGGGATGGCGATGACTGGCCGAGAGCCCAGGGAACTGGTGCTCTGTGTGGAAGCAGACACAGGCCACATGAAACCAAGCATATCATGTAGAATGATTCACTCAATAGATTAACTTACCTGAGGGATGGTGATGACTGGCCGAGAGCCCTGGGAACTGGTGCTCTGTGTGGAAGCAGACACAGGCCACATGAACCAAGCATATCATGTAGAATGATTCACTCAATAGATTAACTTACCTGAGGGATGGAGATGACTGGCCGAGACCCCAGGGAACTGGTGCTCTGTGTGGAAGCAGACACAGACCACATGAAACCAAGCATACCGTAGAACACCGTCGTGAAGCACCCCCAATCACCTATATGCATCTTGCTTTTTAAAGAGCGCTCTCTATGTGTCCAAAAATGGAGACGTTAATCAAGAATGCAAATAATGGTGACGAATATTCATGAGAATAATAATGGAGGTGAATCTCATGGAAACGTCACATAAAAATACAATGGTGATGAATATTCATGTGAAAACGCCGCCTAAAATAGACAACCACTGTGCTGTTATTTGTATGGAGCTGTGTTTGATATGGGGTGTATACATAGGGTCCCACCCCATGCACATTTATTTAAAAACCTCTGTCCCCGTTGTTAGTCAACGTTCAAACAGATGAATCAACTCAAAGGAAAGAACATGACAGGACAATTTTTAATTAAGGATATGTAAAATACAGATAAGTAAAGTAGCTTTCAATGTAGGCCTGCACTTTCATGGTTCTTGTCCCCCCCCCCCCCCCCCCCCCCCCCTCCTACGTGTGCCAAGTAAACGTTTGCCGCCCTACGCCTTCTGGGTCATCTAAGTGTTCATGGGTTCCTTTTGTTTGGTTTAAAGACTCATGAAAGAAGGTAAATTAGGGTATTTGTATCGGTATAAGCTTTTTTTGTACAACACAAATTCTTATTGTTCTATGCAGCCTTTAAATTCGACGTTGCCACTGACAACCTGCCCCTTCGGCAACAGTATCTACCGTGTACATTGTAAGATAATGCACGCCCTGAACAAAAGCTTTCTGCATCAATCAAAGCGCTTGACAACAAACAATGATTGTGCAGGGACGAATGCCCCCTATTTTTGTTTGTACTATTTTATTTTTACCGTTACATGATATTATTTTTTTAAATCCAGTCATACAAGTAAAGGCTAGTCGAGATCCTTAATCTCTTCTGATTCTGAATGACACTGGTATATATAATGCATTTATCACACTCCTAAAGCTCCAAATGCTGAACTCGCCCTTGCCTCTAATATAAACGAAAAGGTACACGGCATCCACGTATATAATAGTAGAAATACCAAATAACAAGGGAAGTTGGTTAGTTAGCTCATCGGTAAAATACTGTGTGCGATACCTATGAACCTGGTGGGAACTGGTTCAAATCACATTATTTTGTGTATTAATTTAAATGTTCAGATGTTTACGTTGATTTTTACATATCAAATGTAGTAATGATTTCTGTATTTTCATTTTTTTCTTTTATTTTTTCTCTTTTATTTGTGTGATTCATTATAACATGACAAGGATGCTATACAGGGTGGCCCAGAAATAACGGAATGGGGTGCTTGCTATAATGAAGACACATGATGCCCGTCATAGCAACTAGTAACGTTCAATGGCGTGCGCCATTGTTAGTACCCCTTCTTCTCTCTACACAGCTGAATGCACGCTAACAATGGCACACGGTTGATCGTTACTCGATGCAGTATGGCGGGCATCATGAGTCTTTAGTATGGCAAGTACCCCGTTCCGTTATTTCTGGGCCACCCTGTATTCTACTACTATACATGGAAGTCGTGTGTCTTTTTTCATAGAGGCAAGGGGGAGTTCAACATTATGAATTTTAGGGGGTGTGATAAATGCATTATATACATCAGTGTCATTCAGAATCACAATAAATTAAGAATCTCGAATAGCCTCTACTTGTATGACTGGATTAAAAAAGTAATATTATGTAACGATAAAACAAGTAAAGTACATACACAAATAGGGGGCAATCGTCCCTGCACCTTCCTGGATCTAACCCTGGCAATACCAACCATACGAACAACCTGGCATCCTACCTACACGACACGTAACAGACAATCGAATGATATTTGTTAAGTTTGAAAAAACACATCTACTGGTTCTTGCTTCATCGACAATGCTTTATATGAAAGATCAGACAAGCATTGTTTGTTATCAAGCTCTGATGGATGCAGAAAGCTTTTGTTTAGGGCGTGAATTTTCTTACAATGTACATGGTAGATATTGTTACCGAAGGGGCCGGTTGTCAGTGGCAACGTCGAATCTAAAGGCTGCATAGAACAATAATAATTTGTATCGTACAAAAAAGGCTTATACCGATACAAATACTCTCATGTACCTTCTTTCATGAGTCTTTAACCAAACAAAAGGAACCCATGAACACTTAAATAACCCAGAAGGCGTAGGGCGGAAAACGTTTACCTGGCACACGTAGGAGGGGGGGGGGGGGGGGGGGGGGGGGGGCAAGAACCTTGAAAGTACATACATGTAGACCTTCATTGAAACTTGAACGCTACTTTATCTGTATTTTACATATCCTTAATTAATGACAAATTATCCTGTCATGTTATTTCCTTTGAGTTGATTCATCTGTTTGAAAGTTGACTAACAGCGGGGACAGAGGTTTTAAAATAAATGTGCATGGGGTGGGACCCCCTGTATACGCCCCATATCAAACACAGCTCCATACAAATAACAGCACAGTGGTTGTCTATTTTAGGCGGCGTTTTCACATGAATATTCATCACCACTGTATTTTTTGTGACGTTTCCATGAGATTCACCTCCATTATTATTCTCATGAATATTCGTCACCATTATTTGCATTCTTGATTAACGTCTCCATTTTTGGACACATAGAGAGCGCTCTTTAAAAAGCAAGATGCGTATAGGTGATTGGGGGTGCTTCACGACGGTGTTCTACGGTATCATGTAGAATGATTCACTCAATAGATTAACTTACCTGAGGGATGGAGATGACTGGCCGAGACCCCAGGGAACTGGTGCTCTGTGTTGAAGCAGACACAGGCCACATGAAACCAAGCATATCATGTAGAATGATTCACTCAATAGATTAACTTACCTGAGGGATGGAGATGACTGGCCGAGAGCCCAGGGAACTGGTGCTCTGTGTGGAAGCAGACACAGGCTGGAATCTCAGCTTAGTTACATGTGAGTAGAGGAATGGTCCCAGGAAACCAAAGTCATCCTCATACTCATGTAGGATGTCTGGTGTGCTTCGGACACTCTTCAGATAAGGTGCACAATGTTTCTATAAAATAATGATACACAAAGCTGGGTTAGACTGAGATAAAAGACCCCAAAATATGAAAACAAAATCAAAATTATCACATAATATGCTATAACATAACCTTGCCTTTTATAATAACACTCCATTTCATTAGAAGATGCATACAAGTAATAACCTGAATTTTCATTAGTTGGTTAATGTTAACGTTGGCTTCAACTGTGTAACTTGACATTAATAGCAGTCCATAGGCTAAATTCAAATCACGGGTCAAATTGGTATTGCCAACAGCGCGGTGAATCTAACTCATTGTTTACAGAATAACCAAAGGATGAATTTAACCTGCTGATGAGAACTCAGAACAATAAGTTTGATGTAAATCTGTTAAAAGGTTTTGGGATAATGTGATTAACAGAAAAACAAAACACAATGCCTCCAGCCAATCTAGAGGCATACAAATAGTCATTAATAAATATAAAGCAGTGTAAAACTAGACATGTATTGTTGATATCTGATTATAATGCTATAACGTTACCTGAATGAGTTGCTTGAGATGGTCTGCAGCTATCTTGTCCGGGTTGCTGATGATAAGACTCTCCTGCATGACTCGCAGCCTCTCACCAAGCATCCGGATCTTGGGGATCACCAACCTCTTCATCACCTGTACAAACATACACAATAAACATTGCATCTTTCATATACATGTTCAGGTTTTCATTTCTCAGCTGATGTGATGATACAAATACAGCTAAGGACAAGTACATACTATGTCACTCCAAATTAATGTAAACAGTTGTGATGTGTGATAAATCAGGAAAATATGAAATGGTGATAGAATAGGGAAGGGAAAGCCTTTGTATTTAAAAATTATGTTCACAGTACACATGAGCCGCCTGGAATGAATACTCCCCAGGGAGAGGAGATGGTGCATACAATGTGTGTGGACTGGCAATTTATCCTATGACTGTGGTAATAAAAGTGGCAAGTGCTTTGAGATGTTACTGTTTCGTATTAGGTGCTAAAGATAAATCAAGGCTAGTACTGTTATAACTCACCTCTGCTCCCAGCTCAGCCAACCCTACCAGAGCCCCATAGAGAGTAGCCAATGGAGCCTTGTCCTTGCTCAGGGCATCATCAAATGTCTTAGAGATCCTGGCTTGCATGTTGTTGGTTGTCGTGCTAAACTTCCTGTCAGCAAAACCATACAGAAATATTGACTAATTGGAGCCATGAACAATACAAGCATTCAATTCTAGCAGGATGTTATAAGGAGATTTGTAAAGACTACTTACTCAACAATATGTACAATATGAACAAAACCAGTTTTACACATTTTACTACAGTGAACATGAAAGGTTTATTAAACTGACTTTCTAAGAGAGAAGAGAAGATACGAAGCATCCCTATTGCACTGACCTGCACATGCTAGACATGAGTCTGGCTGCAAAGTCTCTGAGTGCCCAGTGGTTGTCAGCATCAGGTCTCAGGCTCAGCTGTCTGCTCACTACGCAGGTCATCACCGCAGGAATCAACTCATGAAGCTGTGGAGGCAATACATAGCATGTCATCAGCAATACACAATTCAGTAAAAATGCATTTTCAATTCTCCCTATAATAGTCTGTTGTTGAAAGAACCTTGGTGAAGGCACAAAGAGCAGAGTTTCATGCCACTACTGTGCCAAAACAACCTGTGGTGTAAAGTTAATGCCATATAATATAACTTAATTTAAAGTAATCAAAAGGGCATTATTCAACATCAGAATCTTAGTAGCTCAGTAACGTTTACACATTAAAATATAAAGAAAGGCTGGAACTTCCCCATTTCCAAATTGTTTAACCAGCTCATTGACAACCATGATAATGCCGAAAAGTAATACTTTAAATTTGATAACAGAAATAATTGGGTCACTGTTATATGACTTACATATTTTTCTAGATAGAGTGTTGGATTGTCCATGAGGGCCTTGACCATGCGCATGAGATAGATGAGGATAGCCAGGTTATTCTGAACCACGTTCACCTTCACCCCCTCTGCTATGAACATGCTGAAGCGAGGTACCACCTGGTACAAGCCTGGGTCAGTCGCAAGACTGTGCAAAGCTTCCTGTTTTCATGAGACAAATATAGTGATTGATTTTTATATATTATTGGGCCATTCATTTTAAACATGCAGTAGTGAGGCACCACCTAATACATTTTTATATATTATTGGGCCATTCATTTTAAACATGCAGTAGTGAGGCACCACCTAATACATTTTTTTCTTGTAAAATGTAATGCTTCATGCTCTCTATGCAATGTCAATGCTGAAGTGAGGTACCATTTAATACAAGCCTGGTTCAGTAGCAAGACTGTGTAAAGCTCCCTGTAGTTATAAAAGGAATGTTGATCAACAACTAGTTCATGAATACCTCAATGAGTCTTGATTCAACCTATTAACTTGATTCAATTTATTAAGTTAAAATAATGTTCTATAAATTATTCATCAGATTTCCTTGACTGGAGGCGAGTAAGTTTGAATGCTCTAATTGCAATGATTTTCATACATGTTGCTACTTAATGATACTGAGAGATTTGAAGAAAAATTCAACTTACAGCTCTTTTGGTTTCTGATGATCCAACACAAGCTTCTGTTATTTCTTTGTAGTACAACTGTTGTTCCTATAAATGTAGAAAGATAGACAAACACATTTGTCAAATAAATAAACATTTATACACTTGTGTTTTCATAAGACAAAGTTCTATAACCAGCAAACAAAATGTCACATTCGCAGCTACAGGCTGAATTGCAGTGGCATGTATACTCAGCAAGAAACAGGACACTTGTTCAACTTTAAATAGTTTGTATTTATATAAGATGAAATGTACATTATCGTATATCAAGTTAAAGGAAATTTAGTCCTATACCATCATTGTATAAATCAAAGATGTAATCGTTCATGCATGACCTGTCATGGTCAGTTAACAATAGCAAGGTCTGTTTTCAAAAACAGCAAAACAATGAAGGAGCACACCATTCAAATAAAATAATAAGCTTGTCACTTTAAGCAGAGGTGTGGGGCAAGTAACTTACAAATGACCAAGTTAAAAGCCTGTTATCAGTCAAAAAAGAGCCATTAAAACACAAGAGGGCGCTCTCAAAAAGCATTGGTTTCGACCATTTTTCATACAAAATTATGCATGTGATGTTTTGTTGAAATAATGATTAAATAGAGAGATCATCAACAATTATTTTAAAACGTATTTTGAAAAATTTTGAAAAAGTGTAAGCATTTTTTAAATTTAAAAACAAATCATCAGATATATCTGGGCCCCAGATTTAATATGATCGGATATATTTATTAATATTTCATCCGTTTCTGAACTGATTTTGATCAAATAAAGTTTATTCTGCCATTAAAATCTTTTTCAAATTGTACACTCTGTGCACTGTATGCAAACCACTACTTAGTGGGGAAACATGACCTCAGAGCCCTTTTCTAGTTGTAATTCTGCAATTACAGAATTTTAATATAAAACAGTAAAAACTAGAAACTGGTTGGCAAAACTTACCACAGAGAGCTCATGGACTAGTACTCCCTTGAGTTTGGTTGGCTCTGCTGAAGTGATACTGATCCCCTTGGCCTTGGCCAGCAGAGCAGTCACTGTCTTGCTTGCTTCACCCTTGCCTGATTTCTTCTCAGGCTTAGGGGCAGGTTTCTTACTGCGCACTGCATCCTGGGCCTCAACCTTCTGTGTGTTGGTATCAACTAATGGAGACGATACACAGGTAAGAACATACAGCCTTGGACAAAATTATAATTAGACAAAGCACTTTTTGCTCAATTTTTGACATTGTTTACACTATTTTGTCACTTTGATTACATTTTAAAGAAACAAAAGTTCATAATATCAAAAGGGTTATAGTCACTTTCTTTATTGACTGTTTGTATTTTGTATTTTGTATACTCTGTATTTGTTTGAATTTTGGCAGAATAAATAATAATAATAATAATAAGGAATGCCTGCAACAGATTTTATGTCTTGAATTTGAAGAAAACATGAATTTCATGGATAATTCCATGGATTTTGACCATAAATAAGCATGGGTTTTTAATAAACACACGCAACAATGAAAAACATTTCAAGCTCAGTTACATTTGGTTGCTTCGTTGGGCAAGCCAAATTTGTAATGAATAACATGAATTACTGTAAATACCGGCGCAATCGCCGCATCCGCGTTAACGCCGCATGCCGACTTTGGGCATTGAAATTGAAAAAAAAAAAATGTGGGAGAAAAGTGCGCTAGGAAAACTGGCGACAAAAAAAGCGGGAATAACGGCGGGAAACCAGAAAATCGGCATCAAAAACGTGCCATGCCCCCATGCCGCGCCCCGCCAAATCCGCCCAAATAATCTTGACAAAACTGCCACTATACTATGGTAGCACTGTATGCTACCGTATTTACCATCTCGATCAAAATGTCCAAACCTAACCCTACTGTACTACAGAGAACCAGGTACTGTGAAAAACCTACGTACGTGCACATGCAATGCATTCATAACGCACGTAGCTAGATCGATGACAGCTAGGCGAGCGCGGCGCTGGCAGTGTGCATTTGTTTCGTAACTTTGAAGTTAAAAACGTATCAGATTTTGCAAATATCAGCAAAAAAAGGTGAGAAACCATTCTAGGCCAGGGTAAACGTAGACAATTTGGCTATATAATGTTTTATCACGCAATACAATACAGTGCAATACAACCAATAGTCCCACACCTGCTGAAATGTGTTGTTTTGAGGCCAGTCAAGAGTGACATTTTGACTATCTCCGCGTACACGCCGCACCCCGACTTGGCAGGTTTTTTTCGAGGAAAAAGTATGCGGCGATTACGCCGGTATTTACGGTACTTGGCGAGAGGCTCATTTCAGTGGCCCTAGGCCATTGGGCAACTCTTGCTTTGGACCCCTGGGGCCTGTTTCATGAAAGGGTCTTAGTTCAGACTGTCACGTGACTGTGACTGATCTACGGGCATATGGATGGCGTTTGTTCCGATCACAAAGGACAAGGTTGGGAGTATAATAGCAAAGACGTGACAGTTAAGACAGTCTTAACTAAGACCCTTTCATGAAACGGGCCCCTGGATCAAAAAGGCACAGTGTACACTTAAATATATCACCATACACTGATGGGGCAATTTGTTTTCTTACCAGGCGGTGGGTTCTCAGGAATGGCTGGCTGTGTACCCTCAATGCTTAGCCAGTGAGCTGATGAAGGCAAACGTGATTAAAGATGGTGACAAAGAGAAACAAAATATACATCAATGGAAATTACAATTGCACAAAAATACAGCACACAAAAGAAAGAACTGCAAATTGTCAGTCTATGTGAATGATTTGGATATGCATTATGCATGTATGCAAGTTAAAAACAATCACTGTAAGATTCACAACTTTTGTACAATTTGACAACATTTCTTGCATAGTGTATACATGAATTAATTTATAATTAAGCTACTTAGCTTCTTGGATTAAAAAAAAAACAACTTATAAGTTGTAATGATTAATAAAATACACTTGAATTTTATAAAATATGAAAATGAAATATTAATATTAGTCAAAAGCCATTAATGATACTTTGTATATGCTGAATAATGATATAGCTCGATATACTCTTGTTTCAATCTGCACTGGTTGATTCATAGTTTGATTATTGTTTCATTATGAGTAGTACAATAATGTATTATATTCATTAAGTTTGTGTAGAGCTCTATAGATAGCCACCCCATAAAAAGGAAATATTAATTGTAGGTTACTTATTTGTAATAATGATAAGTACATTGTTTGATTGATGTTGTTGTTGTTTGAATGAATTTATAATCAAGCTACTTAGATTCTTGGATAAAAAAACAAACAACTTATATAAGGTTGTAATGATTGATAAAATACACTTGAATTATATGAAAATGAAACATCAATTGTAGGTTAATTCTTCTCAATAATGATAAATACATTGTTTGGTTGTTGTTTGAATAATCGCATAATTATGCTACTTACCTTTTTGAATTAAAAAATAAACTTAGGAAAAGTTGTAATGAGTAATAAAATACACTTGTATAACAAAAAAGGAATAAGAATTTGTTTGTTACATACATGTATAAATTCGCGAGAAAATTTGTATATTTGTATGTTTTACTAATTTGTAAACTGTTCCAGTTATTCTGTCTGTATGTATTATCCTGTTCACCCTGCCAATTGCAGAATGCAAATTTATTTTTAACTTCTGCCATGGACCTGGGTTTCAACCCTTCTTTGTAACATTTGATTGATTTGAATAAATAAAGATGATTTATATCTAAGAGGATAGGTTTGGCCGATTTTGTAGATTAAAATCTAAGGATTTACAATTTACAGAGCTAGTAGGTTATTGTTTAATCTTGAAAATTAAGTATGAACAAATTGATCAGACATGGATATAATATTAAGAGCAAGTCCACAATTATACAAATAAACGTTTTCCAAGAATAAACATCGGAGAAAAGAAAATCATGGAACTAACGGGTCAAACAAAAATAATGTTATAGTAACGAGGGAAGTTTATTGTACATGGTTCTTTCTTGTGAGTTCATTTTACAGACCACTGCTTTACTAAGAAACACTATCTGACATGACATATTGGAAAATGTCTTATTATGGTAATATATCGCCTCCAAAATGTTGTGATATTGCACCTTTGAGACTGACGTCAAGAGGAATCTTGGGCATGGATGTGTTGACAATGTCTGAGAGGTCAATGTCCTTCTCCTCAACAAAGTGCAGCTCCCTGCCTCCGCCACTGGCAAACCTGAAAGGAATATGCTCCTCTGTGTCGAACCCATAGAGCGGCTGTACAAGGGAAACAACGGCACAATCATGACAGCCCAATGAGCCCATAGGGGCCATCTACAAAGTACGTACGCACAAGGGGGAGGGGGGAGGGGTTAAATCTGATGCGTACTCTCCATTGAACTACGTGTTTAAAAAGTGCGTACAGGGGGGGAGGGGTGGTCAATTTCGGACCAAAAATTGCGTACGTACTTTGTAGATGGCCCCATATTGCATACTGTCAATATATAAATGTAACTGCAGTTGGTTTGATCAAAACCTTAATTGTGTTTGTTAGTGGGTTTGTGTATGTAACTTTATACACAGAAGTACAGGGAAATAACAATAATCACATTAAACCAATGGCTATTTAACCAATAGCATGACTAAAAGATTTAACTTGAAAATAATGTGCACAAGCCAAGCTAGCATGTCTCTGCTGGGCTTCGCAACTACAACTCTGTCTCTGGGGGAGCAACATAACATTTTAGACAAAACAGATGTTACATTAACATAATGATTAATGTGTGAAGTATATAATCAATACAGAACCATTTAAAAATGTAATCCCTCGCCACTCATGTGATTAACCAATGCTCAAAATTAGCATAGGCCCGATGGCCCGGGGCCACCAAAAATTGCTGTCGGGCCAGTAAAAAACTCATATTTTAAAGTTTGGTGGCCCGATCGGGCCAGCAAAAAAAAACAATTTTTTTTTAGATACCCTGTAGTCATATTTAGTCCTGTCTAGGGCATGACAAGAGCTTGCTTTTAAATGTAGCATTCAGCAACTTATACCCTTTTCTCACATACAAAATATTGGACTAATTGGTTAGTTAAAAAGTTGCAAGTTAATTGAGCAAGTAACACTGCTGCTAATGAATATTCATACATTCTTGAGCAGCAGTACTCATTTTCTAACCAGTTGTTATAAAAAAGTTTCATATTAAAAATCGTTGTTAGTAATTTCAGTTATTTTGCTATTTTGCATATCTAATGAGCATCATGAATATTCATATATGCTGCTCATGAATATTCATATATTACTACTATATATCACAATTTTAAATTATGTCTTTTGTCTAAGGTGTTCAGACAACACTGCACAGAATTTTGAGGTCAAATTGAATTTTCTCTTTTTCTACCATTTTTGTTTTGTCACCTAGACACTGACTATGTATGACTGGTGAAATTGTCACTCGTGTGTCTTCAATCGCTGTGATTTTTTGATGAAGACAATGAATAAAAAGACATGTACACACACATTCATCCTAATTCATGTTTATTTAATTCATCTTACAATGAAACAAAGGGGAATGAAAAATAAAAAGTATTGCCTAGTACCCTGAAACTATTCATATGGAACTTATTGTATTCATTTTACTTTTGTTTTTCCTTATTTTTTTCGGGCCAGTAGTTTTTGGTTTTGGGCCACCAAATTTGGAAAAATACTAATTTTACTGGCCCGACCGGGCCACCAGCAAAAAAAGTTAATTTCGAGCGTTGGATTAACTTTCCCTTCTCCATTCTATAAATGCTGAGCGCCCAGCTAAAAGGCAGAAGGTACCATTTTTATAGTCTTTGGTAAGACCCGGTCTGGGTTTCGAACCCAGGACCTCCCAGTAAGCTGATAAGCCACTATGCTCGGTCTGTACGCATCAAATATTTCTGAACTGTTAACCTTTATATGTCTTGTATATTTTGTAACATTTTGGCAATTATTTTTCTTTATTTTGATAAGCCCAACCTCTCAAAATACTGTCTAGAGTGAAATTCCCTATGTGACATCATCTGTCAATCACTACACAGTTACTGATAAGATGAACAATACATTTTTTGTGAATGCATCACATGAAGGAAAAAAATTGCTAAAATGTTTTTACAATAAACATAACATATTAAATTAAGGTCAAATAGTTTACAAATATGTGATTTTTACACTAAACAGCCATCAATATGCATTTGCATACCAGGGAACCGTCCAGGAGACTTCACACTATGATTCATATAATATTAGAGAGCTCTACAGACTCACTGCTTTCGATTCAATATCATTGAAATAGTAACAGTCCAACAAAATGACTTTAGAGATTCAGAGAGATTTGAAGAGTTTGAAATTCAGCAAAAACTCACCTCAATATTGTGAACTTTGAGAGCATGGTCAAAGTCTGTTGTTGATAACTTCACCCTTTTGGCATGCCTCATAAACTTGGCTGCTTCCTGGAAATCAACAGCAATGATTTTAAAGGGATCAAGTAATTTTGTAACTGACAAATGCTTGATAAATGCACATTTCTGATATGACAGAGGTGATGAATGTCATATTGACTGACTAATTAACAAAAATGCAAAATGATATTCGCTAGCTTTGTAGACAGTTGGAATTTTCCATTGGATTTTATTCTGAACACTTCAATCATAAATATCTTTATAGCAAACAAGAAACTTGGATAACCAAAAACTGTTGGACATACTTCTATCAGTAACACAAATACAATTTTCAAGACATAATGAGAACGGCTAGAGTTCCAAGTAAAGGTTGTGGATTTTAACAATGTTGTAGATCCCTTCAAAGGGGACCAACACAAAAAGAACAACACAGGGTTATAGGATTTGGAACCACTTTACAAAAATTTTGGACATTTATTCAATATCAAAGACTTTGATAATTGAATAAATGTCCAAAACTTTTGTAAAGGGTAGTGTTATTCATAAACAATGCATTTAATCACCCAAACTCACAGAACCAACAGGACCGATGGTTCTGTAAGCGCCAATTCTATACCAGCGTACGTTTGGAGACGATAGAAGCATGGTAGACGCTTACGTTTGACAATGGACTAGTCTTTGTCTGCAGACCCATGAACAATCACTATAGTATCGTCAATGGGTTTTCAAATTATATGATTTGTCTGGAAACCGTCACAGTGTTAGCTTGGAATTGCCCTACAATGTATATTTACAATATATTTAATATTTCTTCTTTGATATGAAGTTACAAACAAAAAGGTTAAGCTAAATCCTGAATCAGAACACTTTTTATTACAAAGACTTGTTGGTTTAACCTGTTGACTACAGCACTAGACTTGCCACTGACGTAACAGAGTACTAAAGCTGTGACATCATAAAATTCCATTTTAAGAATTTCTCAATTTGAACTTCATTTTCCGAAAGAGCATAAAAAAAGTCAAAATGTTGACAATCAATCGTAACGTTACGGAGAAAAATAACAGTGATTTCCTATTGAAATTAATTCATTCGGATGGTCCTATCTCAGCCAATACTTAAAGGGGACCACCAGGCAAAGAACAACACATTATTATATGTTTTGGTACCGTTTTGTGATATCAAATAGATACCCAACATTTTGCAAAGGGTTGTGTAATTCATAAACAAAGCAATTAATTTCCACCACTTACGGAACCACTGCTATTTCCTGGTTCCATATACGGGCCAACCATTTGCGAGTGCGCCAATGCTATTCACGCGCACGTTTGTAAACAATAGATTCCCGGTCGATTCGTTCGCTCTGCACACGTTGCAATTCACCGCACACATAGCAGTCTGCATAATTCAGACCGCATGAACGCATGCTTTAGAATGGTGATGCGTTTCCAATTTTTTTTTTTTTTTCTGGAAACATATTTTTGTGAACTTGTTGATGGAATGGAATACTAAAGATGTTACCTTTCTTTAATAAGAATATTATTTTTGGGTGGTGGTACCCTTTAACATATTCAATTGATTTTCAACATTAGGAGAATTATTTGTACGCTTTTTTGGAAAATGAAGTTCAAATTTTGAAATTCTAAAAAAATAGGTTTTTGATGACGTCACACTTCACCACTATATTAGTGTCATACCTGCACGATGGTCTTGAGTCTGAAGGTGACTTCTTCTGAGAGGAGATTGGTTGCTTCTTCAGGCAGTGCAGACACCCCCACACCCTCTCCTATCACCTTGACGGTATCCTGCCCCACACACCCCTTCACCTCCCTCTCCTTCTCTGCCATCATGGACCTGCACGTTTCATAAGATAGAATAACCTAGGATCACAACTTTTCTTCTCATTTACATATGGACACTAATGAGGTTGGTAATGGATCGGAAGGATGCTAAAATGGACATGGATTTTCAAGTTCATTTAATAGTTATGATCCAATCTCTGTGAAAATATGAGGTATGTATATCATGTTAGATTGGCTCATAGTCCATTCCCTTATATTCAAAGAGTAATTCCATACCTTTAAAAAAATATGTCCTTTCGTATTTGGGCAAGTCAAGCTAATTTGCAGCTGTAACATGTGGGACATCAGAGCGAATTGAGAGAGCTTACACGCTTAAGAAATTTATATAAATAGCATGAAACACCAATGTCTTTTTAATTTTAGATTCTTTTTCGGAGCTAATTTTATCAAATGCATAAAAAAAAATTGAAATCACTGTAATCACATTAATAATCAATGCGACTTTATGCTAACGTAATGCATGGGACCAGAAAAAATAGGTATTTTAAAATTGTGACTTTGCTACCGGTCCTACTAATTAGCGCAAACGAGTGCGAAGTACTGCGAACAAGCGCGAATAAGCCATCGATATTTAGGGTTAGGGTTAGAGAACAAATGCGAACAGGATTTCATATGCGAACAAATTGTAAATCCCATTCACGCTTGTTCGCAGTAATTAGTAATTGAGCGCAGCAATTACTAATTACTGCGAACAAGTGCATGTTATGCGAATGGGAAATTGTTCGCAGTAAATTGCTTCGCACGTCTTCGCGCTTGCTCGCAGTACTTCGCACTTGTTCGCGCTAATTAGTAGGACCCCTTTGCTACAGAACCTGGCCAGCCAGACACAGCTCAATGCGCCAATGCCATTGTACACGGGCCGCACATTCTGGCTGGGTTCATCTGCAGCGCAACGTGTTGAACCTTCATACATAAAATAGTGCGCTGCCAAAACCCACTTTGATGTTGTGCGAAAAATTTTTGTCAAGCAAAGGCACTGCGACACTGCGGTCCGATTGGTGTATGTTTTCATCGGAATGATCAACAAATCATAGATCTACAAAAGTGAGAATCAAGGTCCTAAAAACCGGACTGTACAATAAATTGTGAGGAAAATAGAAAATATACAATTTTGGAATGTAATGGCTGACTTTCAAGTGGATCAGGAAGAAGAAAGAGCAGCAAGAAGCATATTTTTTATGAGTAATAAGCAGATGAAATGTTTGATTTGAGTCTTTAATGTGATGTACATGTTCACTAGTTCAGCCGTTACTAAAGTAAAGAACATTTTTTTTTTAAATCTCAGAACCATATCAATAGAATTCAAGGCGATTTTGTTTTGATATGAATACAATTTTTGACGTTTTTTGGGTCTAACTGCCAGTTCGTCTAATACCATTTGAACTGTTGTCATCTACACCAGATGTATGACAGTATGATCATGTACACATTTATGTATAATTTTTGTCTAGAATCATCATTCTGTCTTGTCAATTCAGCTAATAAAAACTAAAGTCTATATCATTTTGTCTATACACATGGAACTTCATTTTGTAGCTTAACAGGGTAGTACAGTTTTGGTAAGGCTGAACTTTAGTAACCAAACCTGGACAGTAACATTATAAACTAATAGTTATAACTGTACCATGCTCGAAAGGTGTACACAATTACAAACGACTAAGTAAAACGCCTGTTATCATACAACAAGAGCCCCAGGGGGGCACGACGCTCACCTGAGGTCAATCAATTCACATCTGGCGCATGTTCTCTCTGGCACCCTCAGAAGATATGAAATCAGTTGAAATCATGCAAAAATCTATAATGTGATGTACTATTTAATCAATAACTTTTGATCCCCTGTACCTAACATTATGATTTACCATAATGTTTGGGTGAATCATAAAAAAGACAGACACACATATAAGACAAAGCTTAACACATTTCACCAGCCACTGACCACTTCAGCATATTAACCCCACTCACATAGGGACCCTATGGGGCCATTCTGCGATATGACAACTTGCATTGTCATTTACCGTAAATCTCCGTGTATACGGCGCACTCGTGTATAAGGCGCACCCCCTACTTTCTAAAAAAAAGAAATTTTGTTTTGGGACACACCATTATAGCACATTTTGTTCCTCTACCCCTAAGGATGATTCCTGTCAAGTTTGGTTGGAATCCAATCATTGGTTCTTGAGAAGAAGATGAAAATGCATATTTCCTATGGTAGGGCCCCCCAAAAAATGTTACCCCCACAGGGCCCTTATGGGGCCACCCAAAAACATCTTGTGAACAACTTTCATTCTTCATCAATAGAGGCATCTACATATGAAATATCAGGTCTGTCATACTTCTGGATCTTGAGAAGAAGATGTTTAAAATTTACATATTTTTTACACTTGGTGCCCTCCTCCAGGGCCCCCCTGGGGGCCACGCCCACCATTTTAGCAACTTTGGTTCCTCTACCCCTAAAGATGATTCCTGCCATGTTTGGTTGGAATCTAATCATTGATTCTGGAGAAGAAGATGAAAATGTATATTTCCTATGGTAGGACCCCCCAAAAAACTGTTAAGCCCACAGGACCCTTATGGGGCCACCCACAAAAATCTTGTGAACAACTTTCATTCTTCATCAATAGAGGCATCTAAATATGAAATATCAGGTCTGTCATACTTCTGGATCTTGAGAAGAAGATATTTAAAATTAACATATTTTTTACACTTGGTGCCCTCCCCCAGGGCCCCCCTGAGGGCCACGCCCACCATTTTAGCAACTTCGATTCCTCTACCCCTAAGGATGATTCCTGCCATGTTTGGTTGGAATCTAATCATTGGTTCTGGAGAAGAAGATGAAAATGTATATTTCCTATGGTAGGGCCCCAAAAAAAACTGTTACGCCCACAGGGCCCTTGTGGGGCCACCCACAAAAATCTTGTGAACAACTTTCATTCTTCATCAATAGAGGCATCTACATATGAAATATCAGGTCTGTCATACTTCTGGATCTTGAGAAGAAGATGTTTAAAATTTACATATTTTTTACACTTGGTGCCCTCCTCCAGGGCCCCCCTGGGGGCCACGCCCACCATTTTAGCAACTTTGGTTCCTCTACCCCTAAAGATGATTCCTGCCATGTTTGGTTGGAATCTAATCATTGATTCTGGAGAAGAAGATGAAAATGTATATTTCCTATGGTAGGGCCCCCAAAAAAACTGTTACGCCCACAGGGCCCTTATGGGACCACCCACAAAAATCTTGTGAACAACTTTCATTCTTCATCAATAGAGGCATCTAAATATGAAATATCAGGTCTGTCATACTTCTGGATCTTGAGAAGAAGATGTTTAAAATTTACATATTTTTTACATTTGGTGCCCTCCCCCAGGGCCCCCCTGGGGGCCACGCCCACCATTTTAGCAACTTTGGTTCCTCTACCCCTAAATATGATTCCTGCCAAGTTTGGTTGGAATCCGATCATTGGTTCTGGAGAAGAAGATGAAAATGTAAAAAGTTTACGGACGACGGACGACGCACGACGGACGACGGACGACGCACGACGGACGACGGACGACGCACGACGGACGACGGACGACGGACGACGGACAAAAAGCGATCACAATAGCTCACTTGAGCCTTTGGCTCAGGTGAGCTAAAAAGAGCCATTAAAACACAAGAGGGCGCTTTCCAGAAAGGCATTGGTTTCAACCATTTTTCATACAAAATTATGCATGTGATGTTTTATTGAAATAATGATTAAATAGAGAGATCATCAACAACTATTTAAAAAATGCTTTTGAAAATTTTTGAAAAAGTGCAAGCATTTTTTTAATTTTTTGAAAAAATCATCTAATTATTTGGGCCCCAAATAATTATAAGATCAGATTTATATATTTATTGATATTTCAGCCGTTTCTGGGTAGATTTTGACCAAATAAAGTTTATTCTGCCATTAAAATTGCATGTTCTCTCAAATTCGACACTCAGTTTTTCATTACTTAACAACAAAATTGTGATGTGCAGCGCCCTCTCTACCATAACTAAACTATCCCTTTAAACTAATTGGAATTAAAAGTACTTGAGCTAAAGACCAATTGGACATGCAATGACCCACAAATTTTTGACAACTTGGCACATAGATTTACTGTTCATTATTGTAGCTCAGAACTTTCAGCAGATTTGCTATTTTACTGTCTATTGTTTAATTGCGCATGCGCAAGTGCGTAATAGCGGGAAAACGTCACAAATGCCTACAGAGCATGCGCGAAAGTCCTGTTTAAAGTTAAACAAGTGTTTAGTTAGTCACGCCTTAGACACGACTTCAGAATACGAAATTTAGTTAGACAGGACTTAGACACGACCTCGTGTTTAAGTCCTTTCTAACTAAACAGTTGTTTAACTTTAGTCATGACTAAGTTAGACACGACTTCAGAATACCGGCCTTTGTCTTTATCATCAGTTCTGGTAATGTGTTTTTAGATATAGTCTACAATTACTTAAACCTCATTATTAATAAAAACAAATTAAATAATTAGTGTTAGACATAGTGGCATTTAGACGGTTATTATGTTAGACAAGATTATTCTTTGTCTTTATGTCTAAATGACAAACTGGGTCCAAACAATATTCTAATAGAACAACAGCCTGCTGCAGGATATTTCTAAACACAATGTACACAACAAAAGAATAATGGAAGTAAAACAATAACTTGGGTTTAGTAAAAACAGTGGAAATTAAAAGAAATATTAGGCATAAAATCATATTTCCCGCTTTTCTCATATTTTCTCTTATTTCCCTGGCGGTATTTCCCGGTATTTCCCACTGTTGTCACTAGTACCGTTCGTTCATATTAATCTATGTACAGAATTGCAGTGCGGCAGTGCATGTATTTTTCGTGCAGCGCAGCATGCAGTGTACATTGATTGCGCGAGGGGTGTTTGCGAATTCACTTTGTTAAAGGTACACTTGAGTTTTGGTACTTCCCAAATGCCCCATGACACTAAATTGGTTGGTTTTAATTAAGCCTGAGTCATGTCGGAATTTTTTTGTTCCGGAATCCGCCGGTGTTGTGCCGGTCGGAATCCGGTATTCCGATAAAAAAAAAACCTGCCAATGAATGATACGGAACGAACATGCACTAGAAGGTCTGCCATAGTTTCGGCAGCGCAGGCAGGCCAACTCAACTGCCTTGACCTTGCAAGTTGCACTCTTAAAAAGTGCCGAAAAGGAACGAAAATGTAAGATCATTACGATCTCTTATTTTACTTACATGTTTGTATGGCTTTTAAAATAAATACGAGAACAATTACCTGCAAAAACAGCAACAACAAAAAATGCGCTGATTATATCTCGAACATTTTCTAACTCGCTCGGACCTGCATGAACTGAAGCTAGTACAACGACACGAATAAGTCAACACTAACAACACGTGCATGTGCTTATATCCACCGACATAAAATAAAAGAATGTTGCATAAACTCAACATGGCGGCAAATTTACTTTCTAAACTCCTACTGTTAGGACCAATAGCGCGTACATTGTCCCTGTATTTTACCAATCCATTCTAATATAGATCGGTGAATCGCACCATGTGATCGCTAGTATCCACCGATATCAAATAAAAGAATTGACATAACCTCAAGATGGCGGAATATCTACATCATACTCGCGCCCGTTTTGTCCATTTCTCAGTACTGTGCGTACATAAAATATGCTATAAATGCAACATCCATTGAGACTAAATATCGGTGCATAAACGCGCGCACGTATTCATCGTACGCTTTCTCCCTGCGCTCTAATATCAATACTCTTCGACTTTCGTGCTTGACTCAAACACCCATATGTTTGCATGTGCTTGTCAGCGGCACCGCGGGCTGCGATGCCGTCTACATGGTCTATGGCAGTAGTTTCAGATACGGAGCGCACTACAGACAATGCGTAACCACAGACTTATACAGTATTCAGCTCTATGCGAAACTCATTAGTACAGTATTATAGATAGAGTACGAGAATCGCCATTCACGGAACACTAATAAATGCTTCACGAAAATGTCCAAGACCTTCTCATTTATGATTGGTAAGATTTAATAAAACATACATGATATTATTAAGATATTCTTTATGTATTACATTGTTTCATCGGAATACCGGAATGGAGAAAACAAAACCGGAACACGCACGCACCGGACGGATTCCGGTATTCCGTCCGTTCCGACCCAGGCTTAGTTTTAATTCCATTTGAAAGTTCATTGAATAAAATATGTGAAATGAAAATCATTCCCTTTCAAATGCTCTCATAGTTGTAAAATTTGATTTCAAAATATTTTATTTATAAGATATATTGTCTAGCCAGACGATATCTTGACTTTTTTTTTAAATACATAAAATGCATGCACACTTCTTTCAAAAAAATTCAAAATAGGTTTTTAAATAGTTGTTGATGATATCTCTATTTAATCATTATTTTAACAAAACATCACATGCACAATTTTGTATGAAAAATGGTTGAACCTAAAGCTGTCGATTCATTTCCCTCCCGGGACTCGCGATAATTTTTCGGGCGAGTCACGGGTACCCGAAATTTACCCATTGTTGAGTTCGCTATCGGCATGTCACGCCGCTGGGAAAACATGTTCATTCAAGTGACAAAAATTGAGCGCATTTATGACAATAAATCATCTTCTAAAATACAGTAAAATTGTAAATGAATTATATTTTTAGCATTTCTGACATGATTTTAACGGAATTATGTTAACATGATTTCTGACGAGAATAGGACATTAATGATCTCAGTGACAGATCGTATCTTCAACACACTTCACTGAATATGATTGTCATCGCGCCACTATTTTGGGCTATTATCTACCAACAAGCGATTATCATTTAGTAGATCTAATAAATCGATGACTCCCAATACAATTTTATGTTCCATTCGTATTACGTAGTTCAGGCGAAGCAGCGAAAACCTGTCGCGGTTTCGCAAACCAAAAACCGCAACACCTGTGTCTGGTTTTTGCTGCTTTGCCTGAACTACGTAATACAAATTAATCACATGGGACTAAGCTCAAAATCGGCGTGAGTAATTTTGTAAAAGAAGAGGTAATCAGTTTGAAATGAAAGCATACCCGTACAAGATTACCTTGGGCTTATTAATATGGATATGTTGCTTTGGTATTCATTTATATTCCCAAATTGTGTTTTTTGGGGATCATTTTCCATTTTTTTTTTTTTTTTTAATAGCCGATCATCCGATCCCGATCATCGATCCGATTTCGAAGATCGATAAAATTTTGCCGATCCGATCAAACGATCCGATCATCAAGGTCAGTTACAGCACTACTATTAAGTTTTATAAGACTGTGCCCTATTACCGGTTACCGATAGTTTGAGGGCACATAACAAACATTAGATGCATACAATCAAAGTGGAAATTATACAAGCAGCTGCATAAACTCATAAAGAACACATTTGATGTAAAATATCTTCAAGAATTTACCAATTTTTCTCCAAATCAACTTTCTTGTAAACCCTTCCAAAAAAGAAGCCTCTTCCCGACGCAAAATGTTGTGTTGTATTACCGAACGTGAATGTTTTGCATGGAATGTCATTGACATGCGCGCTGCCACAGGTGCGCGGCAAAACGTGCGTAAAACGCCTCAGGACGCTTATTTTCTTCTGGAAAATATGATTATGAAATGATTTTTTTGCTGAACATCCATTTATTATCCTTCGTTAATGCCGACTGTCAAATTCAACTTTCAAAATTTGAACATTTTTCCTATGTGAATTTGCATGTCCGGTTTAATACGACACGTTCGGTAATGCAACACCTTGCTATACTGTAATGGTGCAGGTTTTGGTTAATAAAACTTTGTTTGACCAAAACTCAACTATCCCTTTAATGGTTACGACCCGAAGCTAGTATCGGTTTTAAATAGAATAATAATACCACATTACCACATAGTGTGTCATGTGTAACATACAGATTATTTTACACATGACAGAACAGGTATGGTATTTCCCGGCCAACCCTGCTGGTCAATTACTATTTACTGCGAACAAGCGCGAACAGGATTTACTGCGAACAAATATATGAAATCCTGTTTGTGCTTGTTCGCAGTACATTTGTTCCCGCTTATTCTATTGTTATGTAGGTTATCTTCACACTAAAACCCCAAATAACCGATATGTATTTTTATATCTATGGCTTATTCGCAGTCCTACTAATTACTTAGCGCGAACAAGTGCGAAGTACTGCGAACAAGCGCAAAGAAGTGCGAAGCTATTTACTGCGAACAAATTTCCCATTCGCATAGCATGCACTTGTTCGCAGTAATTAGTAATTGCTGCGCTCAATTACTAATTACTGCGAACAAGCACGAACGGGATTTAACAGTTGCGAACGGGATTTCATATGGGAAACAAATTTGTTCGCAGTAAATCCTGTTTGGCTTGTTCGCAGTAATAATTGATAATTCATTGAGCGCAGCAATACTGCGATGCTATGCGAATGGGAAATTTGTTCGCAGTAAATAGCTTCGCACTTGTTCGCAGTACTTCGCACTTGTTCGCGCTAATTAGTAGGACCCCTTATTCGCGCTAAAGTACTTCACACTTGTTCGCGCTAATTAGGACCGATATATTTCAAGCAGGAGGTGGTGCAAATAAGGCTCCGCTGAGCCTAAAGCGATAGTACGATAATACGCCAACGGCGGTCTGTTCTCAAATTGGAAGAAGATCAAGAAGAAGAAGAAGATATCCAACAGGCAACACTGCACTAAGCTCAACAGTCAACACAAACGTTTCAAACCGTGGCTTCTACGGTACATGTTCTAACAGTAACACGTATGGGACTAAGACAAATTTGACAGAAAATCAAGAACATGAATTAAAACGTCCGAGAAAAAAAATAAAACGTGCAACAGAAATGGACTGCCCATACAAGAGCATGGTCATCTGATACCAAAACACAGCGCCGCAAATGTCGAATTTATGAGGAAAATCGAAAATTCTCACCACTCTTCAATTTGATTTTTAGGAGTCAGAAGGTCCGCGATCCGCGACGCGATGCTCGAGCGTCAAATGTCTTGATTATTGTTAGCTGCCGGATACAAGCGCCAATATTGGTACAGGGCTTACTTGAGTATTATTGGTACTTCCCGGAATGCCCCTAAATTGGTTGATGAAAGTTCATTGAATAAAACAAGTGAAATGAGAATCATTCTCTTTCGAATGCTCTAATAGTTGTAAAAATGTATTTTAAAATATTGTATTAATGAGTCTACCCTGCCGGGGGATATCATTACTTTTTTTTTTAATGATACAATGCTTCACTTCTTTCAAAAAAATTCAAAACAGATTTTTAAATAGTTGTTGAATATTAAAAAAAAAACATCTCATGCAAAATTTTGTATGAAAAATGGTTAAGCCAATGAGTTTTTAGAAAGCGCCCTCTTGAGTTGTAACGGCTCTTTTTTTAATGATTACTGGGTTTTTACGTAGTCGTTTGTATAATTGATGATATGTACCGTTCGAGCATGGTGGAGTTATAACTATTAGTTTGTACCGCAATGTTGCAGGTTTTGGTTACTAAACAAGGGTATGTAGGAGCCCCCGGCAAATTTTAGCGTGTATAGGGGCTGGGGGCGCCGTAACAGAGCCCCCACGTTATTAATAATAGGGTCAAATAACTTTGATTAGTGTTGTTACACAAGTGCCAGTTTGGGCACAGGGATTCCTTATAGGACCCGCTGGACAATTAGGGTAGCCTAGCTGAGCCCCCAACAAAATCTGTACGTAGGTGTGTGGTAACGGGGGTGTCTTATACTGGAGCCCTCACATTGACTATAACGTAATGATCATGTGGATCATCGTTTCTATAAAAGCACCATTTTGACACGGGACGTCAGGCTAAGGACCTACTGAACGACATAAGGGTATTTATAATGTAGGAGTCGGCACAAATTGTTTATAAGTGTGTGGGGTGGGGTGTCGTACTTGAGCCCCCACATTCGATACGGTGAAATATTGATCCGTTGTTATAAAAGCACCATTTTGTGTAGAGTATATAGCGAGTTAGCCCCCGATAAGTGTTTGTGTGTGTGTGTAGGGGGGGGGGGGGCATCATGCCGGAACCCTCAAGTAACATATATGAGGTAAAATCACATTAATTTTTGGTACATGGCTTCCCCTAAGACCAATTATACAAAAGCCCCAAGCAAAAAGATAATTTGATCGAAAATGAGCAAAGAAAAATAGGCTTCGCCGGGAATCGAACCCGATACCTCCACATTGCTAGACCGGTGCTATACCATTGAGCCACAAGACCCTTTCAGAATAAGAGACGTTCCCATGAAACCATTTTCATTGCTCGATTTAGATGAACGAAAGTTTTCCATAGGGAAGCTTTATAAACCGGGCACTAACCCCGAGGATAATTAAATCAACTTTTGTAGAGAAAGTGCGCGGGATCACACAAAGTGATGCAGCTTTTGTATTATTAAAATTCAAACATAATAGAGGAAATTTAATCTAAATATTTTAAATGATTAAAAATGAGCAAAGAAAAATAGGATTCGCCGGGAATCGAACCCGAGACCTCCGGATTGCTAGATTTAGATGAACGAAAGTTTTCCATAGGGAAGCTTTATAAACCGGGCACTAACCCCGAGGATAATTAAATCAACTTTTGTAGAGAAAGTGCGCGGGATCACACAAAGTGATGCAGCTTTTGTATTATTAAAATTCAAACATAATAGAGGAAATTTAATCTAAATATTTTAAATGATTAAAAATGAGCAAAGAAAAATAGGATTCGCCGGGAATCGAACCCGAGACCTCCGGATTGCTAGACCGGTGCTCTACCATTGAGCAACAAGACCCTTGAATGAGGGACGTTCCCATGAAACCATTTTCATTGCTCGATTTAAGTCCGGCACTCGGAAGCTTTATAAACCGGGCACTAAACCCGAGGATAATTAAATCAACTTTTGTAGAGAAAGTGCGCGGGATCACACAAAGTGATGCAGCTTTTTATTATTTGAATTCAAACATTTAGAGGAAACTGACCAGAAAATGTTTAAATGATTGGAAATGAGCAAGAAAAATAGGCTTCGCCGGGAATCGAACCCGAGACGCTAGCTAGACCGGTGCTCTACCATTGAGCAACAAGACCCTTGTATGTATAATTAAATCAACTTTTGTAAAGAAAGTGCGCGGGATCACACAAAGTGATGCAGCTTTGTATTATTTGAATTCAAACATATAGCAATCCGGAGGTCTCGGGTTCGATTCCCGGCGAAGCCTTTGAAGTTTTCTTAGCTCATTTTCAATCATGTAAAACATTTCTAGTCAGTTTCCTCTATTATTACATAATTATTTAAAATATTTCTAGTCAGTTTCCTCTATGTTTGAATTCATGTAATAATACAGTGACATTGCAATGCAGATCTGACGGTTACACCCCACTTGTCTTGAGCCACCATGAGACACTATACTATCGTCTCTAGAGTGGGTCCTATTAGCATGGGCGTCGAAACTTACGTAATACCTATTCATCAGGGGGGGATGCATGAATAAATCACCGCCCTGATGAATAGGTATCAATGACAGATCTACTCCCATAGTCCTAATGAAGCCCTGTGCCCCAAAATGGTGCTCGTATAAAACTGTGAAACAATGTGAGTTTATCTTAGATTTAATGTGGGGGCTTAATTGGTACTACGCCCCCACCCCCACAGTTTTGCCGTTGGCGCGCCTACCCTAATATTGTTCAGAAGGTCCTATGGAAGCTCTGTACACCGGGCTCTTGTGTTACAACAAATCAATGCTTGTTTACCCTCTATTTCATTTGGGGGCTCCGGGACAGCGCCCCCAGCCCCGACACGCGAAATGAAATATTTGCCTGGGGCTCCTAACCTATTTGTATAATACTATTATTCCTACTCTCTTAACGTATTGGAGTGGAAATCCACTCTTTTTTCCACTCCTTAGGGAGCCATATTAGTGACCACTTCGTTTGGAGTGGAATCCACTCCTAACCCAGAGTTGACCCCCTTTTCACTCCAAACTAGAGTGGAAATTGTCCACTCTTTAAGGAGTTGAGATCCACTCCATTGTTCACCCCCCAGGGAGCCATATTAGTGACCACTTCGTTTGGAGTGGAATCCACTCCTAACCCAGAGTTGACCCCCTTTTCACTCCAAACTAGAGTGGAAATTGTCCACTCTTTAAGGGAGTTAAGATCCACTCCCTTGTTCACTCCTTAGGGAGCCATATTAGTGACCACTTCGTTTGGAGTGGAATCCACTCCTAATGCAGAGTTAATGTTGTTTTAACTCTCATTCTGGAGTGGAAATCATTCAAGCTGGATGGGGTGATTACAAAATCTATCAATTTGGGGTTTAGATATTCATCCACATGCACATATATACATGTTAACAAACATACGCACATAAACACACATAATGTCCCATATAGGCATACACTAATTCTTACATTGAAAATGCAGTTTGTGAAACAAAATATAATGGAAATAAATTGTTGTGTTCAATGGAACAATGTATCGTGCACACATGCTGTGTGATGGTTCACATTTTGCTGGAATGAGCCCCAAAGGAAATCAAAACAATAATTTGCAAAACTATTTTAGGGTATTAACAAGGTAATTGATTGTATCTTTTTCCCCTCGAAAAATAACATACAAAAACAATGTACTAGCAATAGAATAGAATGATTTGCCTTGCCCTCATGTTTTAGTGAAAACAAAAGGTGAACCACTGCCCATTGGGCATACATTGTTTTTATGGGGTACACAACAACATTATGCGACAGTGAAACCTCTTTACAAAAAGATCCTTGCGATTAAGACAATCACCTTGTTATAAAACAAAGGGTTAAAACATTTTTTTTAAACAACGGCTGGGACAAGCAAAATGACTTTGTTATAAATGGTTTGTTTTATCAGAGCTCTTTGTAACGAGGTTACACTGTATTCACTCTTCTACTTCAATTCTAAACTTTCTAAGACATATTAACTTTCCTGATTAAAGAAATTTTAATTTCCTTTTAATTCAATTTGAAATATAAACATTAAAATACACATTGTACATATATATATAAAAACACACAAGCATCAAACAATCTACAAGTTCATGCAAAACAGCAATGTGTGAAGAGATATTTGCAATACAACACAACTTGGGAAATCTAATTACCTTAGTAATATCATGTTTCAGAACAAGATGATTTCAATATTGGTTAGTCTAAAAAGACAAAGACTACTGGTGGCCAGTTAAACCGTTTTGCACATGCAGAGATATTATTTTGTTTCCTTTCACAGTCAACCCTCTAGTTCTGCTAAGGAATTAGGACAATTAAAGGGCTGCTTGCCATTTCAGTAATATAATCGGTCACCAGTAATACAATGTTCATCACAAGTTTCAAGAACAGTTGGATATAAATTGTAACATTATCACAATACATTTAAAGGAATAATTTAGTTTTGGTTTACTTTACAGGGCCCTTTTATCAATATGTGAGATAATGAACAACTATGTGAAATGGCACACAATGTTAGAGACAGTGCGGACTTTGTTTCATAATAATCTGTTCAGAAACAGGTCTAAAATTCATAAATACATCCAATAGGAATACTTGTTGGGGACCAACCGTTGGGCAATAATTTAACAGGATAGTATACAATTTTGGAGAAGCAAACGAAAAATTAAAACTTGTAAGTTACCATTAAAACAATTACAATAATACTTATATACAACAACATAATCATGCAGCCTTTCATAAAACAGTGGGCCCAAGTCCTAAACATCACGTTTTAGCCCAAGCAATGTTCATCCCAATCTTAAGAAGTCTTTTTTCTTCACATTGGAAGTTAATTCGATTTAAAAAAAACAATTGTTCTTCATGCATTATACCTAACAAATTATCACACCACCTTGCAAAAGGTAAGAAACAGTTGGCAGATAATTGATCTATATTCAGGACATTTTAATATCATAGTTAAAGCCTTTAAATAGGGACATGTTCATGTTTCCTGGATTTAATCTGGCCCCTCACATAGGCAGATCTGTATCAAAATTGGATTGATTCTGGCTTCGGGGGCAGCAATGTCTTGAGCTACAGTAGTACACAGTCAAACATGTGTATAGTGACCACCTACTGAAAACTAGAAAAGTGGCCATTGTAGAAGGTTGGTGACTACTACAGGCATGTTCTTGTAGGCCTATGTATTTAAAATGTATGGATTCATGAGCAAGGAAGGTGACAAAACTTCTTCCTTTTGAAAAGGAATTTCAAGTTTATATTTTATACAAAAATTCAACCAAACCATGCAGTTCAACGTTCACATTCCATATCACAATCGCATATCCTCCGGGTTGTGGCCTGTGTCGGGAACGCCATGATCGTTGGGCTAGCGATAAGTGTCAGCTCTGCACGGACTCTGAAAGCTGGTGTTCGGTTCACTGAAGTTGGTTTCGTCAAGGTTACTGTCGAAGCCGCATTCACGGTTGCTTCGCTGGTCTTCGAGTCACTCGTTTTCTTTGCGGTTGTCTCGCTCGTCTTTGCGGCTGCCTGTTCGTCTTCGTGCTTGTCTTTGCTCGTCTTCGTGGTCATCTCGATCGTCTTGCTGGTCGTCTCTGTCATCTAGGCACTTGTCTCGCTCATCTTTGCGACTGTTTCACTCGTCTTCGTGGTCGTCTTACTCATCTTCGCTTGTCTTCGTGGTCGTCTTGCTGGTCGTCTCTGTTATCTTGGCACTTGTCTCGCTGGTCTTTGCGGCTGCTTAGCTCGCCTTTGTTCATCTTCGAGGTCGTTTTGCTCGTCTTGATGGTTGTCTCTGTCGGCTTCGCACTTGTATCGCTCGTCTTCGTGAATGTCTAGTTTATCTGCGCGGTTGCCTTTCTTCATTCTATTGTAGGCTGGCACACTGCTTACGTTTATGTTGCAGCTGGGTGTGTCATCGGGTATCCCTTTGATCCCATCTGTCGTTCATCTGGGATGCAGTGTGTGTCGGTGGGTGATAATTCAACAATCAAATCTGCAATCAAATGAAAATATGAGAACAAAAACAAATCATTTGTACAACCATTAAAAATGTATGGTGACTGACAGACAGTGGCGTAGCTACAGGGGGGCACGGGGGGGGGGCACGTGCCCCCCCCCCAATAATTCTGAACAAACAATAGAAAACATAAGGGGACATTTTTTGAAAAAAACAAAGCAATACATAAGGTGTGCCCCCCCCCCCCCCCCCCCAAATCAGTCCGACCACGCTACGTCACTGCTGACAGATCAAAACAAATGCAGACCTCCAAAAGGGACAGTTTACCTACATAGGGCCTAAAGGCCTAAACATATTTAATAGGAACATTAACCTTAGAAACACACATTTAAGAAATGGAATACAGTACCCAAGGTATTTAATTAATAATTATATATATGCGCCACGGCGCGTATATAATTATATCTGTAATTAAGACTAGCAACACTTACATTATTAAATATTTTGATTGTGAACTTAAACTTTGGCTCGAAACGGAAGATTAACAAGAATGGATTAATTCACAAACCAGGTAAAGTTATAGATTAGTGTTGACTACTTGACACTGACAGTGTTACTGATTCGATATGATTCTTGTGATGATCATGATGATGAGTTGAATAATGAGTGTCGTATTGTTGTTGTTGATGTATTGCATTTAGAACGACAGTGCAGTTGACATAGCGCTGCGTTAATTGTACGACGCACAACACAGATATTTGCGTAGGCATACGGGTATAAACGTTTGTTACAAAGCTTTCTGAAATTGTTTATTAAATTCCTCTTTATTGTCAAATGATATGACAATGTTATATACCGGATAGTTAAGATTGATATTTGTTACAAAGTATGTGAATAGTTCAGAAGCGATACTTTGCTTTCAAAGGTTAGAACTTAGCATGTTTATTACCGTAGTTCCACTTATAGCGACTCCAAAACACATGATATGCAAATTACGCATAAAGCTCATTTGCATATTCATGAGCATCTTCCGGAGCCAGTAATTGATTAGAAACAACCTTTATTTGTAGTTTTCTGTTATTTAAATGCAAAGTATGAGATAAATTATAGCTTATATGATAGATAATTGAATTGTTAAGAAGGCTTGATATATGAATTGATGTATTATGTATAGATGAGCTACAAATAAGGGAATTTGTAAGGAATTTGTGCATGAATTTACTTGAATTTGAAACGGACTCTGTGACTGTGACTGTGAGTGATCGGCGCGCGCGCGTTTAGTGGTAATTGTGTTTGCTAGTTGTGGATTTTGATTAAATTATAACTCAAGGAATGGGTACGTTATGTGCTTGGAAATATGGCTGGTATGAAAGCCAAGGAAATATTAAATTATATAGTGAAGTTGATATGTGAATAAGTGATGAAGTCTTTAGACTATTTGGATATATTCAGCAATAAAACGAGCCGGTTTGGTATTTCCACTACGCGCACTATAGAGTATCACTGTCTATAATATTGAAAGAAACCACCCTGAACCACCAGTAAGATATTGAGGATAATTTGCAAGATGAGTCAGTTTTCACCCGATTATTCTGTTCATCTATAATCTTTAGAATATTTCAGTATACTAATTACCTGAACATGTTGCAAGGGAAATTATGTTTCAACTATTTAATCGCTTGACCATCATTTATGACAAGTCACACCCGTGTACAAACACACACACACACACACACGCGCGCACTTACATTGGTGCGCGCCGTAACGTTTGCGCTGTGATTGCAAATTGGCGTATACATGAAAGCCGAAAGTGAAAGATTGATTTGTCTAAGTATAAACTTAAATCATGATAAAAACTCACCTTCAAGTGTTTTGCGGAAGTCCTCACTGAGTTCTCCTTTATTATAGAACCGTCTGAATGTGATTTCGATCTCCTAATTCTTCGATCTCCGACGTCCAAAATGATGACGAAGAGCGAGCTAGTACAGCGGTGCAAACAATTCCCGCATCGAATTAAATTGTCCTTATCGCGCGCGTGACGTGACTCAAAGATGATCACTGATTGGCTGCCTTAGTGGCTGTGTCTCGATTTTTGTTCAACTCGCTCTCGGAGTTGAAACGGTAACTCATACTATACTATCGCGAACGCCTATTCAACACGCGGCGGCGTCGATTTCAACTCTTTTCAGAGTCGATTTCAACTCTTTTCAGAGTTGAAACGCATGTCACTCGACAGCTAGAGCGGAGAATCCACTCTTTCGCATTAAGAGAGTAGGAACCCTGATGTGCTCAAATCTACTAAAGTAAATGGTCCAATCAGTGCATGCCTGTGCCCAAAATGGTGCGTGTATAACAACAAATCAATGCAATTTGACCCTACATATTTAATGTGGGGCTTTGGTACGGCGCCTAGTCCCCACATGTTTAAATGAAATATTTGCCGGGGGCTCCTAGGCCTACCCCCGTATACCCTAAGGGAGCCCTGTGCCAAAAATGGCGCTTGTATCCGACCGGTAACGATACTTTCACTAAACCACGCAGCAGCGCAGGTACATGTAGACTTTAATATCAGACCAAATCAGTCAGTGATCATCATCATGTCGACAAAAGTGGAACTTGATCTCACTGCTTCAGCACGACAGTTGTGGCTGATTAAGGTAGTATTACTATTAGTAATAATCATCGATATAAACTAAACATTATGTTATGTTGCAATAGGATTGTGTTGCTTTGAATTGAAAACTTAAGGCCAATTTTTTGTCTCCATCCAAGTAAAACCAAAACCAGTCCTTACGCGGAAGCGGACATGTGGGACCAGTCTGAATATCTGATAAATTAATAGTGATACACTGTCTTCTTCTTCTTCTTCTTCTTCTTCTTGTATAGTCTGCCTCCTTCAAACTTGAAGATTCTTGCAAACTTGTTGTGTGTGTGTATACGCGACGCACCCTAAGACCATTGCCATATATAAAGCACAGTAAACAAGTTTGTGAGATTAACCAAAAATGTAAAACTATCTCTACCGTGCGACCGTATAAAATCGCCACCGCGATTACGATGACAATTTTCAACCTTGCGTCCTTCAAACTACTCCTTCTCAAAAAATACTCGCAAAGAACACACGAGCATCGCACACATAAAACTTGAGAACATTAGCTTTCAAACTGTGTGTTTGGTCCGTATCGTAAAGACGATCCTACTGCGCACTGCGCTACCGAAAATGGTCTACATTGCGCAGGACAACAAGGAGAATTTTACGTTTGGGGCGACGGGGCAGAAACTGCAAAACAAGCTTTCGATTCTTTGCTATCGTGCGTAATAACCCGTGCGGATTTTAAAGCCACTTGGAAAATGTGAAGTTTAAAAGTTACTTATTCAGTACCAACTATTCGCCCGACTGGCGAGTGTGTTAGTACGGAGAAAAAAGGGCGGCGGAACAAACCCAAACAAAATGCAATGTTAAAAAAGTCGCTGCATAATCCCACTGCCCATAGACATTGCACGTAAAATTGATCAAGGAAAGGTACAAATTACAACTTTCGGGCGAAATGAAATTGTTCTAAATAAGTTATGACTATGGCAATGACAACTATACCGTATCAATCTGTATAATTTGCTACGTCTAGTTCTACAGATGACATTATCTAAATATAATTTTAAATACATCTAAACACAATCGAAACTTACTACTTAATAGGTCTTTCTGCACTGGCCTAACTCCATAATTATATCGGTAGTCTGCGCGCCCCAGAATGCATAATGCATACGATCGCGTACTTTGCTATAGCTATAACATGTGTAATACATTATACACATAAAGAGAGAAAGGAAAATTCCCCTGCGCGCGCTGGCCTTTGTTATTGCGCAATTACACGCGTCAGGGCGCTACTAACGCGCTAATATACGCGATATCCTCCAAGCTGATTGGTGATTATTTTCATCATTTTGTATCGCGCATAGTAATCGCGCGATCTTGACCAACAATTTGAATAATATAGATGCGTCCTGGCCTCATTCGACTCAATACAAACGGAGTTGATTGGCGTCACTTGTGTGGCCATGTTGTGAACCGAGTGATAATTCTTTTACTGCACGTACCAGTGGGAATACATTTGGATTTGTGCAACATTTCGGGCGACGCTCGTTCGTTGAGGTTTTCAATTTGTTTTATGGCCAAAATTGGTATTTGATTCAAATTTTCAGTAAATGGTTCATATCAAATTACGGAGAAGTTTTCAATATTCAAGTTGACTGGAGGATTTGCTAACACATTGGATATATTTGATAAAACGGCCATCTAAACCGAGACTTAGTTTTGGCTGCGTTGCAACTTCGTGTTGATTTCCGTCACAAAATATTTTGCTTGCTTCGGAAGCCTTCCTAAAATCGTTTTTTATGGAACAATCGCGTGTTTGTGGATGTACATGACGGAAAATATCACATAAAAAGTACCGTGAGTACAATTTGAACAACATTTGCGATGATATATTTTTATATTTTGTTCGTTCTAGACCTGTTTTGATAGACTAGCTAGCGTAGCCGACTGCGACTTGGCGATACTTTGACAAAGTACTGAGGTTAAATCGCCAGCTCGATTTTCGGAACAAAATCGGGCTTAGATTTTGAATTAATCAACGTCATTCTATAATAGACTTGAATAATAAATGACAATAGTTTGCTTCTTCCATGTGTACAGTTATTTTGGAGTTCGAAAATCAATATCGCGAGAAATAAGGCTTTACAAAATCTGTCCGGCGGAATAGGGCAACCGCACGGTAGTATAATTAAAATAATAAATATCTCACCAAATTAATCAACTGACCTGTGGATAGTAGGAGGGTAGAATTAAGGCGTGTATACAACCACTCTCGTGTGTCTTTAGCTTACGGCCACACTCTTGTGGCTGTATCCGTAGCGCCGTGTATGGGATACAGCCACACTCCATACGTAATACACGGCTCTATGGATACAGCCACACGCCGGCTATTCTTACGGCAGCACAATGCGTGTATACCGACTATAGCCATTAATCTGACCTATAGCCACTAATCTGACATATAGCAGTGCTCGAAATTAACTTTTTTTGCTGGTGGCCCGGTCGGGCCAGTAAAATTAGTATTTTTCCAAATTTGGTGGCCCGAAACCAAAAACTACTGGCCCGAAAAAAATAAGGAAAAACAAAAGTAAAATTAATACAATAACCATGAATAGTTTCAGGGTACTAGGCAATACTTTTTTTTTTCATTCTCCTTTGTTTCATTGTAAGATGTATTAAATAAACATGAACAAAAATCACAGTGATTGAATACACACGAGTAACAATTTCACTTCCAGTCATACATAGTCAGGGTCTAGGTGACAAAACAAAAATGGTAGAAAAAGAGAAAAATCAATTTGACCTCAAAATTCTGTGCAGTGTTGTCTGAACACCTTAGACAAAAGACATATTTTAAAATTGTGATAGTAGTAATATATGAATATTCATGAGCAGCATCTATGAATATTCATGATGCTCATTAGATATGCAAAATACGCAAAATAACTGAAATTACTAACAACGATTTTTAATATGAAATTTTTTTTTTATAACAACTGGTTAGAAAAATACTGCTGCTCAAGAATGTATTCATTAGCAACTGTGTTACTTGCTCAATTAACTTGCAACTTTTTAACTAAACAATATTTTGTATGTGAGAAAAGGGTATAAGTTGCTGAATGCTTCATTTAAAAGCAAGCTCTTGTCATGCCCTAGACAGGACTAAACATGACTACAGGGTATCTAAAAAAAAAAATTTAAAAAAAAAAAAATCTTTTTTTTTTTTTTTTTTTTTTTTTTTTTTTTTTGCTGGCCCGATCGGGCCACCAAACTTTTAAATATGAGTTTTTTACTGGCCCGACCGCAACTTTTGGTGGCCCCGGGCCATCGGGCCTATGCTAATTTCGAGCGTTGCATATAGCCACTAAATATACTGACAAATATGTGGGACACCATTCTTTGTGGGTTATTGGTAGTTTGGTACTGTCCACCTTTTGTAAGCCAAAAGTTCAAAAGTTGCAAGATAATTGTTGTATATGATTGAATAAAATGAAATGAAAATGAACATGGTAATAGGATAAACAATACTTAAAACTACACAAGCTATCATGAATTTGGGAACTTAGAGAAAAGTGTGACTATTAAGAAAACTGTAACAAACTAGAAATGTGTGTACAGAACATGGGGAGTAGTCCACACTGACACGTATCAGAGTGTGTTGCAAATCTTCAAAGAGCCATAATATTTGTTTCTTACCTGATTCTGCTTTAACTGTCGTAAATTATTCCTTTAAATATATTATAGTCAATGAAAGCAACATTCTGCTTATAGTTTTCATTGTCCTTTATATCAATGATTAAACATTATGGACATTTTGTGCAGAAGCTCTAACTAAATGAGAATAATTTATGACTATTCAATTGTTCAACAAAAACCTGCAAACATATTTTCAAGGAATCATTAAAAGCATATACAAATTACTAATTGGAGATTATGATTATTTTTAAATTTATTCTGATGAAGAACAATATTATTACAAACTAATAAATGCGCACCAGAAAAAAATATTTTCAATGTTTCAATTTACTTGATAAATTCCTTGTTTTAATAAACAATATTAGTGTTTGTACTGATGTGATACAAACGAATTAAGTCCAAACCTGTCTTTACAGTGGCCACCTGTCTATTCAAACCAAAAGTGATCCCCTGCAGAGAAAGATATTGCAATCTAATATGTATGTATAGAGAACACAGGCATGTCTATGTACAGTGTCCATTTTTCAAAAATCCTGCAAACATGGGATATGTGTCCTCCACATCAGCTCAAGAAGAAGACTTGTTTGAAAGGGTAACATTTAAAAGTCGACTTGGATGAAACCCTTTCCCAAGTTATTGTGGAAGTTCAAGCGTTTGAATTTCATCGTAATGTCATTGTCCGGATCCTCTTTTTTGCTGTCCATGTAGTCTGTTCTTCTGGATGCTTGTAGAACTTGGATCTGTTAAATGAAGAAAAATATCATAAACCAAAAAATAAAGTATTATATAAATTTGTTTGGAATGCTTTATAATTGTAATACAGCGGCTTCCTCAAATATCGCTTCATGAAATGTGCAACATAACATCAGTATCCAAAACAAATATACAAACAAAAAGTTCTTTGTAGTATGTGAGTAAAGCCCTAAAGGGATAGTTGAGTTCTGGTAAAGAGAGTACAGTTTTGGTCAAACTGAATGTTAGTACCCCAAAACCTGCACCATTACATTACAAACTGATAGTTATAACTCCACCATGCTCCAAAGGAATACAAAATTACTAATGACTAAGTATAATGCCTGTTATCATTCAAAACGAGCCGTTAAAACTCAAGAGGGCGCTCTCTAAACACTCATCAGTTTTAACCATTTTTAATAAAATATTGTGCATGTGATGTTTTGTTAAAATAGTGATTAGATAGAGAGATAATCAACAACTAGATATAAAAACCTCTTTTGTACATTTTTGAAAAGAGGAAGCATTAACAACAAAATAAACGGCTGGTTCAAAATGACCGAATAAGTGTGGGACCCCACAAGTATTACAAATGGTACATGGTATAATGTTTATGGATATTTCAGCCATTTCTGAACCGATTTTGATCAAATAAAGTTTATTCCAGTTAAAATTGTATGCTCTTTAGAATTTGACACTCAGTTTTTCATTATCTCACACAAAATTGGTTTGTGTAGCACCCTCTATACCAAAACTCAACTACCCCTTTAACTTCAAGTTAGATTAAACATTACATTTCTACACCAAATGCACAAAGCATTTTAAAAATGTTTAGGAATAAGTGGTAAATTGTACAAAATATGTGTCATTCTTCTAGAACTCCTTCTTCCATGTAGTATACCACAATCAACTAGCTGATTATTTTGTCACTTTAATGTTGTTGTGATATGCAGGATGTGGTATAGTTAACAGGATTAACACTCCACTCTTTTCGAGACTAGATTCTTTTCCATGCATGAGATATGACTGCACAGGACCCCAATTTATCATCCTAACTGAGGGACGGATTGTTTTCCATACACATCCCTTCAGGGGCGTAGACAACGGGGGGGATGAGGGGGATGCATCCCCCCCACCTCACAAGGTGGGGGGGATGACATGTACAATCATCACCCCCAGGTTTTAGGGAAGGATATATATATATTTTTTTTTTTGCTGGCCCGATCGGGCCACAAACTTTTAAATATGAGTTTTTTACTGGCCCGACCGCAACTTTTGGTGGCCCCGGGCCATCGGGCCTATGCTAATTTCGAGCGTTGCATATAGCCACTAAATATACTGACCTATAGCCACTAAATTAGGGTTAGGGTTAGGGTTTAGGTTAGGGTAATATACACCCCTACAAGACAAGGGGTTAACAGCATGCTGCATTAACCCCTTACTCCATTGCCTTGAAAAAAGCCTGATAGTCAGCTGCCTCCATTGTCCAAGTAAACACTGGGGAATTCCCCTGTCTACCTAGCCTTAAAACTAGATGTTTTTCACACTATTGATCAATTTGATGCTGTGTATGTCTGTATAAATTGCATAATTGCTTTGGCCTTTGTTCAACAAACAATTATAGCATGCCTTCATTGAATCATTGTGTTAAAGGGATAGTTGAGTATTGGTCAAACTTAACTTTAGTAACCAAAACCTGCACGATTACGATACAAACTAATAGTTATAACTTCACCATGCTCGAAAAGTATACACAATTACAAACGACAAAGTAAAACCCCTGTTATCATTCAAAAAGAGCCGTTACAACTCGAAGTGTCAAATTAACTCGGCGCGAAGCACTAGCGTTGTAGGTCCTAATACGGGACTGTATAGTGCAGTGTGCGGTAATACGGGACTGTAGTGCAGTCACTGTGTGCGGTAATACTATACAGTAGTACGTGTATATTATGTATCGCAACCATAGAAGTATGACTCCAACACTGCCGTTGACGCAACTCGCAAGCCCCATTCGCATTCGTTCGCCTTTCGTTCACAGTCGCGCTAACACACGGAGAGACTGGTTCATGAGGCGCATATATCACTGATTTTTTTGCGGAATGGAAGGAAAAATCATAATCTTAATCCACCCGGTAGTTGGATCACATATTGGAGAGTAAATTGCTGGTAAGTACCGTATCATATGTATAGTTTTAAGCACAATTAGCGTGCACACAAATATTTGGTTTCAGTCTTTTATTAGGAGAACATAGAACGCTAGTGCCTCGCACTAGCGGTTCTAAAAAGTGATACCCGGGCGTCAACCACTTTTATATGATATTTTGAAAGCAAATTTCACAACAATTAGAGCATTTGAATGGAAATTATTATTATTTCCCATGTTTTTTTCGATGATCTTTCATATGGAATTGAAATCAACCAAATCCGTTACAATCGATGTTGGGGGGGCACTTAGGAAATTACCAAAACTCAACTTGGCCTTTAATCTTATAAGTAGTTCAAAGCTGGTTGTAAAGAATTCCTTAGAGTCACAAATTGACCTATATTCATTGTTATATACTTTGGAATGCGATACAAAAGCCACATGTATTGAGTTGACTATTGTCTTGTCTAGACACCTATTGAAATGCTGCACCCCTGCAAATAGTACAAGTCAGAGTACTTTGCAGAACCCATTGTCAGTTAGGTCATTCAGACACTAATCTCTGAAATAATCCCTTCAGCCTTTTGATAATACTGGCTGGCAGACAAGCCTAAACATGTAAACAACTGTTCTAAAACCTGTGGTTGAGGGCTGCACAGTCAGAAAGCTCAGGCTCAGATTGGAGCTTCAAGTCATAGATCAAATATTTTAAAAACTGGAATTTAAAGTGCTTCTGACATTGGAAAGCTCATGTAAGTTTTAAATTATATTCAATTCTAACCCCCTGTTATGTTAAGTTGATTAATTGGTGAGATTTTAGCTAGAAATGATTTTATGATTTTTGCCAGTCTCACAAATTTGTTTACTGCAGCCTGCCTATGAGAGTGACCCTAGGGTGGGTAATATATATCCCCCGAAACTAATAAAGACAAAACTTCTTCTGTTCCGCTGCAAATCAAGCCAATCCGCTGTGGCGCAATGGATATATGCATGCTAGTCTGATAATCTAAAGACGCCGTGTATCGGGTTCGATGCTCGGTACATGTCGCCGCTTCTTTTGCGTAATCTCGTACTCGATGTTCGATAATATACAAGTCGGAAATTTTGGCTATGCGCATGCGCGAGTGTGGTTGTATCCATACGCGGCTCTATGGATACAACCACACGAGTGTGGCCGTAAGCTAAAGACACACGAGTGTGGCTGTATACACTGCCGAAAACACAATTTGAAACTTACATTGAGCCTTCTGATGTAAAAAGTACTTTTAATTCCTATTTGAGACATTCTGATCTTCAGTTGGAAGAGTGGATCTCCTCAAAGCTGTACTGCCCTCTAAATACAAAAGTAGACCAGTTGTTTACATGTTTTGGCTTCTGCCCAGTAAAATTCTCAAATTCCTACTGAAACTGCAGAACAGTGGTACAAAAAACTTCAATGACAAGGTGACTGAAAGGATCTTACATCTGTGTCCATTGTCTGTGAATGTGTGAATTGACTGCCTGGCCATAGGCCCTGGTTTAGCTTTTGTATAAGTGTAACAAAGAATATAGGTCAATCTGTGACTATAAAGAATTCTTAAATCTTTACAGCCAGCTTTGATTCTACTTATAAGATTAACATGGTCATGATTCAATGAAGCCTTCATTCAATCATGACCATGTTAATCTTATCTATAGATAGTTCAAAGTTCGTAAGAATTGTTTAGAGTGAAGACATGCTATAATTGTTTGTTGAACAAAGCCATATTATGCTATAACAGCCATAACACAGCATCAAATTGATAGTGTGAAAAACATCTAGTTTAAGGCTAGGCAGACAGGGGATTTCCCCAGTGTTTACTGGGACAATGAGGACAGCTGACTATCAGGCTTTTTTACTAGGCAATGGAGTAAGGGGTTAATGCAGCATGCTGTTAACCCCTTGTCTTGTAGGGGTGTACGCGACGTGCATGGTACATATTCTTATTCTATTTACAGTATGATTGAGTGACCCCCACATCGGCACCCTAAAACATTTCCGACAGTTTAAAGGGAGAGATCCACTTTTGCAAGCCAAAATTCAAAAGTTGCGAGGTTATTGTCTTATATGAAAGGAAATGTCATTAAATAGCATGCCTGACAAAATTAGGGCTTGAAATCTCTTTTTCATGGAGTTATAGACCTAAAACTGAATAAACTGAGGGACGTCGGTTAATTAGGTACATACGTATTTTCGGCCGGTGAGTAAGTTCGTACATAGATTTCACGGAGTGCCAGATCAGTATGCATGACCCCTACGTGACCCGCGCATAAGTACTAATGTGTGAGCGTTTACCAAGCAAAATACCCAAACATCGCTTAAACTGACTACATGTAATTATATATTCTTTCTTTTTGAGATCTTTTTCCGTGACATACGTTAACAAATGTCGGCTTCACAATACCTTTACGAGAATTAGTACTATATTGTTGTAATATAATGCTAAATCAGTTGAACTCCTTTATTGACCGATATATAGTTTAAATGGAGGGACGCATTCGTTTTTCATTCGTAGAATCCAAATTAGAGGGCTGTTCGCTCTGATTTTTTTTTGCGTGTTACATTGATCCCCATCCGTCAACTGAAAGCTGTTCAGACGTTTTGTAAAAGCTGACCTGTCCCTTTAAGACTTAAAAATTCTTGAAATTGTACTCACACATTGAGAAAATAGTGCAGATTCCGATGCAATGATCAGATTTGCGATGTATTAATTATTTTTTGAGATAGCGCCTTCGACCGCGCGCATGGTTTTTTGGCTTCACAAGTTCGAAGTGTTTTTAATACCGGCACCCCCTCAACTCTCGTTGACAATGCACGCAACTCAAAATTTCTTGTGCGATGTTAATTTTGTTGGCATCATTTCACAAATTTACACGTAGCGGACGATCTACGCATTATTTCTCCTCAAAATTTCAACCAGTTTAGTTTTTAAGGGTAGCACGCATCATCACATGCGCGATTTCTTACAACACGCGCAAAAACAAATATTACGCGGTGTGCCGATATTAAAAACAGTGCCGATGTGTAGTACACCTACCATACTCAACAAACAAAAAATAATAAATAAATAAATACAAAAATTAAAAAAATTATTTAACGCATTTACAAGTTGGGAAAGGACTGTACGCAGGACAATCTTAGCCACAGCTTTCTGTCAGATGGCGACGGAAGGCATCTGTTGACGGGGCAGAGGCAATACTCGCGGGTAGAGCGTTCCAGTCTCTCACTGTCCTTGGAAAGAATGACTGCTTGTGATCTGCAGTCGCGTCGCAAGTATGGGACTTGATATCCTCTTGAGTGGACAGAACGAGTACATGTAGGTCCGATCACAGGTGCGATGTAGGTTTGGGTCGGGAAGGGAACTACGTTGTTGTGTAGTTTATACATCATGGTCAGCCTCATGTCTTCCCTTCTTTGTTGTAGGGTAGGCCATTCGAGCTCCCTTAGCATGTCACTGTCATCTACACTGGATGTGTAGTGGTAGCGTTTCAATACGAATCATGCCGCTCTTCTTTGGACCATCTCCAATTGGTGGACACTCTTGGCGCTAGTTGGGTCCCATACTGCAGTGCTGTACTCCACCAGTGGACGAACCAGAGCCTTATACGTAGTCGCCTTTAAGGTTGGATTGTTAATTCGAAGGTTCCGTCGTAGGAAGGCCAGCGTGTTGTTCGCTTTGTGGCATACGTTGTTATGTGTTCGTTCCATTTTAAGTCAGGTGTAAGGGTGACCCCAAGGTACTTGGTAGAGGTGACTGTATCTAGGGGGTGCCGTTGAGATAGTAGGGATGTACGATGTTGTTCCTCTTCCTTGATACAGTGATTACGTGGCACTTCTTTGTGTTAAGCTCCATCATCCATGAAGCAGCCCACTCCCCAATTCGATTAAGATCCCCTTGTAGTTGCTTGGCTTGTTGGTCATTCTCGATAGTAAGGTATGTGATGGCGTCATCGGCGAAGAGGCGTACTGGGGAGGAGAGCTTGTCAGGCAAGTCATTTATGTAATACAGGAACAGACATGGGCCAAGAACCGACCCCTGTGGTACACTCCACACTCACTGCAGTTGACTGTAGACCATCTAGAACCACTCTTTGGAGGAAGCTGGCGATCCATTGGAGGTTTTTGCCTCTCACACCGTAGAAGTTGAGCTTCTTTAATAGCCTCTCATGCCCGACCTTGTCAAATGCCTTGCTAAAGTCCATTACGAGGACGTCTGTCTGTTTTCCTTGGTCAAGATTGTTGTTGAGGTCGCTGACCAGTCCAAGCAATTGCAGCTCACATGACCTGTTCTTCCTGAATCCGTGTTGGAGGGGGAATATGATATCATTTCTGTCTCCATGTCGCATGATGCTGCTGGCCATAACATGCTCCATAAGTTTGCATCAGATGCATGTTAGGGAGATAGGACGATAGTTAATGGGATCAGATCGGTTTTCCTTCTTGAATATGGGCACAACGTTTGCCTGTCTCCAATCATCGGGTATTTTTCCAGACTCGTATGAGGCAGTGAAGATGGTAACAAGGATGGGTGCAATGACTTTTGAGAGCTGCTTTAGCACTCGGGGTGTGATGCCATCAGGTCCCGGTGCTTTGTGAGCCTTGAGTTCAGATAGCACCTTCTCCACTCCTTTGACTGTAAAGGAAATGTCCGGCATGTTGTCATGGGGGGAGTCGTCGGGGGAGTTGTCATGGGGGGAGTCGTCTTTGACTTTGTCACCATTTACAATACTTTGTAGATGTGGTCTTTGTCTTTGCACAAAAAGAAACGGGACTGAACCGGTAATCCTACATTTTAGGCATATTAGGGAGAATGAGTGATCTGGTGATAGCTGTCTTGAGGGATTACCCAAGCCTTAGGCTAATTAAATACAAGTCTATAGCAATGTGCTGTTGTATTACCGAACGTGTCGTATTACTGCGGACATGCAAATTCACATAGGAAGAATGTTCGAATTTGACTGTCGGCATTAACGGAGGATAATTAATGGATGTTCAGCAACAAATTTCCATCATTTCCTGAAGAAAAAAAATCGTCCTGAGGCGTTTTACGCGTGTTTTGCCGCGCACCTGTGGCAGCGCGCATGTCAATGACATTCCCATGCAAAACATTCACGTTCGGTAATACAACACAAAATTTTGCGCCGGGAAGAGTCTACTTTTTTGGAAGGGTTTACAAGAAAGTTGATTTGGAGAAAAATTGGTAAATTCTTGAAGATATTTTACATCAAATGTGTTCTCTATGAGTTTATGCAGCTGCTCGTAAAATTTCCACTTTGATTTTAATTTGTATGCATCTAATGTTTGTTTTGAGCCGTCAAACTATCGGTATCGGTAATAGGACACAGTATTATACCGTGGGCGTGACCGTGGCTCAGCTCAACCAGTCAGCTGACGGTGACGGGGCCACAAACAAAGTGATTTTTTTCTCCAGAAATTAAAAATATAAGTTGTATCTCAAATTAAATGTAGTCTGTAGGTTTTCTTTAGATGAAATGTGCGCTAGCACACCGCTGTAATGAATTGCATTCAAAAAGCTTGAAGTACATGTAAAGGTGCGACAAGGTCAAAAGTCACCTCTACCAGGACCATTTACAATTTACATTTGGAGGTGGCCTTTACCATGTTTACTAACAAACTTTGTTGACTAAAGTAACTACTAAACTACTGCTATTTTTCATTCGGCACTCCGAATTTGAACAACTAAAACAAAGTATAACTTACCCAAAATGGTGGATTTGTCCCGCGATCAACGTTATAATTTTTCAGAAAAATCAAAGCGATTATGAACGGAAGAGGATTGCCGGTCATGTCACTCTCAGAATTCAATTCAGTGCTGCGCGCGCACCAGTTTGATGTTCGTATAACTTTGTGTTCGTATCGCTCGCATGTGCGGGCTCCTCACAAGCGTCGCCTGTTCGCTGTGTTTTCCCCCCAAATTTGGCTTTTTTTGCGACAAATCGCGCTGATATAGTGTTGTGATCGCAGATCGCGCTCACGCAATTGTCCTTTCTGGTCCGTCTAAATTATGGGTTATTTTGCGAAATTTGGATATTTATTAATCAAATCATGTATTTTGGAGGTGGAAAACTATCAACTAGAAATCCAAGAATTTGAAATTAGACTACATGTATATATTATCATTTGTCCATTTACAGTACCAGTGAGGTTCAAGGATTTTGAATGCGAATCTGTCAGGCGCCCGAAGCACGGCGCCTGGTTAGGTTAGCTCAATGCATGAGAGTCCAGAGTTGGCAATCATGTACTGACTAGTAACCAATGTGAATATTTTTTCTGTTCAAATTTCCTTTTCTGCAGGTCCCAAAATATGTGGCTCATAGGTGGGAAAAGTCCGAGAAGAATGGCCATATTGGAAAAATACGGGTTGGAAAGTAAGTTGGAGACCCTTCTCTCAATCTCACTCTCGGGGTCAAACTTGGTTCTAACTTCTAACTTGGTTCTATTGTCTCAAAACCTGTGCATGCGTGGAATTGGTGCGCTTGCAAACGTTTGGCATTTACGGAATTAAAGGCCCTGTTGGTTGTTGGTTCTGTATGTTTTGGTGATTAATTGCATTGTTTATGAATAATTACACAACCTTTTTACAATGAGTTGGATATCTATTTAGTATCAAACAAAAGTACCATAGCAAATAAGCATGTTTTGTTCTTTCATGGTAGTCCCCTTTTAACCCTAAAAAGGCCGGGCTATTTGAGGTCTTCAGCAGGCCGGGGGGGGGGGGGGGGGGCCATTATGGCCCCCCCCCCCCTAAGATCTCCGCCGCAGAGCGGCCGATCGCCGTGGAAATTTGCACGCATGATAAGTGAAGTGTATAGAATACAATGGTAATTTTTAATTTTTTTGAAAAACTCATTAATTTGCATATTTATGGTAATTTATGCAAATAAGTCATGAAATTCATATTTTTACCCATAAATCATATATTCTTCATAATTAAACTCTGGTTTTCACTACATATATTCTTCAGAGCATTTGGAATAATAATACGACAACAAAATGTGGAAGAGCCAGGTTCTTCCTTATGGTTTCTATTGTTTTGATAATTTCTTATGTTTTTCTTTGTTTTTAAACTTATGTATTTTATTGTTTTTGTTGTTTATTTTTATTCTCTAACTATAATTTAACTATCTTGAACCCCAAAACCAACATATAAAATGAAAACAACACCAAATAACTAATGATATAACCTCATTTTACGAAAATTGATAGTTCATATGTTTTGTACACAAATCACGGAAATTGAGCGATTTTCGGGCTGACTATGCATTGACAAAAGGTCACTTGACTTTATAACGGTAGGTCCGATTTTCGAAATTTTTGTTTTAAAATGTGCGCAAGACCCGAAAGAAAAAAGTCACAAAGCAGCCGGCGCATCATCTTACAGCGTTTTGGAGCAATACAAACATTTGCGGAGGGGGGGGCCATTATGGCCCCCCCCCCGGCCTTATTAGGGTTAAGTAGAAGTCACTACCTTTAAAAATGGTACATAATTTGTCATATTAGGACTAAGCAAACCCTTTCACAATGAGCGCCAAAGATTTGGAATATGGCTGAAGTAATTTTCCAATGAGGAATGAAACTGTCAGCGTCCATTCGAGCTCTGCAATCCGCTTGGAGCACCCCCGGGGGGTTACTCCCTATATCTGGCACGAGGGCTCCACACTTACCTTTTTTCCATATTTCTGCCTAGCACTATAGGTATGTGCCACCCTCAAGACCCCCTTTTTCAGATCAATTATTCAATCCAGAGTCACCCAAAATCCATAATATCTGCCTTCCATAGACCCCCAAAATCATAAATCTGCCACTCCGCATGCCACAAAAATCCTAAATATCAGCCTTTCCACAGACCCCGCAAACCCTAAATTTGACCGTTCCACCCATTCCGTTCCAAAATCTCAGTTCTTGGACAAAATTGTACTATTTCAGCTAATTACAGAGAAACTTCCACCGTCATTTTGTGGTGTACAGTCCAGATGTATGTGATTATGCTTAATAGGGTATGTTTATTGTGAAGTTTGGATTGATTATTTCATTATAATTTTGAATATTGTTGTAAATAATTATGAAAGTGCATATGTGACCTTACACCACAAAACGACCGTTATGTCGCTGTGGTAGTTTCTCTTTTATTAGCTAAAATAGTCAAATTTTGTTCAAAATATGAGATTTAGGATTTTGGTATTTCTAAATAAGCATATCTTAATCTACCTTCTGGGAAATTTTGAGCTTCAGAAATCATGTTTAAATATTAATTTTTCATTTAATAAATGTGATCTTATTACAGCCCATGAATAGACACAGATCTTTGAAGCGGCCCGTTTCTCCCTTATTTTAAAAATGCATCAGCCATATTCCATATCTTTGGCATCATTTTGAAAGGGTTTGCTTAGTCCAAATATGACAAATTATATACCATTTTAAAGGTAATAGCTTTTATTTTAATGTTATATGAAAATCAGCAAAATCAGTTTTCCCGACTTATTGGTCGTTTTGTGGTGTAAGGTCACATATAGGGAACCAGTATGGTTGGAATGCGCTATATATAAGCTGAAAGTATTATTATTATTATTTTCAGGAAGCTTGGGAAGCGAGAAGTGTCCCTGATAATGGATAAGACGTTGGCAAAGACCAAGTTGAGTCCAGAGGATCCTGAGATTCCCTGTTGACACAATCTGCAGCCGTTGAGTGCCTCCACCAGGGACCATGATGGTATACTCACAGGGGGCGAGTGGTGAGTACTAATGCTAAATTCTGGGAGAGGTCACTCCACAACATTTTGTTTTTTAAAGGGGTGGTTTTTCAGCACTCATTGAAAACAAAAATAACAAAGGTACCTTTTCAGGTGCATTTGCGCATTAAGGGTAGGTTTTCAAAGCATTATGCTAGGGGTGTAAAACTTACGATTGTGCGATACGCCATTTAGAGGTTGATGGACACGGGTGGGTTGTACTTTTGTATGAGAGTGACAACCCCCCCCCCCCCCCCCCCCCTGGCTAAATTGAAACACATATCTTTATTTTACTTTATTGAGTCATATCTTAATCCAGACTTTCAGACTGTAAACAAAGGGGAGGCCATGAAGCAAGCATTGTTTCAAAGGGGTGTCATTTTAGAGAGGAGGTAATTAGCTAATCCACTGATCAATGCATAAAAGGATACAAACAGGTCTCAAATAAATGAGAATCAGGTGGCTCAAAAATTGTCCAAACTTTTTGTGAGGAGTTTATATATATTTTTAAGCAGTTTTATTTCTGCATTGATTAACACAATCAAAATGAAATAGGTATACAAAACTTCTTTTTTTGCATACATCTTAATTAGAAAACAATTGAAATTAGAACACTAATACAAAAATAATATATTGATATGACGATAGCTAATTAATATTATTACAAAGTAAATGAATGCAGCAGACAGACCACCTCAAGCAGGGAGCTTGAGTCAATAGTGACCTGGAACGGGGGAGGGGAAATTCGGGGCCGCTTCAAGTCATTTCCAGTAAAAAAATGTTTTCCAATACCTCTGCCTGTATTGATTTCTTTTTGAAGAACGTATTATATTCCTTTGATTTTGCAGTGTCTTTGGTTGGAAAAGGACAATTAACTGATTAGAATTTGGTTGAAATATATTTATGAAACTATATTATTGCAATATTTTTCATTGAAGTCTTGCACAACTTTTGAGACCAAATTTGCGATGACTGAATATACTGTTTAGAAAGCAAGTGATCTTATCTAAGTGAATGTCAGCCCGGAAATCGCACAATTTTGTTATTGACACAAATCCTATGGAATTTTATTTTTTTCCTAGGATTTATAAAACCTTTATTATTTTTCATTCTAATCACTGTAATTGATTAATTTTGGATTAAAAACGTTGATTCCATCAAGGTCCAAAAAACAAAGATATACATGGAAAATTCCCCCCCCCCCCCCCAAAAAAAAAGAGAGATGCATTTAATTAACAAATTGAACAAATGAACAAATGATGTTGCAATTTTAAACATTGTATTAGACTGTGTATTGAGCCATAAAGAATATTTATTTAGCCATAAAGATTATTTATGCATGAAATTACTCAAATTAGTATATGTCAAGCATGAATAGCTGATTTATATAGAAACAAATGATAAAAGCATAACTTGCATAATTTATTGATAAAAATTACAAAAAGATAAAACAAATTATTATAATTACGCAATCTATCTCCACGCCAATCTTGGCCAAGATCTTAGGGGGGCAGAATCAGCCCTCCCCCGGCTATAGCAAAAATAATCTGGCCTGATTAGGTTTTGAATTGTTTTTATTAACCCTTTCCCTTCAAGATTCTGAAATTCCCATAGACTTTGTACATAGTCCACTCGGTTCCCGTAGTCTGAAACTGCTTAATTTGTATGAACATGTTTTTTCTTGGCAGATAAGCTGTCTGTAGAAGGCAAAGTGGTGGAAAGGCTTGATTGCAGACCAATGGGAACAGACTCGTATATGACGATGAAAAGGTGCGTCTGCTCGCTTCATTGGATAATTGCATATAAATTGTTTCCAGAGAAATTAATTCTTTCCTCTACTTTGTCTCGATTTTTTTGTTTTGATGGACATTAATATACATGATATTCCTTTGATACTGCACTGTCTTTAGTTGGAAAAGGACCAAACTGATAATGAATTAGGTTGAAATAAGTAAATATATATATTATTGCAATCAGCAATAGAATGTATATTATGTTATAAGGGTGGTTCACTTTAGACACTATAGAGTACTGAAGCTGTGACATCATAAAAATCTATTTTTAGAATTTCTCAAAGGTTGAAAATCATCCGGATGTGTGACGTACATGTATTAGATGATGTATGACCAATCGAACGTTATAAACCAGAGCAAAATAACAATGATTTCCTAATGAAATAAATCCATTCGGATGGGCATATCTCGGCCAATACTTAACATATTTGATTGATTTTCAACATCTGAACATTATTTTTGATGCTCTTTCAGAAAAAAAAGTTCAAATTAGGAAATTCTAAGAATATGTTTTTGATGACATCACACTTGAGCACTCTATGCTGTCCATCTGAAGATTATATGATAGTAATCACCATTATTATAAAACATTTTTTTTTTATAAGAACATTTAAATTATTAAATTGTTGAAGACCTTATTAGGGTAACCAAATGCTGGCTTATTTGCTTATTGTTACTGATAGGTGTATTGTTCCTGCCACTTCTAGTCGTGTATTTAAAGGGATAGTTGAGTTTTGGTATAGAGGGCGCTACATAAAACAATTTTTTGTGAGATAATGAAAAACTGAGTGTCAAATTCGAAAGAGCATACAACTTTAATGACAGAATAAACTTTATTTGATCTAAATCGGTTCAGAAATGGCTGAAATATCCATAAACATAACCATTTGTAATAAATGTGGGCCCCCACAAATATTCAACCATTTTGAACCAGCCGTTAAAATTGTTTTAAAAATGCTTCCTCTTTTCAAAAATGTACAAAAGAGGTTTTTAGATAGTTGTTGAGTATCTAATCACTGTTTCAACAAAACATTAAATGCACAATATTTTATTTTAAATGGCTAATGGCTAAAACCGATGAGTGTTTAGAGAGCGCCCTCTTGAGTTTTAACGGCTCTTTTTGAATGATAGAAGGCTTTTTACTAAGTCATTTGTAATTTTGTATTCCTTTCAAGCATGGTGGAGTTATAACTATTAGTTTGTAATGTGATGGTGCAGTTTTTGCTTACTAAAATTTATTTTGACCAAAACTGTACTCTCTTTACCAGAACTCAACTATCCCTTTAATTATGGGTATCACTAATAATGGAAATAATCAATTTTTTTTGTTGTCATCATATTCATCTGTTTCTGACTGTTTCTAAAAATGTATGGAGGTTTCGCTTGTAATGAAGACATGTTGATTGAATAAAAAAGAAAATAAACTAACCTTTTAAAACAAGTAACTTGTAAGACATGTACTTGTTAAGTCATATCAGTACTTTCTTAGTTAGAGTTCAATTGATATTGAAGTAATTGCAACATGTGATTGTGTTATTTTTTAAGTACAAGAGCGATAATTAACAGATTTATCACTTTGCCTTGTGTATGTATACAGGAAGCAGATTGAGTTGGCTCACAAACCGTCCAAGGTTACACAGCAAATCAAGACGGGAGTAGTCAATAAATTCAAGCCCATTGCCAGACACAAGAACAATGTAAGACTTTCCAAGATTGTTACCATAAGCATATATGCCAAGCTTTTGCTTTTAGGGAGGGGGATGCTTCTGTATTCACCCCCCCCCCCCCCCCCCCCCAGTGATAGGGGAATTGCTGCCTGATGGAAATTTTTGCAATAATCCAGAAATAATTTAATGAAATCACGACGTCGTGGGAGGTTACAACGCAGAGTTTTAAAAAAGCACGGACACAGTAGTATTTTTCTGAATATCGTACGAATTGGCAACTGAATTTTGGGCCACTTAAATCTTGCAATGTCTTTACGATTCCGTAAGGCGTCTGTATGAGCGCTCAGAATGTAAGCACGGGAGCCATGCACTTTACTTTTGCTTTGACTCCGAAAGTCATTGCACGGGCCCCAGTGAATATGTGACCGCTACACAAAGATACCGCAGACATCGTACGATATCCCAACTTCCCCAAATCTTAGAAAATCTGCAGTAGGTAAAAAGATTGCGTGGCACCCGGTGCATTTGTGACTTAGGCACTAATGGTTGTTTTGTGGTGTAAGGTCACATATGAAAGTTCTACAAACATGTATAGAGAAATGTAATGTAAGAATTCTGTATTCCCTACCATTTTTAGAAGCATGATTACCCATACAAATGAATGGCTGTGATGCCACACTTTGTTAGTACTGGATCTGTGCATTTCTAAGTGCATGTTTCCTTACTGCCTATAGATTGCCTAAAGATATCGTTGTGTTCTTATCTGCAGGTTTGAGAAGAAGAAGAAGGAGCAGGGTAAGAAACCCAGACTGGAGAAGGATCATGTGATGGATATCCTCTTCAGAGCGTTTGAGAATCACCAGTATTACCAGCTCAAAGACCTCTCCAAGATCACAGCGCAACCCATTGTGAGTTTACTTTATCTAAACCCCTCAAAAAAAGTTCGGAAACTCAAGTTTCATCGATCATATCTCTCGTATTTTTTAATAAGAATACTCGAAATCAGTGTCACAATAAAGCCTCATTATATACCTTTCAAACGATGCATTATGTGTAGTGATTATGCAATTGGGGCGATTGCAGTAGCCCAGAGAATAGGGGGAGGCAGGAAGTGAAATCTCGCAAAATGGCTCCAATGCATTCAATTTACGAGTGCATGACTGTGTTGATCAGTTTTCTAAAGGTTAAAATTCTATTGAATACTGCCACCCTTTCCATTCATCAAAATTGTTGAATTGGATACCATTTTAATGGAAATTATCTCTTCATTACGATGGCATATTAATCGTAAGGATTATGCAAATGGAGTGTGTGCAGCGAACCGGAATAGGGAGATGGGTCGAGTGTGAAATCAGACAAAAAGATATGGAGTTGACAAAAAATCAGAGCGTTGCATTTTTTTCGAGCTTTTGGGAGGATTTTTTAGCATTTCAAATAAAATATTCATGATCAAATATGATATCAACGGAAAGCCCAACAACTCTTCTGTGTGAAAATGTGAAATTTATAATGATTTTTGTTAAGGGCGGCTGCAGGGAGATGAATGGGAGGGAGCCTCAAAAGTGACCCATTTTGAAACGCTCTGATTTCAAGGCACTATTCATGCGTTTTCAATTGAATTCCTCTCATTCATGGCCAACTCATTCAAGTCGCATTACATCCTCTACACAATGGTATACAGATACCGACACCAAATCAGAGCGTTTTGAAATGGGTCACTTTTGAGGCTCCCCCACATTCATCTCTCTGCAGCCGCCCTTTACAAAAATCATTATAAATGTCACATTTTCATACAGAAGAGTTGTTGGGCTTTCCGTTGATATCAATTTAAATCATGAATATTTTATTTGAAATGCTAAAAAATCCTCCCAAAAGCTCGAAAAAAATGCAACGCTCTGATTTTTTGTCAACTCCATATCTTTTTGTCTGATTTCACACTCGACCCATCTCCATATTCCGGTTCGCTGCACACACCCCATTTGCATAATCCTTACGATTAATATGCCATCGTAAGGAAGAGATAATTTCCATTAAAATGGTATCAAATTCAACAATTTTGATGAATGGAAAGGGTGGCAGCATTCAATAGAATTTTAACCTTTAGAAAACTGGTCAACACAGTCTTGCACTCGTAAATTGAATGCATTGGGGCCATTTTGCGAGATTTCACTTCCTGCCTCCCCCTATTCTCTGGGCTACTGCAATCGCCCCAATTGCATAATCACTACACATAATGCATCGTTTGAAAGGTATATAATGAGGCTTTATTGTGACACCGATTTCGAGTATTCTTATTAAAAAATACGAGAGATATGATCGATGAAACTTGAGTTTCCGAACTTTTTTTGAGGGGTTTATATGGATTGTATGTATACAATAACCCATCAAGGACGAGAGCTATAAACTAATCATTATTTTCCTCAACAAATTGGCAACTCCTAATTTGTTTATAACTTTTAATGACATAGAAAAGGTGGAAAATATTAAGTTACTAAAACTTTGGACAAATTTGAAGTAACTTTGCTGAAAAGTTGCCAATTTGAGTGCCTAAATCTTTATTATTGAAAATATGATTTATCATTTTACCCTTAAATCGCATACAGCAATTAATTTCAAACAATCCATGTACATGTAAAGTTGTCGTCAAAATTACAATAAACTATATATATAATCATATGAACAGTACAAATTATTGTTAATGCATGATTTTACATTACAATACATGTTTACAATCACAATAAACTAATATTTATATTAGTATGACAGTTCATCTTAATATTTGTATAATCACTCTGTCTTGTCATTTTCTCTGATTGCAGCCCTACTTGAAGGAGATTCTACACGAGATTGGCACGTATCACCAGAAGCCCCCTCACAAGTACATGTGGGAGTTGAAGCCTGAGTACAGGCATTACAAGACAGACCAGGAAGACAATATGGATACCTCTTAATCTAACTTAAGGATGTGCAAGAGTATAGACATTACAGGACATTGATAAGAGTAGCATTATTGGAGAAGTATATGTACCTCAAGTACATGTGGGAGTTGATGCCAGAGTACAGGCATTACAAGAAAGACCATGAATACAGTATGGATACCTCTCTAACTAAAGGATGTCCAGATATGTATAGACATTACAAGACTTTGATAAGGCTAGCATCAATGGAGAGTACATGTGGGAGTTGATGCCACAATACAGGCATTACAAGATAGACCAGGAAGACAGTATGGATTAGGCTTGGGCGGTTCTGCCCCAGCTTGGAGTCGATTCCGGTTCCATAATCATGTCTCGATTCTGAGCGGAATCGATTCTCAGATCGTACACATAATTCATACCTGCAAAATCACACAATCATACCCTCTGTGTACATGGGAAGTACATCGGTTCCGAGCGAGAGATAACCATTAGTAGAATGGTGATGGTTTCTAGAAGCGCTATACCGCGTAAGGCAGGTACAATTGCAAGTAACAAGTAACAAGTAACAACATTCAAATAGAATTTTCTTACCTGATATATTAAAAAGTTCGCAAACAGCGACATAAACAGCACATTGCCGCCAATCCATATCGGAGCCAGCGCGAGCATTGCATGCGGAGTTTTGCTTCGCTTGCAAGTTGCAATGCTATGCTGCATACACGAACGTACATGCTTGTATGTTCTGTGAGTCATACTTCTATATATGGGCATGGCCGACAGCGCACATGTACTGAAGTACATGTTACACACGTCTAGTCTATTGGCGCGCGCGCCACCGTTGTTTTCTTGAAATGATTTAAGACGGGAGAGACGAGGAAAGACTGTCTGTGCAGTGTGCGAGAGACGAGGAGAGTGTGTCTGTGCGCGAGACACGGCGGTTTCATGCGTTCAATTAGTAAATGATGCTGGGCCGCGCTATATAGTTCGCGTCTATTCCGATTATGACCGAGGAGAGTCGGGATTAGAGCCGACTCTCCCCTTCTATCGCGAGTCAATAGACACAGAATCGGTACTACTTTGCACTTGAACCGTTATTTCGAGTACTCGGTTCTACGCTATTCAGGAATCGAGGGCCGATTCCCATTTCTGGAGTCAAGTAGAATCGGGTAATCGGTTCTGACGCCCAAGCCTAGTATGGATACTTCCTAATCTAACTAAAGGATGTGCAAGAGCATAGATATTACAAGACTTTGATAAAACTAGCTCTATTGGAGAAGTACATGTACCTCAAGTACATGTGGGAGTTGAAGCCAGAGTACAGGCATTACAAGAAAGACTAGGAATACAGTATGGATACCTCTCTAACTAAAGGATGTCCAGATATGTATAGACATTACAAGACTTTGATAAGGCTAGCATCAATGGAGAGTACATGTGGGAGTTGATGCCACAATACAGGCATTACAAGATAGACCAGGAAGACAATATGGATACCTCTTAATCTAACTAAAGGATGTGCAAGAGTATAGACATTACAAGACTTTGATAAGACTAGCATTTTTGGAGAAGTACATGTACCTCACGTACATGTGGGAAATGGATCCAGAGTACAGGCAGTACAAGATAGACCAGGGGGATAGTTGAACTCAACTCAAGTTGGACTTAGAAACTATGGAAAGCTATTAGTTTCTTTGAAATAATTTTGTACAATTTCTTTTAAAAGGCATTGTCAAGGGGATTTCATGTTTTTGATGTTAAATTTATGAAGTCTAAAATACTTGTTTGTTTGCTTTGGAATATATTTTATTCCAAGGCTACAAATGGCTTTTCATAATTTCAAGTCCAATTTAGGTACACTCGAGTATTGGTACGTCCCCCCCCAAAAATGTTTAAGGGTTTTAATTCCATTTGAAAGTTCATTAAATAAGACATGTGAAATGAGAATCATTCCCTTTCGAATGCTTTCATAGTTAAACAAATATGATTTCAAAATATTTTATTTATATATCGTTTAGCCAGGCGTTATCTTGACTCTTAAGAAAATACATAAAATGCCATACACTTCTTTGAATAAATGTCAAAAAAGGTTTTTAAATAGTTGTTGATGATATCTCTATTTAATCATTATTTTAACAACATGTATGCACAATTGTGTATGAAAAATAGTTGAAACCTGCAAGTTTTAACAGCTATTTTTGAATGATAACAGGCTTTTTACTTAGTCGTTTGTAATTGTGTATACCTTTCGAGCATGGTGAAGTTATAACTATTCGTTTGTAATGTAATGGTGCGGGTTTTGCTTACTAAAATTCAGTTTGACCAAAACTCAACTATCTCTTTAAGTTCAACTAAAGAACTTAGAACAACTATGGATACATCCTACCCGAACATGAGGGGCTGAAGCCAGTGTATTACAGACATTACAAGAGTTGTCAAACAGTAATGCTTTGAATGTATACATGTAGCTTGTTCTGGGAAAGTGCACAACTCGATGTCTTCTTATTTGCTGCCATAATCATGTATGCATATGGGAAATGTACAGCGTCATATATTCCATTTGACATTGAAATTAACAAAACAATAAAAACAAACCTCAAACTTCTATAGTGTACATTATATGTTGATTCTAGTTGTGTGTATGTCATTGGCAACCAGGATGTAAAGAAAATATATTCAGAAAATCAAAGGTCTCCTTGGCAGATCTGGGGGGGGGGGGGGGGGTGTTTCACAAAGATTCAAAGTCAAACTTAGCACTAAGTTGGACTTAAAAATTATGGAAAGCCATAAGTTTCATTGAATTTGTTTTGTAAAGCTCTTTTAAAAGGCATAAGTACTGATTCAAATCATTAATATTTTTCTATTATCAAGATTTCATGTTCGTGATGTAAAATGTATGCAAAGTCTAAAATATTTAAAACTTTGCTTTTGAATATATTTCATTCCAAGGCTAGAAATGGCTTACCATAAGTCCAACTTCAGAGTTAATTTCAATTTACGATCTCTGTGAAACACCCCCAGGGGTCTAACATTGTGTTAAATGTAACAGTACTTGGAAGAAAATATAGTAAAAGAATATCAGATTCTTTAGATATGACGACTTTTATGCCAATATCAGTCGCAGAAATAGGTACTTCATCTAGAAGTCAAAAACCCTTCATTATTCTTTGTGTTGGATGGGGGGGAATGAATCCCCCCCCCCCAATATTTGGGTCCCAACAATATAAAAGATCATTCAAATTAAGGGATGTACACTCTCTCAATCATTATGTGAAATTGATACAATATTCTTCTTTAAACCAAGCTTGAGAGTGGTTAATTGCCCCAATACAAAATCTGTTAGACTTTTATTAAAAACTTTAATTAAAAATAAATCTTTAAAGGGCAATGAAACCCAAGCAAAATGTTGCATTCATAGATTTGAAGAGATTAGGAGGAATAATCTCTGAAAGAACTATGGCTCTTTGAAGATGTCCATTTATTCCTATGGGGAAGTCAAATTGGCAACGCACTCTGATAAGTGTGTGGACAACTCCCCATTTGTTTGGTACACAAATGTTCCCATTTTTGCAGTTTTCTTCATAGTCACACATTTCCATTCCCCCAACTCATGATATGTAATATGTATAAATGCATTCTACAAAATATATGTTGAACTCAAACGAAGGGTAAACATACATTTTGAGAAAATTGAACAAAATTGAAATTTTGTGTACAAAATGTATGGGGAGTAGTCTGTTGACTAGAGTGCATTGCCAATTTGAGTCACTTGTAGAAATAAATGGCTCTTTTCAAAGAGCCATAGTTTTCTATTTCTTGGCCGATTGTGCTCACATTTTCAGGGACTATTCATCCTATTTAGTGTCTTATAGTGCATACAACAATTTGTCTGGATTTCATTGTCCTTTAAATTTAAGACCTTTGAGACCAAAGTATTCATTGGTCTCAATCGTCACTCCTTGTCTATCACACACACACACACATATGTACACACCAAAACATACATTTTTTTTCCAATATTTTATTCCTCCAAACAATACATGTACAGGTAAAATTGTCATCAACGTTACAATAAACTAATATTTATAATCAAACTAACAATTCAAATTATTGTTATGCATGTTCACATTACAATACATATTAACAATCACAATAAACTAATATTTATATTATCAAATGAACGATACAAATGATTGTTATGCATGTTTCCATTACATAAACAAAGTTCTGTGTAATATTCAATTTCACACTAAAAAAACCCAACTAGATGGAAACTGGGGGGGGGGGGGGGGGGGGGGTTCATCTTATACACAAGCACAATACATTTTATGTCGGAAAAGGACACACTATTAAGAAATGTCTGTTTGGCACTGCTAGCATGGCAGCCAAACCGCTTCTCACCAAGATCAAAGGCAGTCGTGTTTTTTAGAGTTAGCCTTTTTTCATGATTGACTGATGTGTTGTGATGACATAAAAATCAATAATTTGTTACTTTGCGTGGGTACAATCACTAAGAAATGCTAGGCATTAGTTTCATAACAAATTTTTACAAAAATGGACACGATAGTGTGAATGTTCTGAACAAATTGAGTAAAAACTGCTTGGTCCAATAATTTTTTCCAAGGCTGTATAATTATAAATGAGTTTTTATACTTCTTAAAGCATATTTCACTTTCTAACAATTCAAACTAAGATTTGTATTTCTTGATTGTTTCTGCAACGGGGCCATTGTGTGTGAATTACGAAAAACGACAACACCAACACCAATTTGGACTTGTCATTTACACAAGAATCTATGCCATAAATGGTAATAGTAATCATATGGGTCTTTCTACACAGATTGCTTATTGTTATTGTTATGCATTTTGGTTTCCTTTAAAAGTTCCTTAACATGCAAATGCATGTTGTCTCTAGCTGTATTAGTGTACACATCAAATATTTGTAAATTGTTTGACCTAAATATGCTTTGTATATTTGTTAACATTTAATCAATTATTTTATTCATCTTGCTAAGCCCCACTTTTTAAAATAACTCTCCAGAGTAAAATTCTTCCTGTGATCTCATCTGTCAATCACAACATAAGATGAACAATGCACCTTTGCCCAGGATGAGCGCCTGCTCACAATAGTATTACATCTTTGAATACACTATATACCAACTCACACACTTTCAATTTCAATAGCACTGTTGTTATTGGGATCCACATGAAAAACTACCCCTGAGAGGCTAAAATTCATTTTCTAAGTGATTTCCATGTCATAGAACATTTAATTTACGTATCCATATATAAATCAACAAAACCATAATAATTCAACAATCGTTTTTAATTATTGTAGTATAATAACATTTCTTTATACCTCATGATTTTGTCATTTTCATGTTTGTAAATATCGTTGCACATCCTACTGCAATACATTTTGTAGCTGCGATCGTGACATTTTTGTTGTTGAATAAAAAAAAAATACCCTGGTCGAAATCTGCATTTGCTTAATCTGCATTTGCTTCCAATCTATTAATAATGATAATAATATATAGTTTCTTATATAGCACTAAATACATACATTATGTTCCCTGCAAACCAGCACACATTGTGTGCACCATCTCCACTCCCTGGGGAGCATTCCTTCCAAGCGGCTCATGGGCATTGAGAAGATCTTTCACATAAAGGCTTTCACCTCCTACCGGTCCCCATTTGGGTAGAAAGCAGCAATTGTGGATAAATCGTCTTACTGAAGGACAAACGCGGTGGGCAGGGTTCAAACTCGGGATCTCGCGATTGGAAAGCGCGCGCTCTACCAATCTTGCCACACCACATTTAATGCTTCAGTATGGTCAACAGTTCATTCCTTGAAGGCAACCAGGCGAGCAAGCTTCTGTACGTTGTCACCCTTAGCAACCAGTATATTGTCTATCACGCCATCCTTTGGTGCACGGATCACATACTGCAAAATAACAAGAAACCACAGATACTTAGACATTCCCGTAGAACTTCATCTTCTGGGCTGGTATTCAATTCAAAATTTAGATTAAGTAAGAAATTTACTTAGCATTTTCTAGGCTGAGAACTAAAATTTTTGACTTATACTTCAGTAAAACAAAATCTAAATGTAATATTTGAAGACATTATGACATCAAAATTTGTGTAAGATTTTCAGTTGATGAAATAATCAAATCACAATTACTTACTTAAGCTAAATTTTGACTTATAGTATGGAATTGAATACCAATTAACCCTGTGTCCTAAGCTCACAAGAAACATACCATTTATGTGTATTTATTCCAAACATTGCACACCTTACATAAAGTTCCTTCCTTCTTTTACATTAAAGGGACTTAGTAACATTGTCCAAATCCTCAAAATAAAATTTTAATTCTAGCGGTTCCCTTATATCTTGTTGTATTCGTATAAACAATAAAATCATGGGACAGGTTTCGGTTTTTAAAATTTCCCTTTCGTTACAAAGATATGTATGATTGAAGTATTCAAATAAGAAAAACTCTGGGCAAGTTTTTCTTCCGTGTACAAAGTGAGTGCAGTGAGTTACTGAGTATCACTTTGCATTTTCGCTCATTACTTGGCCATACAATGTCCATTTGACTTGAAATTTTCACACAATACCCTGTGGACATATGGGATAACAACAATATACATTGCATCAACCATTCATCACTTTTTGCACATGTCAACAAAGTTACTAGATCCCTTTAAAATGGTAAAACCATTATTAGTAATAATTACAATAACAAATAATGAAGTGCAAATAATAATGATATATCATTTTAATTTAATAATTTAAACAAATGATACAGTGAGAAGCAATGAAAAGGGTTTGATGGGAATGTCCCCAAAGCAAGGGACTTTGTGGCTTGATGGTTGAGCACCGGTCTAGCAATCCAGGTCAAGGGTTCAATTCTCACACAAAACATATTTTCCTTAGCTCATTTTCATTTCATCAACTCGTCATTCAAAACTGCTGTACTTGCATGTAAAAGTATTTTTATGCACTAAAATTGTCAAAGAAGGTAGAACAGATTTTGAACGAAACGTATGACAAATCCCTGAAACCTTCAAACAGTTGATCCAACAAATATGCATACCTAAATACAGCATAATTCAAGAAATTACTGTACTAACATGCAAAGTATAGCCCACATGTATGGTCAGGGCATCTAAGTACGCGCAGCATTCTAGTTCGCGCAGTTGATTTCCTATTTGCTTTAGGCGTGCTTGAAAATGCTAGATGCAAAAGAAGAAAGATACAATGGCTGCAAAAATGCATGTACAAATTAATGGGAAAATCTGCGCGCAAACTTGGATGACCCTTTTTTTTTTGCCAATTTAAATGAAAGGGTTTCAAAAACCGCACCAAATAGATCAAATACATTGAGCAATCTCAAAACAAAAAGATGATTATTATTCTCCAGAATATTCTGAATAAACTGGTATGAGAATCACGATAAACATCAGTGTAATTCTTTCCAAAATGTGTTTAAAACGTTATGTGCGCATACTTTGATGCTCCCATCAAATATTGTGTAAAGTTGTGTAAGACTACAGAGGCACTACCCCGTAGTACCACAGCCAGTCACTGCATGCTGCATAGGGCTTGGTTAACCTGTATTCACACATTATACAAAGGGTTATGCCCCAAAATGAGTGCAAGTGCAACCTATTTGTAATATGAATTAAGCTCAAAGTAATCTTGCCCGCTGGAATCCTATTTTCTTTGCTCTTTTTCAGTCAATAAAATAATACATTTATATAGCGCTTAACCCTAACCAGGCCGGGTTATTTTGGCTATGCTCTGGCCGGGGGGGGGGTGGATTCCACCCCCCCCCCCCCCCCCGAGATCTCGCCCGTCGAATGCGCGGCCGCCACAAAATTTGGCACGCAGATAGCTTGCAACATAATCTACAAGATTGCATCATTATTTTTTTGAAAATAATCACATTTTAATTAATTATGCAAATTTATGCAAAAATCCCCTTTTTGTCTGTAAATCACTAAATATTGCTCAGATTATGCTAATTTTTCACATGAATATTCTTTTTGACTTAATTAACAGGTTTTGAACATTAAAAATTGCGACAGCCAAAATTGTTCTTATGTATTTCTTTGTTTTTGGAATTTCTTATGTATTTCTTTGTTTTTTTACTTTGGTTTTTTATTGTTTTTTTTCATGGAATAAATTATTGACCATTATCCAACAATTTTTAGCCCAAAATTAAATGATTGCAGTGATTAGAATGAAAAATAATGAAGGTTTTGTCTATTCTATGAAAAAATCAATTTCCATAGGATTTGTACACAAATCACAAAATTTAGCGATTTTCGGGCCGACGCTCACTTACAAAAGGTCACGTGACTTTAGAACGGTATACCCGGTCGTCGCAAATTTGTTCTCAAAAGTTGCGCAAGACTTCAATGAAAAAACTCATGAAGTCGCGCGCGTTGCAGAATTATCGCGCGAAAAGTCGAGGGGGGGGTGGATTCCACCCCCCCCCCCCCCCCCCCCCCCCCCCCCCCGGCCTGGTTAGGGTTAATACAAAGTTTCTAAGCGAGTTTTTGGTCATCAGGTACAGGTCAAACCCGCGCAATTATCTTGCGCACCGTCTCAACTCCCTGGGGAGCATACTAGCCCAGCTGCCCAATGGGCGCTAAAGGCTAATTTACACCCGACCAAGTACCCATTTATACTCCTGGGTAGAGAGCAGCAATGTGGATGGGCATACTCCAGGTTCCAACTCGGGATCTCCCGCTTGGAAAGCCAGCACTATACCAATCTTGCCACACCACATCCAATAAAATAACCATACTGTAAGATTACCTCCATCTTCATGGACTCTAGAGCCAGGAGAGGCTGTCCCTTCTCTACGCAGTCCCCTGGGCTGACAAAGATGTGAGTGATGTCTCCAGGAATAGGAGCCAGGTCCCCAGCACCCCCTGACCCCGCCTCACTCAGGAACTCTGGCACAGGACGACTCAGCTCAACTCCTCCAATCTGTAAAAATAATAATATCCATTTTTAAAGTCCCAAAACGTCCAGAGCATTAGCCGAGCTACCATGATGGGTGCTCAAGCATTTCAAGGATTAAATTTGTGCCAAGTACCCATTTACCACACCTGGGTTGAGAGCAGCTAATATGAATAAAGTGTCTTGCTGAAGGACACACGTGCCGAACCAATATTCAATCTGTGAATTCAGAGATATCATCAATACATGTCACATTGCATTTATTCACTCTACCAACTAACATCATTGGAAGATTCTTATAAATAATGATCTGTGCATTCAGAGATATCATCAACCATGGGCGTCAATCTGTAATTGATACCTATTGTTCAGGAGGGGATGATCTATTCATTCATCCCTCTCTGAACAATAGATATTACGCAATGATTGATGCCCATGTCATCAACATAATGTCACATTGCATTTATTCTCTACCCACTAATATCATTGGAAGATTCTTATAAAGAATAATCTATGCATCCTATTGTTCAGGAGGGGATGATCTACTGTTAACGTTGTTATTTTCGCGTGATTAATATTTCGCGCTGAGCGACACAAAAACACAGTCGCGGGTTTTTAATTTCGCGGCCGAGCAAGTGTTAAATTTGCAAGAGCGCACAACTCGATTGTAAGATCGTCATCAAAATGATTTGCAAGTAAATAAAAATCAATAAAATCGCACTTATATTGTTCTTTTGTATAACACCGGTCAATATCATCTAGAATCGAACAAATATGAACAAATTCAGCGCAAAATCCGCAAATTAATGCACTGCGAATATAACCACGTTTACAGTATTCATTCATCCCCCGCTGCACAATAGGTATGTAAGGATCGATGCCCATGTCATTGACATTGTCACATTGCATTTATTCCCTCTACCCACATATTATTTGAAAATTCTTATAAAGAATGATGTGTGCAATTTTCAGAGACTACAAATACTATTTATCTTGTGAAAAAGGTGAAGATTGATGTCAGATTGTATTTATCACCTACTGCCAATTTATTTTGACTACAATCAAAATGCATTTCAGAATGATTTTCATTCACTAATGAATATATATTTATAACTAGAGAGAAAATTGAAAATTCTTCTGTTAATACCATAAGCCGAAAAGCAATGTACAAGAGAAATGTGAAAGCTTGAAGTTATTTTGGCTGGATTTGAACAACAGTTACATAACCTGCTTTTGTTTATAGTGCACGCTTAAATGTGCTCGGATGACGTTTCATATGGAACAGTTGAAAAACATGGCAGCCTCTAGTAGTCAGTCAAAACAGATTATAGTGGTTTCAAAAATATGGATATAAAGTCTATTTTGACTAAACAACTAAAAATTATATTATCATGACTCACATTTTGAGGAGAGAATATATGAATACTGCCATCATACATGACTACAGTGCATGACGTCTTCTGGCTGTCAATAGTGCAGCTCAACTCTAGTGCTTCACCGCTGCTGTCTGTGAGTGAGCCCTCAACCTCATACACATGCTCTCCAATCTGGGCATTTGAAAAATACAGAATAGAATATGGCCAACATAATAATAATAATAATACATTTCTTCTATAGGGCATAATAATATACATATATTCTCTACGCGCTTTACACATGTTGCATAATTTAAAACTAAATGCTTAGATCTTACAAAAATAAAAATAAAAATGCCTACATCTTATAAAAGAACATACAAACAAACATAACATAGTATACATTGTGTATTGTTTCATTAATTTTACACAGAGTGCAAGATGTGGGTTTTCAGTGAGGATTTAAATTGACCAAGGGATGTAGATTGTCGAATAGTGAGGAGGAGTTTATTCCACAGATTGGGGCCAGCATGTTGAAAGGATCTAGAGCCATAAAACGAGGTATTACAGTTGGAGACATCTAGTAAGAGTTGGTTGCTGGAGGGGAGGTTACGGCACGGTGTGTAAGGTTTCATCATGTCAGCTAGGTACGAAGGAGAGAGTCCATGTTGGGCCTTGTAGGTCAACATGCAACGTTACTTTGGGATATAGAAATCTGTCAGACCATGGTCACACAAGAGGCCTGCCAGGCTGCCACCGCCTGCAATCTGTATCTTTATTGTTTTATTTTCATGATACACTACTTTGCGATTTGATGCGATGTGATAACTATTAGCTCATTACAGAGAGCACATACAGGTCGGTATAGGTACAATATAACTCTGCAATTCTGCCAATATCTCATCCATTGCAGCTTGATTACCCAGTAGTAAAAAGTAAAACAAATTAAACATCAAAGCTTATTCAATTGTAGTAGCCGTCAAACCAGAATTTGGTAGCGCCAAACGAATACACAACTGGTGATGCAATAATGTCTTTCCTACCTGAACTTTGTAGTTGCCAGCAGGCTGATATGTAACAGTGGCTTCTAGCTCCTTCTCTCCACTCAACAGCTTCACTTTCCTACAAAGGTCTACATTGAGTCTGGCACCATTACCAACACTGAATGGTGAGAATGGGTCTGAAACAGAAACAATGGTTATTAAGGTTTATTATTCACTTTTCTACAGATTTGCATTCAGTTTAGAACTGTAACCGACAGTGAATGGTTACAATGGGTCTTCGATCAAATAACACACACAAAATGTGTGTAGCAGTGTGAGAATGGGTTTGTATGATTTCTGACATTGAATAGTGAGGATGGGTTTGTAATGATTCACAAGTGAAATTATTTCAGTTCCTATTATCTATTGTTACAGCTGATAAGCAATTCATAGATTTTCACTCTTGAGCTACAGACAGTTCTCCCACTTATATTACAGACGTTAGTAGCTATATGCCAGTTCATATTGAATAGTGACTCTATAACTGAGAATTGTTTTAACTTAAATTTGTTTGACAAACAAGATTGTAAAACAATAAAGAAACATGGGCTTCAATCCCTACCTAATACATATTGATCGGGGGGGGGGGGATGAATGAATAGATCACCCCCATGATGAATAGGTATCAATTACGATCGACGCACATCTAAAGATATATTGCCTAAACTGACCATCAGACTCTAGAATTTCCTGTGTGCTCGCCCTCTGCTCAGCGAGAAGCAGGGCTAGGACAGCCTTACACATTGTCTGGTCATTGAGAGCATGTCAGTTCATAATGAAGAGTGATTCTTTAACTGAGAAATGTTTAATTCAAATTTGATTGACAAACAAGATTGTAAAACAATAAGGAAATATTGACTAAGTAAACTGACCATCAGACTCTAGAATGTCCCTCGTGCTCGCCCTCTGCTCAGTGAGTAGCAAGGCTAGGACAGCCTTACACATTGTCTGGTCGTCGAGAGCATCTTTCTCAGGAAACAGCGCCCTCTCGTGTTGAGGGATGAAGTCGGTGTGCACATTCCCTTCTATGAACTCAGGATGCTTGGCCAGACTGTCTAGAAACTTGATATTGGTCTTCAACCCTACAACCTGTCAACAAATCACATCACAAATTAGCTTTCAATATTGGAAGGCTGCATAACTAACAAATCTTCAATACCCAGTCATTCCTGCAGAGTAAACATCAGACTAAAATTATGCCTCTGCTATCCTGCGATTTCTATATCAAGCCCAAATTAAGATGCACTGAATTGATTCTGTAAACTCAATTTTGATGGTAATCCATAAATCAGCGATCACAAGCTATTTTTGCATACATATTGAGCCATGTGACCTTTGACCTAATTAACTAACTCTAATCAGTTCATTGGCTCCCAAAGATACATACATTGGTGAGAATCCATCAATTGGTTCTTGAGATAACGCAATCAATAGAACAGGACGTACGAACGCACAACCCCAAAACATAATGCCTCCGGCCACTTCGCTGCGCTGCGGAGGCATACACAAAATTGAATGGCGGAGGCATTTATTTTCAAGTATTCAATTTTGAAATCAGATTTTTCATTCTGAATAAAACACAATGTTTATTCAAACTTCTTTTATGGATATTCCACCTATTTTAAAACAAATTTTGATGGAGCAAACTTCACTTTGTTTTAATTTGTTTTCTTTCAATTACCTCAATCTATTTCTGTCTCTATTAAAAATTGTTTTGTTTAAGCACCCTCATGTCCAGAACTCTCTCTATAAGTAAGCAAGGTAAGGCACCATTTCTAGAATGGATGTATTTGAAGAGCTTTTTCCAAAAGGCTCTAAATCCACTAGGTTAATTGAGAAAAACACCTTTCTTTGTACACATGCCTACAGGAAAATGTAAGTAGAACTATCCATATTTTTATTTTGATTGTTCAATTTGTCCTTAAGTCCTTATTTCAACATAGCTATGTAGTTTATTAATGTTCAGATTTTGTTAACTGAATTTCTATGGAAAGTGGATTTATCGCCTTTGAAACTGAGCTGTAAGCCCTGAATTGTTTGATATTTGTTCTCCTGACCCTTCCCCTAGCCTCCCTTTAAAGGGAAAGTTGAGTTTTGGTAGAGAGGGCGCTAGACTACTTAATTGGTTTGTGAGGTAATGAAAAACTGAGTGTAAAATTTGAAAGAGCATAATATTTAAACAATAAAATCATCTTTGTTTGATCAAAATCGGTTCAGAAACGGCTGAAATATCCATAAATATAACAATTTGTAATAAGCCCGGGGCCCCGGGTTTATTAGAGAATTTTGAACCAGCCGTTAAAAATTCAAAAAAATGCTTCCTCTTTTCAAAAAGTTACAAAATAGGTATTTAAATAGTTGTTGGTTATTTCTCTATCTAATCACTATTTCAACAAAGCATCACATGCACAATATTTTATTCAAAATGGTTGAAACCGATGAGTGTTTAGAGAGAGCCCTCTTACGTTTTAACGGCTCTTTTTGAATGATAACATGATCTTTACTATGTCATTTGTAATTTTGTGTTCCTTTCTAGTTATAACTATTAGTTTGTAATGTAATGATGCAGGTTTTGGTTAATAAGATTCAGTTTCACTAAAACTGTACTCTCCTTACCAGAACTCAACTATCCCTTTAATGTAATGAATAAAATAACCACAGTCAAACCTTTGTATAGTGACCACCTAAGGGAAGTAAGAAAAGAATCCACTGTAAACAGGTGACATCTATAGACAGGTTCATTCCATTGTTTTTTTCTCTGCAGGGGATCATGTTTAGTGGCCACTATAGGCAGGTTGGCTGCTATAGATAGGTTGCCACTAAGACAGGTTTGACTGTATGTTTATCAATTATACTGAGCAGCTCAATATGCTAGGAAGCCTACCTGGTACTGCTGCAGACTCGTCCTGAGCTTGTCCAGTGCACTCCTCCTGTCACTAGACCACACCACCAGCTTAGCAATCATGGGGTCATAGTATGTGCTCACTACATCACCTACAATAGAACACATATAGCTGAGCAATCATGGGGTCATAGTATGTGCTCACTACATCACCTACAATAGAACACATATAGCTGAGCAATCATGGGGTCATAGTATGAGCTCACTGCATCACCTACAATAGAACACATATAGCTGAGCAATCATGGGGTCATAGTATGTGCTCACTGCATCACCTACAATAGAACACATATAGCTGAGCAATCATGAGGTCATAGTATGTGCTCACTGCATCACCTACAATAGAACACATATAGCTGAGCAATCATGGGGTCATAGTATGTGCTCACTACATCACCTACAATAGAACACATATAGCTGAGCAATCATGGGGTCATAGTATGTGCTCACTGCATCACCTACAATAGAACACATATAGCTGAGCAATCATGAGGTCATAGTATGTGCTCACTGCATCACCTACAATAGAACACATATAGCTGAGCAATCATGGGGTCATAGTACGAGGTCACTACATCACCTACAATAGCACACATATAGCTTAGCAATCATGGGGTCATAGTATGTGCTCACTGCATCACCTACAATAGAACACATATAGCTGAGCAATCATGGGGTCATAGTATGTGCTCACTGCATCACCTACAATAGAACACATATAGCTGAGCAATCATGGGGTCATAGTATGTGCTCACTGCATCACCTACAATAGAACACATATAGCTGAGCAATCATGGGGTCATAGTATGTGCTCACTGCATCACCTACAATAGAACACATATATCTGAGCAATCATGGGGTCATAGTATGTGCTCACTGCATCACCTACGATAGAACACATGTAGCTTAGCAATCATGGGGTCATAGTATGAGCTCACTGCATCACCTACAATAAAACACATGTAGCTTAGCAATCATGGGGTCATAGTATGAACTCACTGCATCACCTACAATAGAACACATATAGCTTAGCAATCATGTGGTCATAGTACGAGGTCACTACATCACCTACAATAGCACACATATAGCTTAGCAATCATGTGGTCATAGTACGAGGTCACTACATCACCTACAATAGAACACATATAGCTTAGCAATCATGGGGTCATAGAATGAGCTCACTGCATCACCTACAATATAATACATATAGCTTAGCAATCATGGGGTCATAGTATGAGCTCACTGCATCACCTACAATATAATACATATAGCTTAGCAATTATGGGGTCATAGTATGAGCTCATAGAACACATTTAGCTGTCCTTTGTTTTTTTCAACTAACATATCTTATTGTGTTTTTTATGAGATCAATTTTTGACCATTGTCCAACCAATTTTAACCTAGAAATATTTGCAGTTATTAACAGGAAAAAATAATGAAGATTTTACAACTCTAATGATAAAAATAAGTATCCATAGGATTTGTACAAAAATACAAAAATTTAGCGATTTCTGGACTGACATTTACTTACAAAAAGGACATGTGACTTTGTAGCAGAATACCCAGTTGGCACAAATTTATTCTCTAAAGATGTGCAAGACTTTAATGAAAAAATCTTGTGACGCAGCCATCAATAACTGCCCACGTTGCAGAATTATCGCGCAAAACATTGAGGGGCAGATGCTGCCCCCTGGCCTTTTTAGGGTTAAGATCTTGAACACACAAGAACAAACACTAAGCTTAAGTTGCATACAAATATCAAAATTGATTTTGTTCTGACCTTGTCTAACTCCTGTTTCTACCCTAACCATGCTGTCTGGGCTGGGAGTTCTGAGGTGAATGAGAGGCCCTGCTCCTGGCAGGAAGTTATTCTCAGGATCCTCAGCATAGATCCTGGCTTCAAAGGAGTGGCCATAGAGCTGCAGGTCAGACTGGCTCACTGGCAGCTCCCCTCCTGCTGCTACCTACAAACACAAGGAGAACATGTTCATACATAGAGTTATAGGTCAGACTGGCTCACTGGCAGCTCCCCTCCTGCTGCTACCTACAAACACAAGGACACATTTACTGAGTTCGGTGAGAATCTGTCAATTGGTTTTTGAGATAACGTGATCACTAGAATAGGACGTACGGATGGACGGACAACCAGAAAACACTTTGCATGTAAAATACCACACACACACGTCCTCGTTTGGGCAGTTAAAATGTGACTAAAAACTACCGTCCCCGGTTTGCACGGATTACAAGCATGTGTGTGTATGTGTGTATGGTGAACATACCTTGAGCTGCCATTCTACAAGATCTGTCTTTGTGACCATCTCAGTGACTGGGTGCTCGACCTGTAGTCTGGTGTTCATCTCCATGAAGAAGAAGTTCTGCTCTGCATCCATAATGAACTCGACTGTCCCTGGTTACACACACAATACAAAGAGAAATAAAGACATGGCAAGATTGGTAAAGCGTGTGCCTTCCAATCGCGAGGTCTCAAGTTCGAAACCAGAGTATGCCCGTCGCGTTTTTCCTTCAGCAAGAAAATGTATTCACATTTGCTGCTCTCCACCCAGGTGTATGAATGGGATGGAACGTAGTTCCTTAGTATTGTGTGCACCTACAATGTTGCCTGGCTGGAATGCTCCCCAGGGAGTGGAAAACATGCACATTGTGTGCTGGATTGATTGCAGTATTCATCCGATGACCCGGTTAATAATATCATTGTAAAGCCCTTAGAGACGATTATCAATCATATATGTTCTTTCATGTAACCCTGACATTGACTTACCAAAGGTCAAATGGCTTTGGAACGGTAAATCGGGTTGTAGTTAATTTGTTCTCAAAAGATGTGCAAGACTTGAATGAAAAACTCATGAAATGGCCCGTTGATACCTATGCTCATTGCGGAATAATTGCACAAAAAGTTGAGGGCAGATTCCCCCCACAGCCCTTTTAGGGGGCGGATTCGCCCCCACCCCCAAGTTTTTGGACTTAAAGGGACTTAGTAACATTGTCCAAATCCTCAAAATAAAATTGTAATTCTAGCGGTTCCTTTATACCTTGTTGTATTCGTATTAACAATAAAATCATGGGACAGCTTTCGGTTTTTCAAATTTCCCTTTCATTACAAAGATATGTATGATTGAAGTATTTAGATAAGAAAATCTCCGGGCGAGATTTTCATCCCTGTACAAAGTGAATGCAGTGAGTTGGTGAATATCACCCAATATCACTTTGCATTTCCGCTCATTACTTGGCCATACATTGTCCATTTGACCTGAAATTTTCACACAATACCCTGAGGACATATGAGATAACAACAGTATACATTGCATCAACCATTCATCAGTTTTTGCACATCTCAACAAAGTTACTAGATCCCTTTAAGCGCTTTAAATGTATTATGATTATTATTGCAAAACTGTTTTAAAATATAATTTTCCGAAGACAGCTTTCCATTACTGAACGAATAAGTGAAACGTTGAATGTTCAGCATGAAAAACACATGAAGCAACCCTGTGATACCTATGCTAGAGGCACGGATTTTCCGCGATCGCGGAAAATCGCGGAAAATCGCGGAATTGACCATTTGAAACGGAAAATGAGTTCTCAAACGGAAAATCGCGGAAAACCTCTTTTTCCTCAAAAATTCATATTTTGTAGTAGAAAAATATCAGAAGAAAACAAATGACAAAAAAGTACAAGAAAGACGATGTCGAATGCAACTTACAACGACAAGAAATCCGCTAGGTTTATTATGACAGCCGATCTAGCGCGGTGCGGCGAGTACGGCATACGATCGACGTCGTAGACTAGCTACCCCGGCGCGCCCCGGCCCCGCAGCGCAGCTAGCTAGCTGCTATCAGTCAGAGCTAGCTGCGCCGTACCATGTCACCCATGTACGTAATATCAAAGACACTACTAGTGTCTTTGGTAATATTAATACTGCACATGATTCTCAAACGTTCTGTGAACGTTGACATCCAGTCCGCCCTCTATCGGTACAGCCCGCCATATCACTGGTTTACTTTGCGTGCAGGTTATGGGTCTCATTTCTTACGCGAGATATCCATCCGCCGGGAATTGGGGAATTCCCCAATTCCCGGCGGATGGATATCTCGCGTAAGAAAAAAGACCCGATAAGCTGCACGGAAAGTATACAAGTGAAGTGTTAGTGTTCACTTATTCGTGTCGTTGTACTGATATGATGTAAGCTTCAGTACACATGCAGGTTCGAGGGGTTAGAAAATGTTCGAGATATAATCAGCGCACACGTGTATAACAATTACTTCCGCGTTCGTTCCGGGGTATATACTACGGCTTTGGTAATGGTACGGAATTCGATTACGACACGACGTCACCACACGCTGATAGTGATACGTATGAAAGCTTGAATTGAAGTTGAAGCGAGAGAAAATCGGTAAGTTTTACAATAAATACCTATATTATGATTTTACCATACTCATTGAATTTTGTATAGAGTTTGATGGTAAACGGAATTTGCAGTTTTTCACATGTACAACGTCTATGGCAAAACGGAATTTCCGTTTTTCAGGCAGGTAAAAACGGAATTCCCGATTTTCTGAAACGGAAAAGGCCTTTTTTTGAAACGGAAAATCCGTGCCTCTAATACTATGCGCATTGTGAAATGTCAAGGGGGATGGATCCCCCCCACTTTAGCCCTTTTAGCGTTAAGCGCCATTAAAATGTAATTTTTATTACGATCATTATTAATGCAAATCGCTTTCACTATGTAATATTGTGAACCGAAGACAGATTTCTATTACTGAATGAATAAGTGAAATGTTAAACTCATAATTATTATTGCAGATCGCTTTTGTGAACCGAAGACAGATTTACTGAGTAAATTTGAAGTGAAATGAAGAATGTTGAGCTACTGACCTGCTCCTACATAGTTGACAGCTCTAGCTGCCTGCACAGCTGCCTCTCCTATCCTCTGCCTTACTTCCTCCGACAGGTGTGGCTGTACAACACAAACACAAGAGACAACAGTCATGCATTTATACAGTCAGTTTACCACAAAATCTATGTTCATATTTTCCTAATGAACCCCAAATCTGATGACTTTAACCTGTTCATAACGAAATGATTTTACTGCAACATGTATTCTCCATAGACCAAAGCCCAAATATTTTCGGGACCAGTCCTGAACGAGTTAACCCTAATCCCACTGGGGGGGGGGGGCCTTTTTGGCCCCCCCCTGTTGTTTTTTTCGACGTGCATCTAGACCGTTTGGAATTTCACGTTCAAACTTCATGACTATTTTCTCTCAAGTCTCCCGCATGTTTTGATATATAATTCACCCCGGTCGAACCTGTAGAACTGATTTTAGAGGTCGATAATTGCTCGTCCGTCACAAAAAAATGTAATTTTTGTACAGGTTTCTATGTAATTCCTATATCCGATGCCATGTAAACTCCAAATCTGTTATAATTGTTACTTTGAATTAAAATTTGGATTATTTCTTTGTTATTAGTTGAATTCATACACTTCAGAGATAAATTCTTCTAAACAAAACAAAAAAACAACAACAAAAAACAATAAAATACATAAGAATGAAAACAATGTGGATAAGTCCGGGAATACTAATTTGCATATTTATGCAAATTAGTGATATATTTTATCACCATACAAAACATGGATATGATGTATAACATCATTTGAAAGTATTTTTACAGAAAACCTGAAGAAATCCTGTAATTTCTTTTGATTTTAGATGAAAATCCCAATTTTTTCCCAAATTCGTCAAAAATTTGCATATATTCAAAATTTTAATTAATTATAAAAAAAAAAATAATGGTCCAATTTTGTTTTCTTTTTCATATTCTTATTCTACTTAACTTGTTTTACGTGTGTGCCAATTTTCAAGTCGATCGGTCCATTCGTTGCCGAGATTTGAGGGGGGGGCCAAAACAGCCCCCCCCCCCCCCCCCCCCCCCAGTGGACTCAAGTGACCAAAATAACCCAGTGGGATTAGGGTTAAAGATTAAAGGGTACCACCACCCAAAAATAATATTTGTTTAAATAAAATGTAAAATTTTTAGTAGTCCATTCCACAAAAAGTTCAGAAAAGTATGTTTCCAGAAAAAAGATATAATTTGAAAAAGAATTTGCGCACTTCCGCGCTGGATTGAATATCAGCTCCATGGAGGGGTAATATCGTCTGATATTGCACTCGCAAATACACATTTGTAGAGCTACATAATACACGTTACGATGGTGATATCATAACAATAATGAACGCTATGACTGACAAACCCGAGACGGAAACAAAATACATAATTTATTGAATCGGAAAACTAGCCTGTATGTGTAATAATGAACATTATTTGATGGTATGATGATGTGTTCTTCATATATGACTTGCATATGTCAACATCTTTTAGGCCTAACACAAAAGGATTAGGATACTGGGGTATTTTACTCTGGAGATTAATTGCTTAATTGTTTAAAATATACAAAACATATATGTAAGTCAAATAGTAAACAAATAGTTGATGTATACACTAGTTGAAGGCAACTTGCATTTGGATTTCAGGGAACCTTTAAAGGTACACTTGAGTATTGGTACTTCCCGAAATGCCCCTTGACACTAAATTGGTTGGTTTTAATTCCATTTGAAAGTTCATTGAATGAAACATGTGAAATGAGAATCATTCCCTTTTGAATGGTTGGTTTTAATTCCATTTTAATTCCATTTGGTTTTAATTCCATTTGAAAGTTCATTGAATGAAACATGTGAAATGAGAATCATTCCCTTTTGAATGCTCTCACAGTTGTAAAATTTGATTTCAACATATTTTATTTATATATTGTCTAGCCAGACGATATCTTGACTTTTTTTTAAAAATACATAAAATGCTAAATACACTTCTCAAAAAATTCAAAAGAGGTTTTTAAATAGTTGTTGATGATATCTCTATTAATCATTATTTTAACAAAACATCACATGCACAATTTTGTATGGAAAAATGGTTGAAACCAATGAGTTTTTTAGAGAGCACCCTCTTTTTTAATGATAACCGGGTTTTTTATTGAGTCGTTTGTGATTGTGTATACCTTTTTAGCATGGTGGAGTTATAACTATTAGTTTGTACTGTAATGGTGCAGGTTTTGGTTACTGAAATTCAGTTAGACCAAAACTCAACTATCCCTTTAACTAAGATAAACATGACAAATTCTGCTTTATTTGATTGCCCATTCAGGCAAGTAAAATGTGTAATTAATGCAATTTAGATGGCCTAAAGCTTATTTGTAACCGCCCTGGGCCAGCGGGGCATGCATATGGTCAAGTGACCAAGGCATATGTGACCTTGCACCACAAAACGACCAATAAGTCGGGAAAACTGATAGTGCTGCTTTTCATAAAACATTAAAATAGAATTCATTACCTTTAACATGGTATATCATTCGTCATATTTGGACTAAGTAAACCCTCTCAAAATGAACACCAAATATTTGGAATATGGCTGAAGCATTTTTAAAATAAGGGAGAAACAGGCCATTTAAAAGATCAGTTTCCATTAAAGCGCTGTAATAAGATCACATTTATTAGATGAAAAAATAATATTTAAACATGATTTCCATCGCTCAAAATGTTACAGAAGCTAGATTAAAATATGCTTATTCAGGAAATACCAAAATCCTAAATCTCATATTTTGAAAAAAAGAACTTTCAGAATGCTATCTTTCTGCAATTTTTGAAAGATACCTTCCTTCCTTCCGAAGTGGAGATACAGCTATTTGAAGGTTGGATCAAGAGGTTGGCGCAGGAAGCGGCGCACGTGTACAAAGTCTATGGGAAAATGCCTCTCAAAATGTATAGTTTTGATAGAATAGGGGACTTTCTCAGAAAATATTTGTTCTCAACTGTAACATTGTCCCGCACAAGCCCAAAACAGCACGTAACGCAAAAAGAGGCGACCTCACGACGCATGACCATATATGCTTATTCTGAGCATTGTTTATACAGGGCTCAACACTCGCACTGGCCTGCTGGCCTGGGGCCGGTGATATTGCACTTCGGGCCAGCAAAAATGTATAAAAGTCATACTTTGGTGGCCTAATCGGGCAAGCAGATTTTCAACACGACATTGACATGCTTCATTTATAATCACTGGTTTGAACAGGTAAGAGAGATATTTTGAATAGTAAAAAGTTTACTCACGAAATACAATTTTGGGGCCAGTAGATTTTTCTTTCAGGCTACCAGAAAGTGGAAGAAATTATGTCACTGGCCCGACCTGGCCACTGGCAAAAAAATGTAAGCGTGGAGCCCAGGCCCCATATTCATGAAACCCTGCTAGCTTAGTTCCTTGTATTTTTTATGTGAAGTTTATTGAGTAACAAACAGTTTTCCTAGTCCCCAACTAGGGTCAACTGAATAAGTCTTAGGTATCCGCTAAGTTAACCTTCATTAGCAACTAAAAAATATGTGTATAATTCGTAGCCACATCATCCAAAAAAGACTTAGCAAGTAACTAAGCTAGCAGGCTTTCATGAATATGGGCCCTGGTTTATATGATATATGATGATACTGACAGCTGGAGCCTCTTCTATGATCTTCTGGTGTCTTCTCTGCACACTGCAGTCCCTCTCAAACAGGTACACATAGTTGCCATGCTGGTCCCCAAACACCTGCACCTCCACATGCCTGATCAAATACAATCACATTATTTAAACAGTTAAAGGGATTTAGTATTAAACAGTGTCCAAATTCTCAAAATTTACTTGAACTCTAGTGGTTCTCTCATACCTTGTCATATTCATATTTACAATAAAAGCACAGGACAGATTTTGGTTTTACAAATGTCCATTTCATTCTAAAGATACTTACAATTGAAGTGTCAGATGTTGAACTGTCTACGGGATAATTTAAGCCATGTACAATATAAGTGCAATGAGTTAGTGAATATCACTTTGCATTATTTTTGAATGAGAATACCGTGCAAGTTCTAGTTACTCAAATTAAGTTTGAACAGAACTGTATCCAATTATGGAACATGTTAAATATTTGTGTCCATTGGCCATTTTGCATGCACTAACAATGAATATATACATGTAACTACTGACAAATTATTACACTATCTTGTGGGAGTGTCGTGGTACATTGGTTCGGGCCTTCATCTTTAAATACGAGAGTCGTGGGTTTGATTCCCAGCCATGGCACGTATGTCCTTCAGCAAGACACTTTATCCACATTTGCTGCTCTCAACCCAGGTGTAGTAAATGGGTACTTGGTAGGAATTATTCCTTGAAATACTTGAGCTCTTGAACCTTCTGAACCTTCTGAAGTTGTAGTCAGCAGGGCGGTACTCCGCATGTCGCTAACTTTATTAGTGCAGGCAGTGAATGCTAGAGTGTGTGCCTGAAGCTCTCTGCAGATGAAGCTAGCAGAGACTGTTGGTCGAGTGTATTCCACGCTCTACTTGTTCTTGGGAAAAAGGAGTATTTGTATACATCCTTTCTAGCATAGGGGATTTCTATCGAGTATTGGTGGTTTTTTCTTGTTTTTGACCCTGTTGACATCTTAACATAGTCCTCTTGCTTTAAAGCAACCTTTTCCTTGTGGATTTTGTACAGCATAACTAGTCGACTTTTTTCCCTTCTTTGCTCCAATGTCTCCCAGTTTAGGTCGGTCAGCATTTGCGTGACGCTACTGTCCCTCTGGTAATTTCCAGTTGTGAAACGTGCTGCTCTCCTTTGGACTGCTTCCAGTTTATTTATTTGCCCTACTCTATATGGGTCCCAGGCAGAGGTTGTGTACTCCAGTACAGGCCTTACTAGTGTTTTATATGCGATGTCTTTTACTTCCCTTGGGCAGAACCAGAGGTTTCTCCTCAAGAAACCTAATGTCCAGTTGGCTTTGAGGACTGTCTTGTCCACCTGATTTGACCACGTCAGTTTGCTGTCTATTTCTATTCCCAGGTATGGATGAGATCTTGCCTGTTGTAAGACTTGACCACAGAATATATAGTCCCTTGTCAGTGTTTTTTTCTTATTTGAGATGATCATTATGGAACACTTGGAGGTGTTGAAATTCATATTCCACCTATCTTGCCATGACTCCAGAGATGTAAGATCTGCCTGTAGGGAGTCTGCATGCCTTTCATTCACTACTTCCTTGTATACCAAAGAGTCATCTGCGAACAGCCTAGTTTGGTTTTCCAACACGTCCGGTAGGTCATTTATGTACATGAGAAACAGTAACGGTCCAAGAACTGTTCCCTGTGGTACCCCTGACAGGACTTCAGTTGATGATGACATACTACCTTCACAAGCCACTCTTTGTGTGCGGGATGTCAGGAAACATCTAAGCCACCGATGGATCTGGTGTCGAACCCCGTAGTAGTGAAGCTTTTCCAGTAGCCGTTCGTATGGGGCCTTGTCGAACGCTTTAGTGAAGTCCAGGATAGCCATATGTACTGAATTTCCACGATCTAGTATTTTGGCAATCAACCGTTGCTATAAGTTGAGTTTCCGTGGAGCGCTTTGCTCTAAATCCATGCTGTGTGTCCACTAGTACGTTATGTTGTTCTAGATGATCCATAACATGTGAATGGATTATATGTTTATCATTGAATAAGGCTGCTTGGCTAAAGCCACGGTAATAATGCTCCGAGCACTTTGAGACTGTAATGAAGCGCTGTATAAAAATGGTTGATTATTAATTATTAGTATTATTATTAAAATAAAACATTGTTGCATACTTAGTTCATATCATCTAGAATAGACTTAGAATGAACCTTAAAATGCTTGAGCGCTTGAATAAAGGTGCTCGGCTAAAGCCAAGCTAATAATGCTCCGAGCGCATTTAGACTGTTATAAAGTGGTACAATTATCATTATCATTACCTTGGGGTGTCTACATATTTCTCCACGAGCATGACATCATCATCAAAAGACTTCTTAGCTTCTCTCCTGGCAGATTCCAAGGCCTCATCAAAGTCATCTGACGTTTTCACAATACGCATTCCCTGGGCATGCATGAGAATAGATTTAGAAATAATATATACAGGGTGGCCAAAAAAGAAACTGAACGGGGGACTTGCCATAATAAAGAAACATGATGACTAGGTTTACGGGATAGGGCAAAGAAAAATGATACTAAGAACAGTAATTTTGGTTGAGTAGTTTTTGTTTTAGGACGTCTTAACATTCCCTTTAAACAATGGTTTCAACTATGGTTGTAATACATAATCCCCTTTTGTGCTTGTAGACAAGTGAAAAGAACGCTGATTTCTAATGATATGACCGTGCTTGCTAACCAGCCAATTCCACCATCTGAGAATACAGACATTCATTTTGGTGCCTTTAGCAAATGTGTAGCATCAACATTGTTAACAAGTATAAGATGTATATTCTTTCTCTATCAGTTTACAAATTGCACTCCATAGGTGTAGATCATGGTTTAAACCATGGTTTATACAAACTTTGTTTATGAATTCAAGCCAATTTGTTTGATGCCTGATTGAAAGACCCCTTACCTTCCCTCCTCCACCCCTCACAGCTTTCAGCATCACTGGGTAACCAATACGCTCTGACTCCTCACGCAACTTCTCGTTGGATTGGTCATCGCCATGGTAACCCTCTATGATAGGAACATTGGCTGATGACATGATGGCCTTGGAAGTGCTATCATAAAACAAATAAAAATAATAACGTTAATAAAGACAAAACCCATGTTTCATGTTTTTATTTCTCGCCATTTTAAATTGGTATTTGTTGGGGTGATGTGCTACATTAGCTGGAATACAAAAACAGACTTCATGATAAAAGAAAAGATGACATTTTGGAAGAATATAATAACAATCTGTTAAAAAAATAACAACAATAAATGGGAAAAGAATCCACATTCCTTTGGAAAGGAAATCTCTTAAAAATCTTAATTAAATTTCTTAGTGAAACAGATTTGTGATATGGAGAATTTGGCTGCTCACATGATGGTCTTTATATATACTTCCACAAGTGATACTTGAGACTTTAATCATATACCAATATAATTGTAAGATTCTTCTGAATAATATGTGATATTTTCATTAAAAAAACAACTGTTACCTAGTAAAAATAGATGTCACATTTTATCCCTAAGCGTTTGTGTGAAGTAGCTGTGTTCAGATACTATGGACAATTGAGTATCCAATTTATTTTATTTTATTTCAAATATCTCCAAAATGAAGGAGACATTTGAAAAATAAAAACCTGAACTTGTTACAATAAGGTGCCAAGGTGATGCTAAACTGCCAAATAATTCTTGAAAGATATATTGATTAGAAGTTATCTTTTAATATATATAAGCACTGTGGCATTTCACCATATGATCCCTAACTTATTTCACTAAGTCTTTAAGATCCAAATAGGTAACCTGCTTGATATCGTGCTGTCAATTATTTCTTGAGATATCGTGACAACAATTTATTTTGTTCATATAATGTTTGTCCTGGCACCGTATAGGCTCTATATTAACTCTATTAAAGTAAAAAGTCCTTCCCGTGCCAAGGCGGAGCCTATCTCCGATTCATTAGCCCTTGGCCACACGTCTACTAAATGTAGCAAAAGCTACAGAAGGGGGCCAGCCCGGGGGGGGGGGCACTCAAATTATTTTTTGACGGGGGTGTGCCTCACGGAACTCTGAAATGAGGGTCTTAAGAGCTGACTACAAGCACAAAATATAGGGTCTTTGGAGCTACAAAAACCCTGAAACGGGAGTTAAGGGGTCTAAGGAGCAGACTAAAACTACAACATACATGGACTTGGAGCTACCAAAGTCCTACGGAAACCCTAAAATGGTGTTCCAAGGAGCTGACTAGAAGAAGAATAATGGACTTGGCGCTACTCAACTACCTAGCCAAGTCATTCCGGGGGTCTATGGAGTGGCAATTTTTGAAAATCGGGTATCTTGAGAGCAGCAATCGGGTGCTTGGTATTAACTCTATGGGGTAAGTAAAATCTAATAGGGAAGATATGATAGTTCTTGGGATACCATGCTAAAGAGAACGAGACAGACAGACAAAAAAGCGTGATGACTTTGGTCACTTCATTGCTGAGGCATAATAACATTTTGCCAGAATAGACTTTTCTTTTGATGGAAGAGCTGTATTGGTCACATAGTGACAAACCTGGCTAGAACTGTTTCCCTATTAGATGTTATAATCCCCACAGAGTTAATACAGAACCTAGTGGCATCGCAAAGTTGGGTGAATTGGGAGGGGGGTGGGGACACCTGGATTACACCATACGTATGGGGGGTACACCTAATGCCCTCTGCACATAGAGCCAACTCGACCGGATTTGACTGGTTTTCAGTCAGGCTAGAGTAGGTTTTGCTCAGTCGTAGCCGATTCAACATGTTGAATCGGCCTCAAATGATCTCGTGACTGGCTCTTGACCAGCAAAACAGGAGTCCTGAGGCAACGTATACGAAGCTGAACTGACTGAAAACCAGTTGAATCGGGTCCAGTCGGCTCTGTGTGCGGAGGGCTTTATGTATGTCTTTCTCTTTTTTCAAAGATTTTCCCCTCGTGCACCAGCCCCCCCCCCCCTCCCCCTTGTAGCTACGCTGCTGAAAGAGCCCAACAGGTTCCTGTAGGCAAAGGGAACACAAACTACATCTGGGTAAAAGTACAACAAAGTTTGAGTCTGAATTCAGATTCATGTACTCCAACATTGAATTCAATTGGATGTGGTGTGGCAAGATTGGTAGAGCGCTTGCTTTGCAAGCGGGAGATCCCGAGTTCGAACCCAGTGTATGCCCATCATGCTAATCCACATTGCTGCTCTCTACCCAGGTGTATAAATAGGGACCCGTCACCAGGTAGGAGGTAAAAGCCTTTATGTGAATGATCTTTTAAATGCTCATGAGCTGCTTGGAAGGAATGCTCCCCAGGGAGTGGAGATGGTGCACACAATTTGTGATGGTTTGCATTGTTTCCTATGACCGGGGTAATAATAGTGTAAAGCACTATGGAACATAATTTATGTAATAGCGCTATACAACATGTCCCAAAATTAATTACAACGGGACTTTCTGCAACGATAACTTTACAGATAGTAGATCAATCAGAATGATATTTCAGGATATGAACTATAACTTATTACCTACATTTTGCAGAAAACCCTATTCGATTTGCTTCAGTGGTCATGGAGAATGAGGATCTTTTGTCAATCATGTCAGATGCCCCTTCCCTCCAGGTTTTGTAATGTAAGGAGACGTGTTGTCCATTGTGTTCACGCGTTATGAACGAAAATGGACACATGACATGATTGACAAAAGATCCTCATTCTCCATGACCACTGAAGCAAATCGAATAGGGTTTTCTGCAAGATGTAGGTAATAAGTTATAGTTTCATACCCTGAAATATCATTCTGATTGATCTACTATTTTAAAGTTATCGTTGCAGAAAGTCCCGTTGTAATTCATTTTGGGACATGTTGTATAAGAAACTATATTTGAAATATGAAAATGTTCATCTTATTACCAGACAAGTATTATAGATCTGTTAAGTACAAAAATAGTAATGAATACAAATTATATCAAACTGTTGTTTTTTATTGTATTTAATTATGTGGTAACGTCTGGTCACTGTGTGACATTTTGGGGTGTTCACGTGTGTGACATGTACAATATGAATGGGAAAATGGGAATTTTATAATATCAATTTTAGAAAGGAATGAAAGGTTCAATTTTTACAAAGTTGGTATCAACATGTACAGGAAAGTGAGAAGAATAAGCTTGCTAAAATATCTGTTTGATATCTTGATTATTATCTGAGTTATGATTTTAGAAAAATATTGAAATATGCAAATGTATGCAAATGAGTATGAAAGTGTCTTTATTTAATGTACATCATATATCTCATGAAATTTTACACATGGATCATTCCAAAAATGGAACAAAACAACAGAAAAATAAAACTTCAATTTTTCCGAAAAAGTTTCACTTTTCAAAGAATGTTGCTTATCTGTAGATGTACCTCTTGATGCCCATATCTCTGATAGCTGATGATGGTGGACCCACAAAGATGACCCCTTCCTTCTCACAAAGGTCTGCAAACTCTGTGTTCTCAGAGAGGAACCCATATCCAGGGTGAATGGCCTGGACAAAGACATCATTGAAATTGTTCTTTAATTCATTCATCATAAAAACATATAAAATACAAAACAAAGATTAGAATTTAGATTGAAATAGAAATTTAAAATACATTTAGAATACATTTAGGCAGCTAGGAAAGCCATTTGCTTTATGAATGCTACCCCCCGTATAAATGTTTAAACAAAATATGTGGGGAAAATATAATACCTTAAAAAACACTAAAGCCCTCTGCACATAGAGCCGACTGGACCCGATCCGACCGGTTTTCTGTCAGGCTAGAGTCGGTTTCGCTCAGTCGGAGCCAATTCAACATGATGAATCGGCATCGAATGATCTCCGACTGGCTCTTGACCGGCAATAAAGGAGTCCTGAGGCAACGTATACTGAGCTAAACCGACTGAAAACCAGTCGGATCGGGTCGAGTCGGCTCTGTGTGCGGAGGGCATTAGACCAAGAAAGAACAAACAAATGTGGTACTCCTGTCATGTAAGGACCTCCTAAAATGAGAGTTGTATACTATACTACTCTATAAAAGATTGCATTTTATTGCATTGTTGAAGGTATATGATAGTAGTACTACCGGTACTGTCATGTAAGGACCTCCTAAAATGAAAGTTGTATACTATTCTCATAGGTGTACCAAAGGGGGTGTTTGGGGTGTTCAACACCCCCCTTTAGTGAAAAGATTACTGTATTAGGTATTCAAACACACCCCATCTACGCCACTGAATGAAGCTAAAACACCCCCCTTGAACAAATCCTGGGTACGTTTATGATTATACTGCTCTGCTCTATAAAAGATTGCATTTTATTTTATAGTTGAAGGTATATGATTGTTAATGAAATGTTTACCGTGTGTCTCAATCAAAATAGTACACCCTTAACATTTTTTTTTAAAGGATCATTAAGATCACTTCAAAATAATTATTTGTTGGTGTCATATTGAAGTTGAATAATCATACTTCTCCATTTATATTATTGGTGTCCAATTGAGTTTGGCGATTTAAACACAAACAAGAGTAAGAATTGCCAAGTTATTATTCACTGCGCTGAATATGATAATTACAAATTACAATTACCTAATTTCATACAATTTCACTGCTTCTCAAATCAACAAAAGCATTACAAAGTCAAACTTGATTCATCCGATGAAGCAATGCTTGGTTATCAATGAGTGTTAGGTCCTGCAAATTGTTTTTAGACCCTTTTTAGACCCTTATTCATAGGTTTTGTGCCACTTCAATGACTTTCTGTTTATCGAGGTAGCTCAGATTCAGTTTTCTCAAATTATTATCAAAGCTGCATTCTCCATTCAAAAATATGAATTGTGTTTAATACTTACACAGAGAGAGTAACCAAAACATAGCTTTTATCATGGTGGAATTGTTCACTTATATTACAAGTTGTGAGTTATTTTACCTGTGCGCCTGATGCTTTGGCCACTTCAATGATTTTCTGTTTATTGAGGTAGCTCAGTTGAGACGCTGCAGGTCCTATGTGGTATGCTTCATCTGCCTGCAGGAAAATGTCAACATTTGCACCTTTACATCAATGAAAAGATTTTGTTAAACTTCAATTTTACTGATAAAACTTAATATAGTTGGACTTTAACACTTAAGTATAGAGAAATCTTACATTTTATTTCAGAGTCTGTTTACTTTCAAGGAGCAGCGGTCAACACAAGAAGGCGCTATTCAGACACTTGAATCATTCAAACTGAAAACAGTTGTTGGCTCTATTACAAATCTTACTTAAAGGGGAGCTAAACGCTGGCATTATCGCTAACTATTACTTCTGTCACTTCTAGTCGTACATTTACTCTTAGGTATCACTTATTTTGGAAATTATCAATGTTTTTTAAACCAGTATTATCTGTTCTGACTAAACACTGGAGGCTGCCATGAAAAGTCATCTGACCTTGCACTAACAAAAGCGGGTTACATAACCACTGATATAGCAGCAGATTTCAACAACAGCGGTTACATCACTTTTGTTTACAAGCTCAGATGCACTGAGATGATGCAGTAACATTAGAAAAAAACGTTAGAAAACATGGCAGCCTCCAGTGGTCAGTCAAATCAGTTGATAGTGGTTTTAAAAAAAATGATTATTTCTATTATAAGTTATACCCGAGAAGAAATATACGACCTAAAGAGACAGGAATGCTGCACTAAACAGAAACAGCAATTTTCTGGGGTTATTTTTTGTAATAAATCATGGTCTTAGACTTAATTATATATATTTCATTTCACATTATTTTATTTTAATTCTCTGGTGTGTTCTTATATGAAACAAATGAAACCATATGAAACTTTGAATACACATGTGCAGTCACACAGTGTTAATTTTTTAGATATTCTTCATTTCCTTCAATCTTTTCTGGTATTTTCCTTTAAGGTACCAAGAGTAGGCAGGGCCCAGTGTTTGGTATTTGGAGTGCACAGCATGCATGCAGTAAGATTAAGACGTTTAGTAGATCTGCACAAGATTAGGCGTATTGTCAGTCAAAAATGCCGCGGCTTGCATGGGCTTACCGGATAATCCCACTTTGTGTTAAAATCTTGAATAACAGGCTGAAAGCTGAAAATTAATGCTTCAAGTCTTTTCAAAAGAAAAGACAAAGTCTCTTAATAGCTAGAGCACGATATCCGGGTGATTATGTTGACAGTGGCGCAGTGGAAGGCAATATCAATCCATATTTTTATAGCACATACTACTCGCCAAGCCTGGGACAATGACGACCCTAGCTAGATAATCGTCTTTTGTGCTTGTAAAACTGAGAAAGTCAAAGGACAAGCCGGACCGCTGCGTCTTTAGGGATTAAGATGGCTGAATAGAGAGGACAAGTTATTATAATCTTTGCATTGGAAGAGACTGGGGAACCCGCCGCAGGATTTATTTTGCCTTCTACCGGCATAACACAAAGTGAAAATAATCACCCAGATTTCGTGCTATATAGAGACTCGGTCTTGTGTTTTAAAAATACTGAAGCATTCAGTTTCAGATATCTGGTGCCCGTAAATCGAGCTTTCAACACAAAGCGCGAATACCGTTTAAGCCTGTGAAAGCCGCAGCGATTTTGATATACAAAACGCCTTACAGATGATCTTACCATAGAAACGTGCATAGAGTTCCTGTCCGCATCGCTGTAGACTGCAACTGTCTTCACTCCAAGTTTCCTGGCAGTGCGGATCACACGACATGCAATCTCACCTCGGTTTGCTATTAAAACCTTGTTGATTGCTGCTGTTGTAACTAAATTTAAAAATATCAATCACTATTGAAAATTAATTCTTTCTTACTTCCATGAATTGCAGCTAGTTTATGTAATTTTTTCGTAAATTTCTAGCTGGCCCAGTAATTTGATTCATGATGCCTATTGACTTTTGCAATTACTTAATTTACAAATCGATATATAAAACAACAATATAATTTACTTTCGTTCATTAGTATTCACGGATAATTCATTATATTATTTATGCGTATTATTATTAATTTCTCTAATTATTGTGTATAATTATATTAACATTCCTTTTATTATCACCTTGTGAGTTCATTATTGATATTTTGATGTTTGTAAATTGTTGCAAATGACACTGTAATTTAGCTTGTAGCTGTGAATGTAAGATTTTGTTGAATAAAATACCATTATTATATTCTTTTAATCTATTTAAAATTGAGAAATAGTTCTGCTAAGATACCAGTTACCATATTATGGTTTACTAGCCGCCCCTGTCTATTATCCACATCTCTGACTTTGAGTTGTCAGTGAAAAAAAATAGATGGATCTTTGACTGTGCGCAGTCAAAACTGATGCCTCCACCATTGCAGGATATTTATAATGAGCCCTGTGACTTTTGGCCTTTTACCTCATGGCCCCAAAATGTAATAATACAGTTTTTATATAAAGGTAGCGCATATCACATTGCAAATGCACGTCCCTATGCGCTGTATAATTACCCTGATCGTTACTGGTACAGTTCAAACCTGCACAATTATCTTGCGCACCATCTCAACTCCCCAGGGAGCATACTAGCCAATGGCAGCCATATGATAGCACCCAGTTCATTGGTTCCTTAAATTACAATGAAACTATAAATTTGGGATAATTTCATCATTAAGAGGGTAAACAGACATTTAATTTGATACATGACTTAGCATTTTTGGCCCACTGGCACCATTGAAATCCTTCTGTGAACGTACCCCAATTATCACTCCTTTTTACGGTGCCAAAGATGATGTGAGCGGCCATGTTTGTGTAATTACCCGATATGCTTCATGAACTATGACGGCTGTGCGGACTGTCCAAACAAATTCACGCACACCCGGGCCATGCTAGGTCTGTATTATTGCAGGAAAAACAGGAATAATGGCATTCCACCAAGCATTTCGCTGCACAAATAGGTCTGGAAAAGGTGATAGAAAATCTTGTCATAACTTTCTAGACTCATAGAAGCGTCTACGAGTGTTCAATGGTTTGGTGCGGTGAAAAAGGTCAAACTTAAACAGAGTGGCTACGTTTAGTGCAGTAATAGTGTGATTTGCATCATTGACCAAGCACAGTGTTGTCCGTGCAGACGCAACGATTCGGAGGCCAGCCAATTTAATGGCGGTGTTCTGTGTTTGCTGAGAATAGTGAGGAACCCAATTGTTTTGGTATATATTTATTCCAAAGCAGAAATCTGAGTCTGGGTATTGTTATGTTAAATGAACAACTATATTATGGTATATTAAAGGTAACGTTGAGTATTGGTCAAACTTAACTTTAGTAACCAAAACCTGCACGATTACGGTACAAACTAATAGTTATAACTTCACCATGCTCGAAAAGTATACACAATTACAAACAACAAAGTAAAACCCCTGTTATCATTCAAAAAGAGCTGTTACAACTCAAGTGTCAAATTAACTCTAGAGAACGCTTAGCACGAAGCGCTAGCGTTCTAGGTCCTCCTAATACGGGACTGTTAAATGCGCGGTAATAGCACCGTGCATATTCATGTGTATTGCATGCCCCGCACGCCCCGTTCACCGGAGTCGCGCTAACACATGGAGAGAAGTCGAGGAGGCGCATATATCACTGATTTTTTGTGGAATGGAGGGAAAAATCATAATTTTAATCCACCCTGTAGTTGGATCACATAATGGAGAGTGAATTGGTGGTAAGTACCGTATCATATGTATAGTTTTAAGCACAATTAGCGTGCTTACAAATATTAATTTTCAGTCCCGTATTAAGAGGACCTAGAACGATTGCGCCTCGCGCTAGCATTCTCTAAAAAGTGATACCCGGACGTCAATCACTTTTATAAATATTTTGAAAGCAAATTTCACAACAATTAGAGCATTTGAATGGGAATTATTATTATTTCCCATGTTTTTTTCGATGATCTTTCATATGGAATTGAAATCAACCAAATCCGTTACAATTCATTTTGGGGGGGCACTTTGGAAATTACCAATACTCAAGGTTACCTTTAACTAGGATAAACTCTATTCTATTGCCCTTTAAGGTCCATACATATCAAGATTAGTGAGAATTGGTCAATCAGTTCTTGTATTATAATGAACATATTTTGTGCTGGATAATGTCTACTATGATAGCATTGTTTCCGATGATTTTGGCATCTTTTTCTGTCAACGCATTTCCAAAATGCATTCTCTAATTTTGGGACGATAATAACAATGTGTTTGGTGATTTTGGCATCATTTTCTTGTAACGCACTTTGAAAATTTGAATAATTAGAGTGTTACACAATTCTCAAAAGTAGCACAGGGCCGGCCACTGATATTTTTAATGCTAAATTTTACTTGCCCAAATGGGCAACCATATTACAGAATTTAGTTCATGTTTGGGGCCACCAGATTCATTTTTGAGGCCACTAAAATGAAAACATCTTGATTTTAAAAGCCAAAAAGTGATGTTTAGCTTCTTTGCAAAGCATATGAAAGTATGTTTGTGTTTACCAGTCATTTTTGATAATTTTTTGTTGTCATATCAATACTGACTAGAGCAATTCAATAACAGTGTACAAGTTAATTGTTTTCGCTAAAATGATTTAAAGGGATAGTTGAGTTTTGGTATTGAGAGTACAGTTTTGGTCAAACTGAATTTTAGTAATCAAAACCTGCACAATTACATTACAAACTAATAGTTATAACTCCACCATGCTCGAAAGGAATGACAAATTACAAATGACTAAGTAAAAAGCCCCTTATCATTCAAAAAGAGCCATTAAAACTCAAGAGGGCGCTCTCTAAAAACTAATTAGTTTAAACCATTTAAAATAAAATATTGTGCATGTGATGTCCACATCCCACGGACACGACTCCAGAAGTATGGTGATCGTGCCTTCTCTTCAGTTGCTCTACGCCTCTGGAACTCCCTCCCTCTTGTGCTTCGCAAAATTGACAAACTTGAAGGTTTCATAGCAGGCCTAAAAACATTTCTTTTCAAGCAATATGTGCAGTAAATTGAGTTTTTGGAGGAGCGGCGCCTTTGAATGTTTGAACAGATAAATGGCGCAATACAAATGCTGTGGATCATCATCATCATCATAAGATAGAGTGATAATCAACAACTAATTAAAACCCTCTTTTGTAATTTTTTTAAAAGAGGAAGCATTTTAAAAAAAATGGGGCCCCACACTTATTACAAATGTTAAATGTTTATGGATATTTCAGCCATTTCTGAACTGATTTTAATCAAATAAAGTTTATTCTGTCCTTAAATTGTATACTCTTTCAAATTTGACACTCAGTTTTTCATTATCTTACAAAAATTATTTTGTGTAGCGCCCTCTATACCAAAACTCAAATATCCCTTTAATATAAAATTTGTCTTGCTCACCAGGTCTTGATAGGCTGCCAGCTCGCCATCCCAACTTTCTTGTCAGCTCAGATATATTCCTTTTGATAAAATTGAAAACAGCATGACTTGTAAAACAAATGAATGAAAGAGATTTTGGGGTCTGTGGGTGAGTGGCTACTTAACTTGTGATTACTAACTCTAATGGATATCAGAAGAGTGCATTCACACCAGCACCAAACCGTGAACGTTTTATACATTAATCAAGCCAAAGGCAATCAAATGTATCAAAGCCATATATGCACAATACAGGACAATATAAACATAAACAGTTTATAAAAAAATTCTTTCATATGTTGTAGATATTATTTCAAGCCAAGATTTAAGCCAAAAACATTCTCAGGATTATTTGATCCACGAGGTGAAACGGAAGGTCGAAGCCTAAGGTCAAAGGTTATCGTATCCAAACTCGCTCATGCATGAAAACAAATGGCATAAATGGATTGCATATAACATCCCCAGTCCAATGACACCATTAAAAAATAAATTGACCCATTTGAATTGCATGTTCTCTCAAATTCGACACTCAGTTTTTCATTACCTCACAAAAAAATTGCCATCACTGGCTCTACTCAAAACAATTGTTTGGCTCTACCAAACTAAACTACCCCTTTGATAAAAATTGTGCTTGATCTGTATTGTTCACATTTTATTTTATATTATTTATAAATAAACAGAAAAGGTCAATGTGGGGTATTTATTTTAGGTATCTATAAATCCTGGGTAACGCGCGTCGCGGAAGAAAAATGGGTGGACACCAATATGTAAAAGACACTTGGCTCTTCAAGGACATCATAATGAAAATTGTCATCTAATTTTTAGATGCTTCTCCTAGAAGCCAACTCAGAAAGATCAGGAAATCTAGCAATATGTGAAGAACCATTAATTCCTGGGCCCTTTTAAATCTGAAGTAACGCAGGTTATGCGTGGACACCAAAAATTCTGTCAATTTCATGTGATGATTTTTTTCATGAAAAAGATGACCGTCAAGAGCCACTTTCTGATGATATTCATTATTCATTGTCCTCTTCAAGATGGCAAGGTTTCATTGATCTCCCAGAATGTTGAACCCTTCAACCATGATGGCCAGGTAACGCGCTTCGCACAAAAAAGCATTGGACACCAAAAGTAACGCGCGTTACCCAAAGCATATAAATAGCATTTTGAGTACCGTATTTGCTGGTGTATTAACCGCACCTTTTTCCATACAGAATAACTTGCAAAATGGGGGAGCGGTTAATACACAGAGATAGAGGAACATATTTTACGAAAATACCACATGGCAACAAAATCAGTTAACATGGAGTGAAAAGCTTGAGAGGCTTTTCTGTTATGAATTGTACTTCAATAAGGAACCAGTATGTGACTTGTGTTGTTGTTTTGTGTATTAAAGTGTACAAAAGTTAGGGGGAAATCATGGAATTTGATTATAGTGCAATCATATCATTCCCATCACATTTATAATCTAGAACATGTTTTTTCCCCTCAGTTCAATGCCAACCCCAAGTTGGGGGTGCGGTTAATACACCGGCAAATACGGTACCAAACTTACATGTATTCTTTAGTGAAAGTTTTGTTTTGCCTTGGTTACAGTACATATGCAAGTAACTGACTTCAAAAACTTCTTAGAATAACATTCATTTTTATTACAGCATCTATTTTCTGCCCTCATGTCACCTTTTTGGTGTCCAAAAACAGGTAATTTTGAAGCATAAATCGCAACACCAGAAACAGTTTGAATTATTAGCTGAAATTATCTCCGCTATCTCTCCTACATGTGAGCAACATATCATGAAAATAATATATTTCATAATTTGTTCATAGTGGTGAAATACTGCATTTGAAATTGAATGGGCCTAAATCTCTCCAGTATTGTAAAAAATTAAAAATACACATATTCAATTTCTCTCTTTAATTGTGTTCTATCGATATCCTCTCATTTTTAACTAAATAAACACCAAGAAATACGCGTTTTTTATCAACTTTTTAGTTTATCTTTTAATATTTATCTTTTAATACATATTTTCACTAAATAAACGCTAATTTCGTTCTTATATCACACTCTCTGTTTATCTGGTTGTCAATTTACGCTTATTTAATCAAATTAGAGTAAAACGACTAAGTCTAAATAAATCGTAATGTAATCATTATTAGTAATATTACATCAAAACAACACGCTCTGAATATGAGTGGTCAACTCGGCTCTCGGAATGCAGTGATTTTAGCGCCATGATTCAGTTTACAATGCGAACAACTGAGAGCAGACGACTCGCGCGAAGCGAAGCGACGGCTGCAAGAGTGAGCTAGCAGACGACGTAGGTTACCAGAATAATAATAGGTAAGTGTCACTGCCACTGGTGACAGTTTAACAACACAGTCAATCATGCAGCCCAGCGTCGGAAATACACGGGGGCGACGGGCGATTTCGCCCCCGTGAGTCTCAAAATAGCCCCCTAAAATCCTAAAAATCTCACTTCAAGGGGCGACCATCTCGCCAAAAGTCGCCCCCGCTAGGACCACTGTTCATCACCGCCTGGTGTCCCCTGTAACATCTCTGCTCAACTGCCAGAGAAATGTTAATCCCGGGCGAAGTTTGTATGGTGGCTATTTTAAAGCAATCTCTTTGTTCTCTCTCTGTGATCTCTCTCTCTCTCTCTCTTTGATCTCTTTGTAGACAATATCAAATGATGGCTAGAAACAAGCCCAAATAAAGCCACACCGCAGTATGTGTTGTGCCCGGCATTGCATGCAATACAAATGCAATGCAATGCACATGCATGCAGGCAGCTATATAGTAAAAATCACATGCGAATCTTCTTCTTCTTCTTCTTGTATAGTCTGCCTCCTTCAACTTGAAAGATTCTTGCAAACTTTGTGTGTGTGTGTATACGCGACGTGCATAGTACATATTCTTATTCTATTTATAGTACAAGTCCAATAACTCATTTACAAACAATAACAAAAATAAAATAAATAATTTAACGTATTTACAAGTTCGAAAGGACTGTATTCAGGACAATCTTAGCCACGACTTTCTATCAGATGGCGACGGAAGGCATCTGTTGACGGGGCAGAGGCAATACTCGCGGGTAGAGCGTTCCAGTCTCTCACTGTCCTTGGAAAGAATGACTGCTTATGGTCTTCCAGTCGCGAGTACGGGACTTGGTATCCTCTTGAGTGGACAGAACGAGTAGATCCGATCACAGGTGTGACGTAGGTTTGGGTTGGGAAGGGAACTACATTGTTGTGTAGTTTGTACATCATGGTCAATCTCACGTCTTCCCTTCTTTGTTGTAGGGTAGGCCATTCGAGCTCCCTCAGCATGTTGTCTACACTTGATGTGTAATGATAACGGTTCAATACGAAACGTGCTGCTCTCCTTTGAACCATCTCCAATTGGTGTACACTCTTGGCGCTAGTCGGGTCCCATACTGCAGTGCTGTACTCCACCAGTGGACGCACCAGAGCCTTATAAGCAGCCGCCTTTAAGGTTGGATGGTTAATTCGAAGGTTCCGTCGTAGGAAGGCCAGCATGTTGTTTGCTTTGTGGCATACGTTGTTGATATGATCATTCCATTTTAAGTCTGGTGTAATGGTGACCCCAAGGTACTTTGTAGAGTTGACCGTTTCTAGGGGGGTGCCGTTGAGATAGTAGGGATGTTCTATGTTGTTCCTCTTCCTTGATACGGTGATTACGTGGCACTTCTTTGTGTTAAGAGCAGACCACTCCCCAATTCGATTGAGATCACCTTGTAGTTGCTTGGCTTGTTGGTCATTCTCGATAGTAAGGTATGTGATGGCGTCATCGGCGAAGAGGCGTACTGGGGAGGACAGCTTGTCAGGCAAGTCATTTATGTAATACAGGAACAGACATGGGCCAAGAACCGACCCCTGTGGTACTCCTGACTCCACACTCACTGCAGATGACTGTAGACCATCTAAAACCACTCTCTGGCTCCGGTTATGGAGGAAGCTGGCGATCCATTGGAGGTTTTTGCCTCTCACACCGTAGAAGTTGAGCTTCTTTAATAGCCTCTCATGCCCGACCTTGTCGAACGCCTTGCTAAAGTCCATCACGAGAACGTCCGTCTGTTTTCCTTGGTCAAGATTGTTGTGGAGGTCGCTGACCAGTCCAAGCAATTGCAGCTCACATGACCTGTTCTTCCTGAAACCGTGTTGGAGGGGGTATATGATATCATTTCTGTCTCCATGTCGCATGATGCTGCTGGCCATGACATGCTCCATAAGTTTGCAGCAGATGCATGTTAGGGAGATAGGACGATAGTTAATGGGATCAGATCGGTTTCCCTTCTTGAATATGGGCACAACGTTTGCCTGTCTCCAATCATCGGGTATTTGTCCAGACTCATATGAGGCAGTGAAGATGTCAACAAGGATTGGTGCTATGACTTTTGAGAGCTGCTTTAGCACTCGGGGTGTGATGCCATCAGGTCCCGGTGCTTTGTGAGCCTTGAGTTCAGATAGCATCTTCTCCACTCCTTTGACTGTAAAGGAAATGTCCGGCATGTTGTCATGGGGGGAGTCGTCAGGCAGGATGTTGGCTGGTACAGGTGTCTCTAGGGTGAATGCCCTCTCGAACTGTTGGTTGAGGGCTTCCGCCTTGTCAGCAGGATCTGTTACTGTGCCGTTGTTTGTTTTGAGATCCGCGATGCTGGATTTGTCAGTTCTGTTGTGTTTTATGAAGCTCCAAAATCGCTTCATGTTCTCACGCTCATCAATAGGATTATCGGCTGGGGTGAAGAGCGACTCCATGTGATCCCAGTAGGCCTTCCGAAGTCCTGCTTGCAGCTCCTTCTTGATACTGGAGAGTTGTTCTTCCCATTCAAATGGTATCGGGCCATCATTCCGTTTCATTGCATTTCGGCACTTCTTGCTTATTCTGTCCCTCTTCTTGATGAGCCGCCTGATGTTGTTGGTGTCCCAGGGCAGGTTCTCCTTCCTAGATGTCATTTTTTGAGGTACAAAGTCATCAATACCCCTCTCGATGCCGGTTTTGAATACCTGCCAAAGTTCAGTTACAGAACAAGAATCATACTTTGCAGATATTTCGTCCCCGACGGTTTCCATGTGTTCTTCACACTTCTGCCAGTCGGCTCTGCTGTATAACGAGATCTTCTTCCTGTCCTGCTTTCTACGGGTTGGATGGACATCTAGAGTAATAATTGGGCAGTCGTGATCAGATACTCCAGGAACGATAGTTGATTCTGTGACGATGGTTGGATTGCTTACCAGGAACAGATCGAGTGTGTTCTGCCCCCTGGTAGGGCCCTTGACCATTTGTGTAAGGCCATGATCATCAAGGAGAGAACCCAGGGCATGATGATGTGCAGGGTACCTGCAATTTTTCAATTGTTTGCTCTCCCAGTTCCAGCCTGGCAGGTTGAAATCCCCACCGACGACCACTGTATGAGTAGGGTGAACCAATGAGCGGTCAAGTTCCTTCAGACTTTCGGCGGACAGCTGTCATGAAATACGATCCAAAATCGTATATGTGCAGGAGAAATGGGCACTAAAGTAAGAAATATTAGGGATATACTTATTTTAAGATTGTTTATAACTATTAATTTCGTCAATGCATTATTTCTGGTACATTTCTCACAACGAAATGTTCGGTATTTTCAAGCCCTGCTGCAGGCATGTATACCCGTCAGCATAGTTTATCATGCCTGGAGTTGTGGGGGAAATGCAGGTTGTGTACTGGTGGTGATTTACTACAACAATGATTTTGAAATCACAATATTTTTGTGGTTGCAACTTAGATTTTAGTGGTCTAAATTAGTTTTGATCGCTAACTTGGAAAAACATAGCCCCAACCCTTACCCTAGCGCTTATTTCGGTGGCTCCCTATATTATTTTTGTTGATGTTTATTGCGTTTTATGGCGTTTTAAAATTTGATTTTAAATAAGGCTGAGTCGGTTCGGTCGATCACACCGGTTACCGACCGTTTCAATCGGGACCCGGTTTCGTTATATCGGAAACGGTGCCCCGAAAAAAAATTAAAATAAATACAATGTTAAAAAAGAAATTAAGATTATCACAATAATGTAGTGGAATTCAAATAAAAACGGGGCAATTGATATCATTTACTTTAAAGAGTGGTTATTTTCGAGAAATTCTTGGTTCTTTACTTTGACAGTCAGAAATTGAACAGGAAGCGCAAAATTGCTAGTCATTTGAACGATATTGTCGGCGGATGTGCACACAATGTTTGTCCGATACTCCAGGGGAGTTGTCTGATGGATCTTTGTATGATCCAGCTGATATAAGCCAGTGCATTCAAAAAGTAGCTCAAAATACATTTTTGGGTCATTTGCACCATTTTAAAATGTTTTGATATTCTACTTACATGATTTCATGGCGTTTGATAGCTGAACAGAAACAAAAATGAGCCCCAAAACAATGAAAACAATTACGCAAAATATCGATAAAAAACAACTACATCGCTCCTATTCGCTCGTATACTTTGTGTGCAAATGTATGGCCTGGGATGAATTAACATAGTTCCACCGGCCGGCGGATGAATCTCGCGTAAGAAAAAAAGACCCGTAACTTGCACGCAAAGTATACGAGCGATATGCATGAAACAGCGGCCCGAAAACTTGCTGCATGCTGTAGCTCAATTCATCAACCTTCGATCAATTCAGCACAGTTTTTTCATTGTTTTGGGGGTGATTTTGTATTCTGTTCAGCTTTCAAATGCCATTTTATCATGTAAGTAGACTACCAAAATGGTGTTGATTGCGAAAAGGCTAATTTATAGCCACTTTTTGAGGGCAGTGGCTCACAGTCACAAGCGATCGTTTCCCCCCGAATAGCGGGCTAAGTTTCTGTGAACCGCGTTGCGATGGGCAATGGTGAACAAACGATCGATTTATAGGTCCAATTTACTTCGAAAAAAAAAACTTTTCATGCGAAACTGAGTTAATTCTGGATAGTCTGTAACTATTTTCCCGTAAAGATTGATATGTAAATCCATAAAAGCCTCAGTATTTATAATGTTATTTGCATATAAAAAGAGCAATATAAGCCCCAAACAGTGCATTTTTGCCGATGCGTGCACGATTGCGTGATTTTACCAGTCCGAGTTTCGACGGTAAAAATTTATCGGAATACCGGTTCCCGACCGGTAAAAGTTTATCGGTACCCGGTTCCGACAATTACCGACATGACTCAGCCTTAATTTTAAAGTTTTATTTCTCAGCGTAGCTTAGCCTGTACTCTGTAGGCTGTAGGCCTTGTTGGGCATATTTAGATAAAACTCAAAGTCAGAAATTCATCAGTTCTTAGACTTTTCTGGTTATTTTATCGTTGGAGACTGTAATTTGTTTGTCTGTTTAGCGCAAAGTACCCTTCCCTTTCCCCGTTTACCCATTTCCTTTTCTGAAAATGATGTTGATACCGTCCTCGGTCCTCGTCCATTTTTACTTTCTTTAAATTTAGTGTTCCACTAACGGTTTTTGTTTAATACAAATTCTGATGAAGATACCGTATTTGTCGGTGTATTAACCGCTCCGGTGTATTAACCGCACCCCTAAAAAAAAAAAAAAAAAAAAAATGGTGGTTAATACGGTCGTGTATTAACCGCACCCCCCTTTTTTTTTTCTTTTTTTTTTTGAAAAAAAGTGCGGGTAATACACCGACAAATACGGTACTTATGAATAAAAAAGACACACACATACACATGCAGTAATTTTTCCTCATATATTTAATTAACTCTTCAAATGAAAAAGCAAAATGAGAACATTACAAATGACAATAACGTACACGCAAATCAACATTTCAAAACATAAATTTAACGATTTACATTCAAAATTGCAGTTGACCTAGAGTCCAGCACAAAATTCCTGAAATGTAAATATTTATTGGCCTTTGTGTATTGTTTTTGTTTTGTTTTGCCTTCTTTTGATGGACTTCGAAAATTTGAAGAAAAAAAATGATATTTTAAAAGTAGCCCCCAATTTTCAAAAAGTAGCCCCTTGATTTTTTGAGGCCATTGAAAAAGTAGCCCCCAAGAAAAAAAAAAGTAATTCCTACGTTGCAATCATGCCGTTTAAAATGTGATCCACAATGTGGAAGACCGCAAAATGTAGAAAAAACGTTATTATTTCCCGTCCGTTTTCCATACCGATCATCCGATGCAGCGTATTAGCGTAATTGCAGCTAGTAAATCATTTACTAAATGGTTCAGCTGACTGGACCATATAATTATAAATAGTAGATGTGGTGTGCGCCTACCAGGACCATCTACAAAGTATTATAAATGGTTCTGGTATGAGTATGGTCTGATGGTAGCGCTCTGGTACCCCCACCCCTGCAGACAAGGGGCTTTACTGTGCAGTACCCCCCGGGAGCCAGGACCATTTTAGTACAATGTGGCGCACACCGTAGAACCCACTCCTAGGACTATGTGTACACGGTTCAATTAGACTCGGTATGCCGGCACAGAACATTTTACCATCAACCACATCTCAAAAACCAATGAGTCAATTTTCATGAGAATTTGGTGAGTTATCCACCATAAAAAAATGAAATAGATATATTTTTCATTTTCTTACCAAACTTTGCAGATTTGTGTAGATCGCTTGCTAAAAAACCGCTAATAATTTGGCGTCTTGTTGTCCATGGAGAACCTAGAATCTGAGGCAGGAATATTCGATGGTTCGTTTACCTGCATCACTTTACACGTGAAAATGGCATTCCCTATGGCTAGCTATGTGCATGCAATGCAGCCAGCGCAAATTAGGCTCATGAAGACTGTTACAACTGCAAAGTAAAAACATGTTATTTAATTTTATATCTCTTCGTTTTTTCATCAAAATAAATATATTTCAATAGATTTTATTTAATTCTAACCGGAAAATAGTCTTAACAATTTTTTATTCACATTTTAAATTTTTTTGAAATACAACTTTTTCAAAAGGCTAACTTTTCCATTCACGTGCACTGCACTGCAGATACCGTCGCGCGCTGCAAGAAGGTTGTGCGATGATCATCACAAGCGCTAACCTAACCAGGCGCCGTACGTAGTATGGCGCCTGGCATACTGAGGTGTGTATACCGTGATGGTAACACTTTATAGGCTTTAACGGCAAACACACTTATAAAAAAAAACACAAAATCATACTTTAAATAACATATCTCGGTTCATACTTACGAATTATGTTATGCATGGACATCAATGATCCAAATCGTAAAATGTCTGATGCTCCATTTGTTTTATTTATACTGAAATTTACTATAAAACTGGCAAGATTACAGAAGTGACGAAAATGGTATCCGAATTTGTTCGCTGCATGCAATATCAGGTGATCGAAAACTTGTCGGCAATGCGCGAGGTCGCAGGTCAAACTTTGGCGTACGAGCCTGGATGTGCGCGCGTTCTGTACAGCGATTGATCTATTTCTGCGTGCGCGATACACCCCTGTAGTACACGTACGTACATGTGAGTACGGTGCCAGTCCCTGGCTTATTGTATTAGTCAACCGATAGCCACTTACGCGCGGAATACCTCCTATCCCAGCATGCATTGCCGACGAGTTTTCGGTCACCTGACATTGCATGCAGCGAACAAAAACGAAGGAAATAACAGTCATCATCATCATCATCATCAATTTGAGGTAAGTTATCATTCTTTTGCAACAAATTAAATAGCATGCAAGGTAGGTTGAAGGTTTAATTCATGTCTAGAACTAAAAAAAAAATAATAATAGATGTTAAGTTGTTGAAACCACCCATCGCAAAATTTCTCAACATTTTTTAACGTCTCGTCGTCACAGCGCCGTACGACAGTTACACAAGCGCATGATATGGCATGGCAAAATAACAGGATTTATTGACCGATTCATAGTAAGAAAAGTTGGTAAGTATCAAAAACAGTACTTTCATAATGATTAATAAAATAATAGACCACATAGGTCAATATCATATGTAGATCGACAAATCTATCGCTTTCATGGCCTTTTTGACATTATTATTGTTATTTTCACTGTCGGCATAATGCCGACAGTGAAAATAACAATAATAATGTCAAAAAGGCAGTGAAAATAACAATAATAATGTCAAAAAGGCCATGAAAGCGATAGATTTGTCGATCTAGTCAATATGGGCACTTCATTCGCCCAGAGATAGACGGGGGGAAATGGGACCACCTATTTTGGGTCCTACCAATCCCCAAGGATCACTACTAAGCACTGCGAAGCACTGCGAAGCACACTACGAAGCACTACGAAACCCCTACGAAGCACTGCGAAGAGCACGTCTTCGTAGTACTACGAAGCACTACGAAGACGAAGAGTGCACTGCGAAGAGCGCCCTGTACTAAAAAATCGCCTTAATGCGCACACGTAGAGGTAGACTATGGTAGCTGCCAAACATCCATCCAATTCGATCATGATCGATGTCAGAGCATTTCTCGTTTGAGATTCTGAGAATATATATTTTTATGCCATGGATGCCATGGATGTAATGATCGATTATAATAATCACGGGAGTGCCAAAATAGCTTGGGCTTGATAGGGTTACATTGATAAAACGGATAAAATCATACATTTCCCTTTGCTTGGACATAGCCCGCCCTAGAGTACCTGCATAAAGAGAGTACTAGCGACCTGTTGTGCACAAATGGATACAAAATGGCGACAGCTGGTTTAAGTTATCCAGGAATGCTGAGTTCAACAATGCGCTAAACTATGACTGAACCTCTTTGAGCATTCAATGGTTTAAATTCCTTCCGCCATTTTGTATCCATTTTGTGACCAATAGATGTCGCAACTCTCTCTATCGAGGGACTATATAGCCCCCCCCCCCCTCGTAATATACCCACTATCCTACAGGGTATGCTATAGTATTAGGGATCATCAACGACATTTATTGGGACAATATTACAAATCATTGTGAATCCTAAATTCATCTGCAGGTAAGATGAACGCATACTGTGGTGGCGTCGTTTATTACAATTATTCAAAATGTATAGGACTCAGGGGCGGATCTACCTTTTTGCTAAGAGGGGGGGGGGGGGACCCAATGACGATGCGGCCCGGGGGCAGCCCGGGGGGGGGGGTTATACCCCTACCCCCCCCCCCCTCTAGATCCGCACTGGGACTGATGTATGGTTCGTATCACTACTACTAGGTTCCATAGTATCACTGACCTCCAGTTCGTATTTATACAGAGCGTATCAAAAAAAGCGTTTTTTCAAAATTAGATTTTTATATAATACAAAGATTTTTTCATATCAATGGATGCCTAAAAGTTTCATCTATCTACCACGAACAAAACAAATTGCTCTTTTTTGCATGAATTTAGGATTATGTTATTATAAAAGGTTTGCCTGCCGGGGGGGGGGGGGGGGGTGAGGGGATCAACCCCACCCTCTTTGACCCAACAAATGACCTTTTCAACTCCTTGGACCTCCATTTGAGTCTTTTGAGCCATTTTGAGCCTTTTTGAACCTTTTGGAGGGTTTCCGTAAGTCTTTGGTAGCTCCAAGTCTACGTATTTTGTAGTTTTAGTCTGCTCCTTATTCCCCTTAACTCCCGTTTCAGGATTTTTGTAGCTCCAAAGACCCTATATTTTGTGCTTGTAGTCGGCTCTTCAGACCCCCATTTCAGAGTTCCGTGAGGCACACCCCGTCAAAAAATAATTCGTGTGCCCCACCCCCCCCCCCCCCCCCCCCCCCGGGCTAGGCTCAACGTTCAGTGGGTCGGGAACATTTCCCACGCGCACTGGCAGGACGTGTTCAGCGACGACAATAGTGTACTTTTTTATCAAAACCGTTAGTTAACGTTTTTGAAATAATGATTTTTCAATGATAATTATCTTCATACTAAAGGGACGGCAGAAGAGAAACGAGGAAGCTCCTAGTATGGTTCGTGGAGTTAGACACTTTGCCTGGATCACTTTAATTTTAATGTTTACTTATTATATATTTATTGAACCCCAAATATTCGGGGACGGGGGGATCACAATACAGCTAGTCCACACGCCCCCCCCCCCCCCCCCCAGTGATCGATGCCCAGTGTGGCACGACAATTGTTGGAGGGCACACTTTATGTATTTCTTTGTTTTTGCCAAAAAATGGCCCCTTATGTTTTCTATTGTTTTTTTTTTATAGCTACGCCACTGTCGACGTCTCCTGATTACAATGATTTAACAAAGTTGTAAAAATCCTAAATTCTAGCGCGGTTATCGATCCTCGTCTGATCGATCATGAATTGCGAATTGTGTTGTCTTGCAGCTACCGTACCTCATCTACCTCTACATGAGCTCCTTTAGCAATTTTTTTGCTCTTCGTAGTGCTTAGTAGTGCTTAGTAGTGAATTCGTAGTGCTTCGTAGTGCTTCGCGGTGTCCGCGGTGATTGGTAGGACCGGTCAGTTCGGTCGACGCCGCATCGATTCGTGCCTTGAAGCTTCGCCCGCTTCGCCGGCCTAGAGAATCAGCTACCGGTGGAAGAGAACGAACAACAACAGGAACAAGCCGATGCAAAACGACGATGTTTTGACTATCAAGAGCGAGTTTAAATGTTAACAACGGTATTTTTCCCCAGCTTACAGGCCAGTCCAGTCACCCAGTTATTTTCTGCAACCATTTTGATGGCTCCCAATGTTTACGTGATTTATTATTTTGATTGAAGACGTAACGTCGGTGAGTGTGAATCTGTGTTTTTTTAAAAATTTTTTAAAAAACTTTTTAATGTGTGTGCCCCGCTTTTGAAGAATGATCGATGTTGTTGAGACTAGAGACTGTAATAGTGTTACTTGATGTTTAAGTTATGGGGTGTTGCATAAACCTATAAAGTCGTAAACAAGAGATAATCGCAAAGTTGAGATTATTGCAAGTCGGAAGAAACAGAGCCTAAATTCATCTAATTTTGAGCGACATCCAAGTTCGCACAATTAATTTGCTTAATGTATCGATGTACAGTAAATTGCAATAGCAATATTCACAGACAGCTGTCACTGCACTGTCAGTTGTTTGTGGTATTCTAAACTATTATTAACTTAGAAGTTAGATTTCACTCTGCCTGGTTTGGCCTAAGGCTATGGCTATGTAGTATGTACGCGTGTATGCAGTAATTGCCCCTAAAATGACATTGTCAATGAAGTTAGCTGCATCAGCTGTCAAAAAGCACACGTATACAACTTAGTGCATGAACTTAGAATTAGATGTCGGCAAATAAGTCATTATTATTTAAGCAATGAGTAATTTATTAAAACAAAAAACATAATTTTGAAATTCAGATATTTTTGTTCAAATTGCATGGTGCCAAGTTAAGTGCGCTAGCTTCAATGTCACCTTCATACATTTAATATTTACTGGTACACGTGATCACAAAATCATTCCATTCATTCATTCATGTCATTTTCATTTTAGAATCCGACTCCGCGCGCTCGAAGATGGCAAGCCCAACATCATCGATTGACTTCCAGGCATCTGACATTTCCAGAGTTTCCGAATTGCGCAGCCCATCTCCATTTGGCCAGCGGAGGAGTCTGCTCGCATCGACGAGAGAGGATGGCCAGGGACGATTCTCAACCTCGACCTCCCCTGGGCCGTATTCAGATCCTTTCCAGCTGCCTAGTGCAAATGTTGTGCATCAGCTCAGGAGCCAGGTCAAACAACTGCAGCAAGATAATAACAATGAATTTGGTGAGAACCAAATGTCAAGGGAATTTCAGCAACAACATACAAACTTTAGAAAGTTTGATAAATCATTTGAAATTATATTGAGACTAAATGTGACCGGCTATAGCAAAACCTGGCACTTACAAGTCGGTAAAAATCAAAATGTAGACTTTCCCTATCTGTGTGCCAGTGATGAGGTCAATTTACATCTAGAGGTTTGTGGAATTTAGTCAAATAATTTCATACTGATGGCAGTTTTGTGATTGTACTTTAATGACTGGCTTATATGTTTCTGGGAAAAGTGTATTTTTCATTCGATCAATGTCCAGGCTAATTTTTTTAATGACAAGAGGTCATGTGACAGTGATGATGTCAATTTTAATGATGTGATAGGTTTATGCGACTTTGGTTTCGAAGAATGCATTATTTTTATATAAAAAATCATGAAAAGCCACTCATTGGCATGCTATAAGGGAAAACATAGTATCCCTCCCCCTTCCCAGCATTTATCAGCATTGGAGCTAAAATGATGTTAAGCCATTTAATACCTTTGTGCATAAGATTTAAAAGTATATTGTGAAAGTAATTGATAAAGGCACATGCCACTTTCCTGTTACACTCCACCCATGTGATCATGGAAAGTGTTTCCTGGAGTCAGGGTGGGGGACAGAGGGAGTCGAGTACTGCAGAAAGGCATGCCATACCCATGGAGCCTGACTGCAGGAATGATTCTCTCTGGGCTTCACCAAACAGATGTGCTAGATCAATGACATCATCCTCACATCCATGTCACAGTGGATTGTGCAGATGATGCTACGTGATGCCAGGGCCACCATTGCTAATGGAGATTTTGACTGGATGGTAGTATGCATCTTGTACAATCAATACCTCTAAACGCCTTGGAGGTGGTAGCTATTCTTTTCAGAATGTATGTTGAGATCACGATAGGAAAGAGTATTGATACTCTTATGTTATAAACTGTTATAAAATTATCACAAGCTTTCATTTAATCCTTTGTTCTAACTCATTGGTCAATAATTGGCGAAGATATGATTGTTTCAATTTTACAATCATAGGTCTTTTACACACATTGTGTGAACATAAAATGCCCATTTCTCCAAAACATGAATTACCGACAGCTTTCATTTGATCCTTTGTTCTAACTCATTGGTCAATAATTGGGGAAAAAATTTGATTGTTTCAATTTTAGGTCTTTTACACACATTGTGTGAACATAAAATGCCTATTTCTTCAAAACATGAATTACCGACAAGTGCCGGGTTTTGCTATAGCCGGTCACAAATGTGTCTTAAAACTAATAGGCCTTGACAGTAAAGTAAGAGAGGGAAATCAAAAACATATTCTGTATAAACTTCTGTGGAGTTTATATAGTTGAAAACATTGTGTCGAAGATTGTAATATCAACAAAAATTTTTTTTAACATGTCTTTCACCCTTGTTTAAAGTTTTTTGTTTTTTGTTCATTTATACATGCCTATTTTGATGTGTATTATTTTAAACTGATAATTGGTCATTTCGATTTTTGTATGATAGCAGTGTTTATAATAAATTATATTTTTTTTTCTTCTTTTTTTGCAGACAATGTTGCCCAGCTTCGCAGGAGACTGAATGATTCGGAAAAGGAGAAACTTGACCTGACTTCTGCCTTCAACTCCGAGGTAAATCATAAGTTTAGAGTGTAACACATAATTGTGAGATCTGCTCATTTAGTACCAGTATTCCAGTAAGTTATCTTTGTCCAAATTATAGACAGGGCATTTTCTTATTGTCGCAATCATACTCACAATTATTTTGAGCATTATTACGGTGTGAAGAGTGCAAACAAACTTCTTGTTTTAATCTGAATTATGTTCATTGTTACGACAGTAAAAAAAAAGTAAGAGTTGGAAATGGGAACAACAAATGTAGTTGAAGATTTATTATTAGATCGATCATCCCAGAGTTCCTTGAAAATGTTTGTTTATTTTGTGGCTTGTATTTGTAAACTGCTTATTTTTAGAACAAATTATTATTATTTCTTTATACATACATGTATACATGTATAAAACATGATTGATTTGGAAGAAATACTTTGAGCACTAACTAAATCTTGATTTATTTCTTTGATCCTCCCTACCTCTATTCTTATCTAAGCCTTACACTCTCATCACATTGTATTTGACTGCAGCCACTTAAGGACCCATCCATGCCTGTTTGACCCGATTGGTCAAGCAGTCCTGACACTCACCCACTCACAGTTGCTTTCATTGTTTTGTGTCTCCGCCTCCTTTCCTCTTTCCAGCTCCCCTTCCATACATGTGTTTATGTTGGTATATATTCTGTGTTTTTTCTGTAGTAACTGTCATTTGTGCCCTGACGAAGATTCTGCTAGGATCGAAAGCTAGGCTGTATACGACTCTAACTTTAATTTGGTTATCTTGTTTGTTTAGAATGCTGATATGCAAGGGCAGCTAGCCAAGCTACGGGCCCAGTTGGAGAAGAGTGAAGCGGAGAGGCAGAACGTGGAGTATGAACTTGCCGTGGCGAGGAAATCTGTGAACCAGGAAAAACATGGCGCGGTGGAGAAGGAACAACAGTTGAAGAATATCATCACATCGCAGAGTGGTGAGCATTTAGGAATAATTAAAATGTGGATTATGAGTTTGTAGTGGCCAGGAAATCTGTGAACTAGGAAAAACATGGTGCAGTTGTTGAAGGATATCAGCACCTCACAAATTGGTGAGCATTTAAAAAAGTGTTTAAAGGGATCTAGTAACTTTGTTGACATGTGCAAAAAGTGATGAATGGTTGATGCAATGTATATTATTGTTATCTCATATGTCCACAGGGTATTGTGTGAAAATTTCAAGTCAAATGGACATTGCATGGCCAAGTAATGAGCGAAAATGCAAAGTGATATTCAATAACTCACTGCACTCACTTTGTACACAGAAGAAAAACTCACCCGGAGTTTTTCTGATCTGAATACTTCGATTGTACATATCTTTGTAACGAAAGGGAAATTTGAAAAACCGAAACCTGTCCCATGATTTTATTGTTAATACGAATACAACAAGGTATGAGGGAACCGCTAGAATGAAAATTTTATTTTGAGGATTTGGACAATGTTACTACCGTAAAACTCCGTGTATAAGACGCACTTTTTTCCGTCGGAAAATTTTCAAAGTGGGGGGTGCGTTTTATACACAGGTACAGCCAAAAAAAAAAAAAAAAAAAAAAAAAAAAAAACACCCGGTAGTCATGTTTAATGCATATTAAACTGGTCTAGGGCATGACAAGAGCTTGATATAAGGGGGAACATTTATCAAAATATACCTTTTTCCTACATAAATTATAGTGGTTAGCAAAACAAAATGCAAGTTTTTAAGCAGTAACACTTATACTAATTGAATATTCAGATATTCATGAGTAGCACTCATTTAATATTCAATTTTCTAAACAGTGGTTATACATTTTTCTCAACAAAAAAGTTATTAATGAATTTAGTATTTTGCATATTTAATGAGCATTGCTACCTCATGAATATATGAATATTCATGGCAAATATTCTAAAAAAAAAAAAAAAAAAAAAAAAAAAAATTTTTTTTTTTTTAATTTATTTTTTTTAAATAGAAAGTTGGGGGTGCGTTTTATACACGAGTGCGTCTTATACACGGAGTTTTACGGTAAGTCCCTTTAAGTAGACAACACGAAATATCAACATCTCTTGAAAGTTGAAATTATTCTAATATGAGATATGAGATTTTGAGTATGAGCCTGTAGTTGCAAGGAAGTCTGGGAGCCAGGAATACCATTGCAAAGTGGAGAAGGAAAAACAATTGAAGAATATCATCACCTCAACAAGTGGTGTGGGTATTTTATCATTTTAGAATAACGAAAAGTAGAATTTGTGTACATCATATTTTCTATAATAATGATTAGTGTTTGCTAACATGGTAGCCTCTTCAGTGCTATTGCACCCTTCTCCCAGAGGTCCATAGATATCAAATTAATATTTAGTACCCATTGGTTGCAATGGGTACCCATTGAAACTGAATTCAATGGGTACCCATTGGCATTGGTTTCAATGGGTACCCATTGATTTCAATTGGTACCCATTGGCATTGGTTTCAATGGGTACCCATTGATTTCAATTGGTACCCATTGATTTCAATTTGTCCAAGTTGTTTCATTTTCCATATATGCATGCTCTTCGATTATCAATTGATTTCATTTGGTAATTTTCAATTGGTAATTCTTTGATTACCAATTGATTTCAATTGGTAATATAGTCAATGGGAATTTCACCCTGAGAAGACAACTAGAGTGTTATTTTCATGCAGGCAAGCTTGAGAAGTACAGTAGCCCCCCGAAAAATAAATATAAATTTTCCCCCTGGGATACACACCCCAAATCAAGTGCACGCTCTCCAGCCATTGCTTCTTTAGAAGTGCTTATCTATTGTTATATCTAATAATTTGTATATCATTTTTTCTTTTATGCAGAAAAATTATCAAGCTTGAGCACCCAGGTGCAAGGACTGCAGACCCACTCCAACCAGCGAGAAAGAGAACTGGTTAAGCTGAAGAACAGACATGAGAGGGAACAGGATGAAAAGGTCTGTAGGCAACACTAGCTCCTGGCCCATGGATTGCTTTAAAAAAAAAATGATAATGTTCAAATTAAGTGTCTCCAACGGTAATAATAAGAAAAGAAAAACGAATTTGCTGTAAATTTAGTTTGAACTATAAGTAAATTTGTGAGAAGTAACAGTTCCTGAATTTGCCATTAAGTTACTAGTAATGAGTAATATAAGAAATTTTACTCGCCCGGCATCAATTTTTACTGGCCATGAGTCATCAGGTCAGAGGTAGTGTCATTATCGTCTGATAAAGGTGACTGACCACCCTCAATACCAAGTCTTTAAAAGACCATCGATAAACATGTAGTTGGGCATATTCTGTATGTACATGTATGGTAACGTGTGAGTTTAAATATTGCAAACATGTTATTAACTTTCTTTGATTGGCTGTTGACAGGAGAAACAGATCGCCAGAGCCGTGGCAGAGAGAGACATGCTCCAGACAGTAAAAGGAAGAGAATATCATTAAACAAGTCAATAACTATATAATTATTTGATTGAAAGAGGTGCGTTCATGTTGATTTGATGTTCATGTATGTTACATATCTTTGTATTCTTGTTTTCAGTACTTTGTCAAACATTTATACAAGTGAAGATTAAATTAACTGAGCTAAAGTGAATTAAATGAACTGAATTAAATTGAAGTTACTTTGATTGTCTGTTGACAGGAGAAGTTGATTGCCAGTGCCGTGGCAGAGAGAGACGTACTCCAGACCGCGAAGGAGGAGATTGAACAAGTGTTCCATGAGCAAGAAAGGTTGGTACTGACAAAAAACAGATCGAGCTAAGATTCCATGAGCAATAAAAGGTTGGTTGGTATTGACAAAAAATCACAGATAGAAAGAAGAATACATTCTATAATGTGAACTACATGCTTTATTATATCGTAAACAGAAATGGATTTCAATATCATTCAATTCTGAGGAGATTGAACAAGTGTTCCATGAGCAAGAAAGGTTGGTATTGACCCAGAAAAATTAAAAACACATACAGACAAAGGTTAAAGAATCATACATGTGCTTTCCATAATCTGAACCGAACAGCATGTTTTATCTAAAAAGTGCATTATAACATTTCAAAAGGAAGGATCATGAGTAAAAAGTCTTGTTTTGAAATTTTAAAAAAAAGATGGGAAGAAGAATACATTCCACTATGTGAACTGTTCACAAGCTTTATCTTAACCCATGATGCATTAACGATCCGAAAAAACTCAGGCTGGGGACTATAAAGAATGCATGTTAAACCAAAATCAACATTTGTTTTTATGGGTTTAAGTATCTTGAAATGGATTACAGTATCAATTCATTAAGGAATGTGTGACCTAATCTTTCAAGAACCAGTTGACTGTGCAGAGAAAGAGATTTATCTGCATCACCAACTGTTTCTAGGTGTACTTAACCCTAAAAAGACTGGGCTATTTTTAACCTTAAAAAAACTGGGGGGGGGGGGGGGGGCTAAAAGGGCCCCCCCCCTAAGATCTCGGCAACCGAAACTCCGATCGACTCCAAATTTGGCATCGTGATAGATGTCCATAAGGTCTACAATATTGCGTAGTTAAAAAAAAAAATTTAATTCGAATATGCTAATTAGAGCTAATTAATTATGCGAAAATTGTATTTTTTTGTAATTTTCGTAGTTTTCTCGGCAATCAAAACTCCAATCAACTCCAAATTTGGCATGGTGATAGATGTCCATGAGCCATACAATATTCCATAGTAAAATTGTTTGTTCTAATTATAATATGCTAATTAGAGCTAATTAATTATGCGAAAATTGCATTTCTTATGTATTTCTTTGTTTTTTTACTTATGTTTTTTATTGTTTTTTCAATGGAAATAATTATTGACCATTATCAACCATTTTTAGCCCAAAATTAAATGATTGCTGTGATTAGAATGAAAAATAATGAAGATTTTGTCTTTTCTAGGAAAAAAATCAATTTCCATAGGATTTGTACACAAATCACAAAATTTAGCGATTTTCGGGCCGACGCTCACTTACAAAAGGTCACGTAACTTTAGAACGGTACACCCGGTTGTCGCAAATTTGGTATCAAAAGTTGCGAAAGACTCTAAGGAAAAAAGTCGTGAAGTGGCACCGTAAAATATTTAAGCGTTGCGAAGTAATCGCGAAATTGGAGGAGGGGGGGGCTAAATCAGCCCCCCCCCAGTCTTTTTAGGGTTAAATAAGTTTCCTTGTAAACATGTATATTTAATTTCAATATACTGTATATGTAGTGGCAAAAACTGCTCTACCTACAAACTGTATAATAAGACCTACTGCTTATAAAGACCACTATAGACTCCCTTGAAGGCAGTTTGCATGTAAATTAAGCTGTCTATAATAGCCACCTGCTTATTATAAAGACCAAATTGTTTGCCTCCCTTGGGTGATTTGTGTACTCAAGTTTGACTGTAGTAAATGTTCACTATGTCATACTCCATTTCTTTATTTTTTCTGTCTGAATAATAGCTTGTATGCAGATGCACAAGAAAATTTGAATGAGCTGCGTATGGAAAGAGACGCACAGACACAGACCGTCCGACAGCAACTCCACGACCTACAGATCACTGCAGAGAGGGAGGAGGCTACCAAAAGAGAACTGACCGTAAGTATTTCAACATTAGCGTCTTACTAGCCAAGTATTAAAAACTGTTTTTGTGTGTGTTATCATATTTTGTATGCTGGAAGGGTGAGGCAGTAATTACCTACCTAGCCTGATAGGTTTTGTGACTGCTTTTTGGCTGTATGCTCCCCTGGGCAGTAATGAATTGTATAAATCAACGAAGTATAAAGCTGCGTTTCCACTAGAGCGAATTTCCGCGGCGAATCTTTTTTTTTGCAGCGAATTATTGAAAAAATCGCTCTGAGGAGTGATTAAAAAAATTCGCTTGCGAATATTCGCCATGTAATATGAATAATACATATGAATAATATATGAATAACACTGATTTGGTCCGTGCGAATGTTCGCGGCGGAAATTCGCTCTAGTGGAAACGCAGCTTAATACAGTTATATATGACACAGTGGCCACCTGTCCAGAGCAGTCAACCCGCCAACAGTGGTCATCAAAAGTGATCCTTTGCGGTAGAGGAAAACAATGCTGTTACCGGCCTTCAGTTGCCATTTCCCTTATTTTTCCTTCGGTGGCCACTATACACAATATGTCAAATTGTTTTGCCTAAATATCAATTTATTCATATATTGTTTTATTGATTGCATCAGGCTGCCAAAGAGGAGATCAGGGAGCTGCAGGAGAGAATAGAGAAAGAGAGAGCTTCACACACCGAGTCTAAATTCAATTTTGAAATAGTCCAGGTTAGTTCAAACTCGTTTTCCTACAAGTTTGCGTTTTGATTTTTCATTAAATGTATATATTTCTGGTTAATTTCCTTTACAAATGTATATTTGAATTTAGAAATAAAATTCAGTAAAGGATATAGTGATCACTTTTTTAACCAATTTAATATAATAAGTTGATATTACAGGTATTGAATATAACCTCTCAACCCATGTATTTTTTACAGTGTCAGAAGCGAGATCTGGAGGGAGCCCTCAGTGTCGAGAAGTCTGCCCGGGAACAAGCCATGTACAATATGGAAGCCATGAGCAAACAGATCAGGTCAGTACTGCAGCGATGCCAAGCCTGTCTGATTTTCAGGGAAGCTCCATTAAATTGTTTGTTTTGAATCGTCACATCACACAAATTTCAATGCCCCTCTGATTCTTTGAAAGAATATTTCCATTATGCTATATGCAATTAGTAGAAATCTCTCCGATTTCTGAATGAATCCTCAGTTATCTCAGTTACTGCTCCAATTAGCACATGCCTTCTTGCTAAAAAAAAACAACAACATGTTTTGGGGCCAATGAAAGTGCATTATTACTGCCATATATTTTGTGTCCAACTGAGCAGCTAAATATAAAAAACTTGCTTATATTTTCTTTGATTGGGGCCACCAAATTCCGACTGCATTTGAAAAGCCCTTTTATCTTCATTACTTCACCTAAAGATATAACTCTTCATGCCATTTTAATTTAATTTTAATTATTTGCCTAGACTTTCTGGAGAATGCATATATTGAAGCAAAATCCAATCATCTTGAATGACTTTAGCAGTAAAGCGTCTAACCAATTATAATAATTTCATATATTGTGTTCTTCACAGAGAGTTAGAATCAGCTTATCAGGAAGAGAGGAGAGAATGCTCATACAATAAAGAGCAACTGAAAAGGTGAGTTGGAATTTAACGCCTTGTAATTGGTAGGAGTAGAACATTATATATTTATGCAGGTGTCATTTGTATGACGCACCTCTTGACCCCTGGGAAAGGTGCGTCATTGTACCGATGGGCGTCACCCTTTTATGAACCATGACGCACCCTCCGTCAGAAAAAGTGACTCACCATTAGAAAACATTGACGCATATTTGAGTCAAAATTTTGACGCACCATTTCATGAAAATGACGGTCCTATTGGTCCTATTGACGAACCTTGTGACGCACCCATGGTAAACTGACTGACTATGATGCACAACTGGGTCAGTGTTGTGACTGACCTTTTGCTTCCATGACGGTACTGTGCGTCATCAATATGGGGGTACATGACGCATCCATGACGCACCTTTTCCGGGGGTCAAATGACACCTGCATTATACTGTAGTGTTGTTCTTATGGCTGCCAGAATGCATTGCTCCCAAAGGAGTAAAAAGTGCAGTTTTTGTTAATTAAATTTATCTAAAATTTGCTGTTCAATCGTCAAGTTGTGGAAATGACAGAGTTACTGTTGTTTGCTATACACCATGATCATCAAATAGTTATGTTTCCTGAATATCAATTTAGAAATATGATCATATGAGTGAATAGGGTTTACTACCTTATTCTTTTTATGCCTCCGCCAACGAAGTGGCCGGAGGCATTATGATTTCGGGTTGTCCGTCCGTCCGTACGTCCCGTTTTCGTTCTCGCGATATCTCAAGAACCGGTTGACGGATCAATTTCAAACTTGGTTTGAGTGTACATATTGGGGGGACAATGATCTGAGTAGATTTTGGGGTTCATGAGGTCAAAGGTCAAGGTCACAGGACTCAATATATGTTCAAAAATACCTCGTTCTCGCGATATCTCTAGAACCGGTTGACAGATCAAATTCAAACTTGGTATGAGTGTATATATTGGGAAGACAATGATCTGATTAGATTTTGGGGTTCATGAGGTCAAAGGTCAAGGTCACAGGACTCAATGTATGTTCAAAAATGCCTCGTTCTCGCGATATCTCTAGAACCGGTTGACAGATCAAATTCAAACTTGGTATGAGTGTATATATTGGGGAGACAATGATCTGATTAGATTTTGGAGTTCATGAGGTCAAAGGTCAAGGTCACAGGACTCAATATATGTGCAAAAATGCCTTGTTCTCGCGATATCTCTAGAACCGGTTGATGGATCAATTTCAAACTTGGTATGAGTGTACATATTGGGGTGACAATGATCTGATTAGATTTTGGGGTTCATGAGGTGAAAGGTCAAGTTCGCAGGACTCAATATATGCGCAAAAAAGCATCCTTCTCGCAATATATGTTCAAAAATGCCTTGTTCTCGCGATATCTCTAGAACCGTTTGACGGATCAATTTCTAACTTGGAATGAGTTACATACACATCAGGGTGGCAATGATTGGATTAGATTTGGGGGGTCGTGAGGTCAAAGGTCAAGGTCACATGACTCAATATGTATGCAAACATTGCTTGTAATAGCAAAATCTCAAGAACTGAATGTCAGATTTCAATCTAACTTGGTACCTGAATTTTTCTTGGGAGCCAATGTGACCATCAAAGTTTGGGGTTTATGGTCAAGGTCACAGAACTCAAAATATATATATGGAAAAAAAAAAAATTTCAGTGCACGTTATTTTGGGCTTGATATTAAAAATCGCGTCATAGCGGAGGCATAATTTTCGACTGCGCGCAGTCGAAGATCCATCTAGTTCCAACTTCGTTTAGAATGACCGCAGATTATGAGACGTGCAGGAATGCTTTGTCAGCTGAAGTGGATCAGAAGAAGGAGGTTCTTGCCAGTACATCGCAGCAGCTAAATATCTTCTAGAAGCGTTTGTTTGTTTTTATATAAGACTCTGTGAAATGGTAAATTTGAATTTTCTTACTAGTCTTCTTTTTTCCTGATTTTGTGTAGAATGACCGCAGATTACGAGACGTGCAGGAATGCTCTGTCGGCCGAAGTGGACACGAAGAAGGAGGTTCTAGCTGGTACATCGCAGCAGATAGACTTCTACCAGGAGAAATTGTTTTTCTATAAGACTCCATGAAATTGTTATAATTTATCACAATCCTCTTTTTCTTTGTATAGAATGACTGCAGATTACGAGACATGCAGGAATGCTCTGTCAGCTGAAGTGGATCAGAAGAAGGAGGTTCTAGCTGGTACAACGCAGCAGATTGATATCTACCAGAAGAACTTCAACGGTTTGAAAGAAGAACTGACAAAAGTTAGTTTCTAGTTTAGCAGGGTTTATGTTCTTACTAAAATCAACCCATGTATTTATTAACTCAAAATCATTCAAATCACGCTTTTTCTTTTCAAAACGCTGTGAGAATTGAAAGCAAAATGTATCATTATCAAAGAAAATTCTTGGTCTCGTTTTGCAGAAAGATTTAGATATGCTCATAATTATTGAGTTGAAATAGAAATCAAATGACAATATTTTAGCTTTGATTGGAAGGAAATTAATTGAATCCTTTTACAGGAAATAATTATTGTAATTAAAAAGAAATTGAATTAATTTAACAGCACTTTAAAATGGAATGAATCAGATTTCTCAATAAAAATGCTCCTTCTCATGATGGGCTAAAAAGAGACGAGTATATGTTGAGGAAACCTATGGTGGGTGCATGCGGGAAATGGGGCTTTTGCTGGCTGGCTTCCATGTGATATAGAAGGGCAACTTACGCCCCAAGAATTCCTAGAAGTCCAGAGGCAAAACGAAGGGATCCAAAACATCAACTCAACATCTGTATGACTTTTAATTGATCTTTATTGATGCAAGAAATGGAGCTACTCTTGACTGGCTTCCATATCATGGGGGAGGGCAACCTCCGGCCCAGGAATACCAAGAAGACCAAAGGCAAAGGGAAAGAATACAAAACTAGCAACATCTGCATGAGTTTGTACTAATCTTTTTCTTTGTTTCATGATAGGCAAAAAAGAGACAAGTCTACCTGGAGGAGACCTACGGTGGGTGCATGCAAGAAATGGAACTCCTCCTGACCGGCTTCCACATCATGGAGGAGGGCAACCTCCGCCCCAGGAATACCAAGAAGACCAAAGGCAAAGGGAAGAAGGGTGGAGAGAGTCACCAGATGGGATCGCAAGACATCTCACCATCTGTGGTGCTGGAGACCCTGAGACACACGCTCACCGACTATCAACAGCGACTTGATCAGACGTCACAAGAGGTAAGAAAGACAAATCCTCAGCTTTTTTTTCTTTGATGGGGGATGGGGGGCGAAACACAAAATGGTGTATGATCCAATGTTACCACATTTAGCTTCTTAGTTAATATGGCTCTGTGAAAAGTTTTTTTGAGAATTTTGCAATCATGAATACGTCGTGGCAATGAAAGATGAAATATGATTGTCATATCAAGAACTAATCCTCAGTATTACAATACCGCTCATTTCAGTTGAAGGTGGTTTACTTACATGAGGAAAGTGCTTTTCGAGGGGTTAAGTATTATATGAATTACTTAATATCCATGTTCTACAGAGTAAATGTTCACTGCTGTTTATATTGTTCTGTACTTTTTTTTGCAGTTGAAAAGAATGAAGACCATTCATGAGAAACTTGCCAACGAGTGTGAACATTACAAGGAAATCACCATCACCAGGGAGCATATGGTGAAGGTAAGTTTTTTTTTGCACAAACAAAAATTCAACAAGATCTGACATTGTGTCATATTTTAAAACAGCAATCCTACAAATGTTAAATTACTGGAAACAAAAATGTTGAATCATTGTACAACATGTTAAACAAATGTTTAGTCTATAGAAAGCAAAAATCAAAGCTCTCATTCCTTTTAATTGGTTTGAGGTTAGAATGTTGCAGAATGTTTCCTTTTTATCAGGACCTTGGAAATATATTGAAGTTTGTGAAAGATGACTCCACTGAGAAAGCAGTCATGATTTAAGTTCAAACTGAAGTAAGTCAAGCAGAAATGCATACAACATGACAGCAACCACTAGAAATTTACTATCTAAATAAACTAAGAGTAAACATAGCAGTTATGCCTGAAGGGAATTATAATTGTAAAATTTGTAGGCTCTTTAAGAAAAGTTGTCCAAGACAAAGGTGACTGGCAAGATGGAAGCCACGTTGTCTCGTCTCAAGCTCAATCGGCAATAAACTGAGGAGGAAGGCATACTTTTGTATGATCTTAATTTCTAACTATCAATGTTTTAATCAGGGCTGAAGAATCTTATTATTGTTAACTGTTGTGTGTAGGATCTTCAGGGAAAGCTGTCCAAGTCAGTGAAAGAGTTGGAAAGGGTGAAGGGTGACTGTGGAGAGAAGGAAACCACGTTGTCTCGTCTGAAGGTGAAGCTACAGAAAACCGAGCAGAAACAGGAGAGTGAGCAGTCGAAGGCATACACCATGGCCGACGAGTTCATCAGGCAACTTACTGCACTGGAGGAGGAAATAGAGGTATACAAAATAAATCCTTTAAAGATAATTTTTATTTCTTCACCATAATGCTTCCAGTCCATGTATTTTGTGGCTAGACCTTAAAAGGTGAAATAGGGCCTACACTAGTAGCATTACAAATACGATAATGTATCACATCTTAACACTTTTATTAACTTTGTACATTTTGCCCAATATCACATCAAGGCCCCGTTGCAGAAAGAGATACAATCGATTGTAAGTTACGATTGATCGTAAGTCAGAAAATGTACGCGTTTCAACCAATCAGATTTGCGCATCTAGAACACGTGATCTGACTTACGATTAATTGCAACTTACAATCGATTGTATCTCTTTCTGCAACGGGGCCCTGATCATATAAATTTATACTCATATTTACTTGAATTTAATCCTAACTCTAACCCGAATCCTTATCAATATTTAGATTAACGTTCGGGTTAGGATTACAGTAAGTATAAATTAGTTTCAGAGCATGGTATACCAAAGTGCACTTGTGTGAAGGTTCTTCCAACACTCATAAATGAACCAGCTTGACTTTGGTAGCTCCAGTAATTTGGCAACTTACATTCATTTAAAAACCCTTATCAATACTTATTTTCTTTACTTTCCAGACCAGGAGTCAGTACCTGCACAACCTGTACCAGCGACTGTTGGCTGGCCGAGTAGTAATGAGGGAAGATTCATCAAAGAGCCCTGATGCAAGTAGTCTGACCTGGCAAGACCTCAGTGTAGCAGTCCAGGAGGAGGTCATACAACTGATGAACAACACCAGAAAGGCTCATGAAAAGGTATGTATAAGCAGGGCTAGAAATAATCTATGGTCCGCTGGCCCAGGCCATCAAAAATATGCTTCGGCTACCAACATTTTGTGAATATTGAATTCCACTTGCCTGACGGGGACAACAGTTATCAGACTTTTTAAACATTGTTTTCACAAACAAGTACTCTTCACTGTGCGATTGTATTCCTACACTTTCTCCACTGTATAAGTCTGCCCAAAAACCTTTTGGATTTGCAAACATGGTGATTTAACCTGTTTAGGAATGGTCCTTAAAGGGATAGTTGAGTTCTGGTGAAGAGAGTACAGTTTTGGTCAAACTGAATTTTAGTAACCAAAACCTGGACCATTACATTACAAACTAATTATAGTTATAACTCCACCATGCTCGAAAGGAATACAAAATTACAAACGACTAAGTAGAAAGCCTGTTATCATTCAAAAAGAGCCGTTCAAACTCAAGAGGGTGCTCTCTAAAAACTCATTGGTTTCAACCATATAAAATAAAATAGTGTGCATGTGATGGTTTGTAAAAATAGTGTTTAGATAGAGAGATAATCAACAACTATTAAAAAACTTCCTTTGAAAATTTTTAAAAGAGGAAGCATTTAAACAAAATATTTACGGTTGGTTCAAAATGATTGAATAATTGTGGGGCCCCACATTTATTACAAATGGTTACGTTTATGGATATTTCAGCCGTTTCTGAACCGATTTTGATCAAATAAAGTTTATTCTGTCATTAAAATATTATGCTCTTTCAAATTATTTGACACTCAGTTTTTCATTTTCTCACAAATACATTATTATGTGTAGGGCCCTCTATACCAAAACTCAACTATCCGTTTAAATTTCTGGCTGGTGTTTATGGACAAGTATCTATGTGTTTACCCCTAATCAAATCTTCTTCAATGGGTTATATTGCTTACAGGTTGTTACGTTGGAAGGAGATGTTCGGAAGAAAAAGGAGCATGTCATTCAGACTGAGGAGGGTCACAAGGACGCACTGGATAAACTGGCTCAGACGAGCCAGCAGAGGGAGGCAGACTTCAGAAGACAGAAAGAGGAACTGGAACGCAGATACCAGAGGAAACTGCAGCAGTTGGAATCTAAATCTGAGGTAAATTGGTATTACCTGGAGTAGTGCTGTCCACAAAATTAAAAATGGTGTCATGATCTGGTTCATTGTATTCCTAAATGCATGTAATAAAATTGTTTGGAATTTTTTAGACATTACCAGTATGGATGGACTGTACTACACCAGAAGATGAAGAAGAAGAAGACATATGCCCTCATGGTACGCGTTGAAATTTCTTTTCCTTTACAGAAGATGAATGGTTAGACTTTGCTGTTTGTGTAAATTTGTCTCATAAACAGGAAACAAAGACTTACGTTATTCACTCTTTTTCAGGGGGATCATAATGATTACCGTATTTGCCAGTGTATAAACCGCACCTGTGTATTAACCGCACTCCCAACTTGTCATTGAAGGGGAAAAAACATTTTGTAGATGATAAACCTGTGCTGGGAATCATTGCAACATGATCAAACTATATTATGAATTCCATGCTTAACCCCCTAACTTTGGTAAACTTTTAGTATACAAAACAACACAATTCACATACTTGTTTCTGCTTTGAGCACAAATCATAACAGAAAAGCCTTTCGAGCCTTTTACTCCACATATACTGATATAATTGCGAAAAGTGGTATTTTCATGAATTATATTTCTTTATCTCTGTGTATTAACCGCTCCCCACTTTTTGTGGTTTCTTCTGTCAAGAAAAGGGTGAGGTTAATACACCAGTAAATACGGTAGTTTAGTGTCATGTCTGCTGTCTCTAGAATAAAGGAATATACAATTGCTACCCAACCTTCTGTCTATGCCAAGTGATGTAACCTCATTATCAACTTCAAGCTATTTTCATTTACAATCGCCAAAATCAATATCATGCTCTTATGATATAAGAAGAGTTTTGTTAAGAAAAGTTGGATGTTTTCTGTTATTATTATCAAATTATTAAACCAAGGTTTGTGCCTGTAAAGTCCTTGATAAATTGAGATACGACAGTTCCGCCTGGCAGTAGTTAGAAACTTAGATCAGTCAACTGATCAGGCAACCCTAGCCAGACATATAGAAAATACCTAACTCTTACTAATGATACAAATTTGAATGTTGTACTTGTTGGTATCCAATTTTATCATCAGAAATCCAAGGTTCTTGCCAGTGATGCCCTCAGCAAAGCCAGACAGGACGGCTCCGCCCGGCAAGAGCTGGAATCTCAGATCACCCAGCTGAGCGTGACACTTGCAGACCTGAGACGAGAGAACTCCTCCCTCCTAGCGGGCTGCGCCCTACTCAGCGGAGCCCTTCTCCCCGTCTACTCTCGCCTCAACCATCTAGCGGCTCAGAGACACATCCTACAGCAGCAGATGGTCCACACGGATGTGTTCAGGCGGCAGGCCAGAGAGCTTGCTCAGACACTGTCCATGGAGGTCGGAGCGGGGCGTGGTCAGAAGGGAGGGAGAGAGGAGCGTGGATTGGGGAGGGGGAGGGGCAGGCATTGTATGCTGCTCAGGTTTAGGATCGGTGTCATTGCTGTCATGGCCGCAAACAGGTGAGATAGAAGTTTTATAATTCAATATTATTTCTTTGTTGTGTCTCACAGAAATTACAGAGAAAGAAAGGGGGAAAGTGAGATATCTTATAGTTGAAGTATAAATAACAATTATAGAGAGATGGATATAGACATAGAGGAAGACAGATAGGTGGATTGTGAGTGATATATGTTTCAAGACTGAAGGTAAGAGAGAGAGAATACAAAGGAGGAGAGAGCTCATGCTGTGTCCATGCAGATTGGGGCGGGGCGTGGTCAGAAGGGAGGGAGAGAGGAGCGTGGATTGGGGAGGGGGAGGGGCAGGCATTGTATGCTGCTCAGGTTTAGGATCGGTGTCATCGCTGTCATGGCCGCAAACAGGTGAGTCTTATAATATGAAATATGATATTAGGAAAGACATCTTTCCTACGCTTCATGATATTTTACAGATGACAGAGTATGGTAGAGTCAAACCTTGTCTAGCAACTACCTGTCTATTAAGACCAATCATCTTGTCTGCCTATAGGAAGCAGTTTACGTGTGTATGAACCTGTCCAGAAGACCACCTGCTTATGCAGACCACTTTCATGTCTCCCACATGTATTTTTCAAAGACCTACATGTACATGTACAAACAAGTGCTGGCTCATAACATTTTCAAGATGTTATGATGAAGATAAATTATAGAAATGAAAAATAACTCAGTAAAAAATTATGCTACCAATGACAAGAAAAGAGAAAATTGTTTCCTTGTATTTGCAGGTTGGTTCATTTGGCAGGGCAAAGCAGCCTTCTGTTCACCATCAGTGATAACACCAGCGGGCATCGGTGTGTGCCTCTCTGCCTCGGCAATGCACGTCTGCCTCAAAAGACTTATTCAGGTAAATCATTGGAACAAGTTGATGATGCTAAGTCAGGGCCCCACACTAACTTATTTTAGTGGCCCATTCGAGCCAGTATAGAGTACAGAAGCCATGACGTCATAAAAACACTTTTTTAGAATTTTCAAATTTGGACTTCATTTTCAGAAAGAACATAACAAATAATGTCCAAATACCGAAACTCAAAGGAATAGGTTACGTATTGGCTGAGATATGCCCATCCGAATGAATTTTACTTCAATGGGCAATCAGTGTTATAGTGCACTGGTTCCTAAATTTAGGAACCAGTGCACTATAACACTGATTGCCCATTGACCAAAACAATCATTCGGATGGGCATATCTCGGCCAATACGTAACCTATTCCTTTGATTTTCGGTATTTGGACATTATTTGTTATGCTCTTTCTGAAAATGAAGTCCAAATTTGAAAATTCTTTAAAAAATGTTTATGACATCATTTATGAAATCACACTTCACCACTCTATAAAACAGTTTATTTTCACATTTCGGTGGCCTGGACAACAACAACAAAAACAAACTTGCAGGCCCAGAAAAAAATAGGAAGGAGAAAAAGATTATGGAGAAGATTTAGTTACACTGTAGCTCATAAATTTTTCGTTCACTTCTTTGATTCAAGGTGAGATTAAGACCTAAGAACCAATATTTTTATTCACAGACAGTTGTAATTAGTTTAAATTTTTGCTGCTCAATTGGGGCCACTTATATGAAATTTTACTTGACTGTATCAGTATTTACTGCCCTCTCTGGCGATCGGGCCAGTGCTATAATAATTGTCGAACCCTGACCAAGTTTAGAGTATAATCAGGATAATACATTATGTGACCGGCTATAGCAAAACCCTGCACTTGTCGGTAATTCATGTTTTGGAGAAAAGGGCATTTTAAGTTCACATAATGTGTGTACAAGACTTATGAATGTAAAATTGAAACAATCCTATCTTCGCCATTTATTGACCAATTTGTTAGAACAGAGCATCAAATGAAAGCTTGTGATGAGGCCTTTCTAATGGTATGAACATCTACATTTTGATTTTTACAGACAAGTGCAGGGTTTTGCTATAGCCGGTCACATATCACTAGTAATTCCTCATAGATAGCCGAAAATAATAAGTAAATTAATAAGTTGTTTAATTTCTCTGTTTACAGGAACAACTGGTATATCCAACTGCAGGACGTTACGGGAAGCACAGACTGGGAGTTGGCTTACCAGTCCAGATCTACTAAACAGAGTCATCTCGTCTGTGGCTGATCTACAGCAGCTTATGGAACAATCAGGTCTGTAACGTCAGTTCATTATGCATGCTTTATCAAATCATAATACAAAAATTACAGCCAAACCTGTCTATAGCATCCAACCTTTTTTTTGTACCGCTCATGTACATGCATACTATGTTACTGCACATTCCTATTGATGGACTTTCTGTATACATGTACTTTGATATGCATCGTTCATTTATTTTTTCTTTGTCATTTTTAGGTTCAGGCACTGGCCCGAGCCCCCACTCCATTCACCAGTCGGCCATGTCCGCCTTTGAGAATCTCATGTCCAGGCTGGGCCCCTGTTTCCACTCCCCCTCATCCCTCGCCCCCTCCGTGCACCCCGGCTACGCCCCCTACCGCCATGCGGTTGCCATGGAGAGGGGGCCCCTGATGAGGTCCCTGGGGCACGGCCTCAGTCGACTGCTGTCCAACTCCGCCATGACAGGGGTCAAGAATGACTATGTCACGACAGAGGTAACAGTAATGCACATAAAATAGTTACAAACATATGTGTCTGTGTCTTTCAGTTTGGGTATAAAGTCGCAATGGGGGTTTAGTACACATAACAAAATTGTCTTTGGCTGAAAATTTCAACTTTACGGAATTTGATACTTACATGTGTCATCTACATTCTCTGAAAATTTCATGTCATAATTCGATTGTTTTATACCGAAAATAATGATTTTTCTGAGCAACCTTCAATTCGGTTTCGGCCTGAAACTCGGTTTATCATCGCTGGCTGTTGTTCATGATTGATCGTTTGTGCATTGATTGAGCGGCACTTCAATTCTATGCATGCACGTGCGACGTCCGACCGCTGGTATTGTGAGCGGTGTGAGCTAGCTGAGCCCGAGCGGAAAGCGCTGTGATTGGTCAGACTGACCTGAATAGAGTTGTACTGGGTATGTACGTTGTGTTCATTTCCGGATAGCGTGCGCGACCTACTGTATAATACCGCATTGAATCGCGCCTTGTTATGTAAATTCTGTAGCTAGCTTTTTCTCGCATTATCAAAGCGCATCGTGTGCAGCTGACCGCATCATACTGTATTGAATCGCGCTGTGCGGCTTACCGGTACCGGTACCTACCCTATTGAATGACATGGTACTTACGTGCATGCAGCGGTGGTTTATTATATTCACATCAAAGCGCTCGATCAATTGTGAAAAACGAACGGTCAAACCGAGAATTTGTTCAACCGCTCGCTCGCTCGCTCTGTGAGGATGCTTTTCTGAATGGATGCGAAACTTTAGAAGCGATTTTCTCTGTTGTTTGACAAATACCTGAGCTCTGGTCCGCGTTATTAAATTGCGTTTTTCTTTTCTTTCCTTCATGACAATTATATGTAGCAAGTTATATATCATTTTAAAGCTGAAATCCGAGAGAATTCAAAACACTAAAAATCTCAATTTTGATATTGCCGATAAATTACCCGAAGTGACAGAGGGGGACACATATGAAGTTAAGCTTCATTTGACCGGCAAGCTTTCCTCTTAATTTTTATTTATGTCGGTAGGTAGTTGTTTGCATAATTTGGTTGCATCACTCATGTTGATATTATGTTAAAGATGAAGAAAATTCTTGTAGCAATTAATTTCAGTGGCTTAACCTTGTGCGATAGCATTGAAAAGTAATATTTATCATACTACTATGCATGAATGGTAGAAAGAATCCTGAACTTATCTTCCACTAAGCCAGTAATTAACAATCCCTAAAAAACTTCTGAGCAAAAATATACAAGTTTGTATAGATAACTATTTGGTCTTGCTTCATAAATCTTGAGATTCTTCAAATAATTCTTTGTATCAAATCTGCTTTCATTTGTTGTTAGCTGGTAATAAAGACTCTGCAGAACCAGATGGTAGACTTCTTGGACAGGCTGCACGAGGCAGAAGTGGATAGGAGATCCCTGAAGAAAGAGAATACAAAATTCAGACAGGAGGCTGGACAACTCAGGCTATCATCCAAAGCTGCCTCTGACCTTCAGAGAGACGTCTCAAATCTACAAGAAAAGGTATGATCATGTATAAATGGGGGGGGGGGGGGGGGGCGGTTGAAATAGGGAACATGTTGCAATTTTTAGTTATGAAAGTTGATATTTGTATAGTGGTAAAGACATTTTCATCTTTCTTGGTTTAACAATGTTTATACTTAATCTTCATGTTTTAATACGATTGTCTGACAAAAGGAGTGTGAGAGTGATTACAACAAGCCTTCACAAGGGAGCAAGTGGGCCTTAGAATTTTCACGAAACAAATTCACATACTTTTTAAAACAAGTAATTTTGTTACAAATTTACAAATAAATGAATGTATTTGGACTTTAAAAACAGGTTCAGAACAGTGTCAAGAGCAGTTTGAGAGTGTCTGTCCGGGGTTATAGCAGGCTCTTGCCAGGGAGCAAGAGGCTCAATGGATTTTCACTGAACAGAGCCATTGTCTGGAAGATCTTGGATTGTAGCTCATTGCTGCTATACTTGGAACAAAGAAATGGTGGATTCATGTCATTTTACTTGTGCATTTCAGGTTAAGAGCAGTAGTGGACAAGAGAAGTTTGAGAGTGTCTGTCTGGAATTACAGGGAGCAAGAGCCTCGGTATATTCTCACAAAACGAAACCACAGACTTGAAAATGTTAAATTGTAGCTCATTGTCACTATTCTTCGTATCCGACATCTACACAAGTCCAGAATATTAGATATTTGGCCATGACTTTGCACATCGCAGGGCCTTCTCATTTGCAGCCATCAAATCTTCTTGACTATACTGTTCCTCAAGGTTAGGACATTGAAGTAGGTGTTGCATGGTTTGTGATGTGCCACAGTCGCAGTTAATGTTGTCATCATCTGTATATCCCCACTTTTTATGCCTCCGCCAACGAAGTGGCCGGAGGCATTATGTTTTCGGGTTGTCCGTCCGTCCGTCCGTCCGTCCGTACGTCCCGTTTTCGTTCTCGCGATATCTCAAGAACCGGTTGATGGATCAATTTCAAACTTGGTATGAGTGTACATATTGGGGTGACAATGATCTGATTAGATTTTGGGGTTCATGAGGTCAAAGGTCAAGGTCACAGGACTCAATATATGTTAAAAAATGCCTTGTTCTCGCGATATCTCTAGAACCGGTTGATGGATCAATTTCAAACTTGGTATGAGTGTACATATTGGGGTGACAATAATCTGATTAGATTTTGGGGTTCATGAGGTCAAAGGTCAAGGTCACAGGACTCTATATATGTGCAAAAATGCCTTGTTCTCGCGATATCTCTAGAACCAGTTGATGGATCAATTTCAAACTTGGTATGAATGTACATATTGGGGTAACAATGATCTGATAAGATTTTGGGGTTCATGAGGTGAAAGGTCAAGGTCGCAGGACTCAATATATGCCCAAAAAAGCATCCTTCTCACAAACCTCAATTTCAAACTTGGAATGAGTTACATACACATCAGGGTGGCAATGATTGGATTAGATTTGGGGGGTCACGAGGTCAAAGGTCAAGGTCACATGACTCAATATGTATGCAAAAATTGCTTGTAATGGCAAAATCTCAAGAACTGAATGTCAGATTTCAATCTAACTTGGTACCTGAATTTTTCTTGGGAGCCAATGTAACCATCAAAGTTTGGGGTCTGTGGTCAAGGTCACAGAACTCAAAACATATATATGAAAAAAGAAAAAAAAATTCAGTGCACGTTATTTTGGGCTTGATATTAAAAATCGCGTCATAGCGGAGGCATAATTTTCGACTGCACGCAGTCGAAGATCCATCTAGTTCATGTTGACTTTGCATCGACCCATCTCTGTGCGAAGTCGGTTGAGGGACTTCCATGTCTTCCAGTCTTGCTTGTGTCCTGGGGGTAACTGCTCCTTAGTAGGAAGAGGTAGCTTGTCATGGTGGCGGTTACTGCTGCGCCTCTCCTCCCATAGTCTACATCTGGCCACCTGTGTCATGAGTAAAAGCAAGCCCTCGCCAGGGGACAAGAGGCTCAAAGGATTCTCACTGAACAGAGGACAGACTTGAATAGATCTTGATGTGCCTTTCATGACACATTGATGAGTGGTTTTTATGTGTTTACTTATAAATTAATGTGTTTATTTTTAATAAAGGTTCAGAACAGTGTCGGACGAGAGAAGTTTGAGAGCATATGTCATGAGTTGCAGCAAGCCCTCGCCAGGGAGCAGGAGGCTCAAAGGATCCTCACTGAACTGATCCACAGGCTGGAAATGGAATATCTTGGATAGTAGCTCAATGTCACTATACTACGCATAAATGACTTATATATATATCTTTTTACTTGTGTGATTCAGGTTCATAACAGTGTCGGACGAGAGAAGTTTGAGAGCATATGTCAGGAGTTGCAGCAAGCCCTCGCCAGGGAGCAGGAGGCTCAAAGGATCCTAACCGAACAGAGCCATAGACTGGAAGATATTGGGTTGCAGCTCAATGTGAAAACCACTGAAGAGCTGGAGAAGGATCACAACATCACAGAAGCTATCAAGGTAATAAATCAGGGTCCATACTATAAAACCACACTAGCTGAATTAGATACTAGCTTAAAGGGATAGTTGAGTTCTGGTAAAGAAAGTACAGTTTTGGTCAAACTGAATTTTAGTAACCAAAACCTGCACCATTACATTACAAACTAATAGTTATAACTCCACCATGCTCGAAAGGAATACAAAATTACAAACGACTAAGTAAAAAGCCGTTCAAACTCTAGAGGGCGCTCTCTAAAAACTCATTGGTTTCAACCATTTAAAATAAAATATTGTGCATGTGATGGTTTGTAAAAATAGTGATTAGATAGAGAGATAATCAACAACTATTAAAAAACTTCTTTTGAAAATTTTTGTATAAAGAGGAAGCATTTAAAAAGAAAATTAACGGTTGGTTCAAAATTATTGAATAATTGTGGGGCCCCACATTTATTACAAATGGTTACGTTTATGGATATTTCAGCCATTTCTGAACCGATTTTGATCAAATAAAGTTTTTTCTGTCATTAAAATATTATGCTCTTTCAAATTTGACACTCATTTTTTCATTATCTCACACAAAAAATATTATGTGTAGCGCCCTCTAAACCAAAAGTCAACTATCCCTTTAATTTGATTCTAAGTATTGTTTAGATGATAGGACTATGTATGCAACAAGATATTATTTTTGTTGTCAACTAGGATTAACTTTGCAGGTAATAAATGCTAACCCAGGTAACCATAATTAGTGACCAAGGAAACTTTGCGTCGCATAGTTTTAGCCCTATAATCGAAAATAGACTTAGAATATAACAATTTGAAGATTTGGAGTTGCATCAAAAGCTTGGAATACATGGAAAACTTTATAAAATCGCAGTAGCTACCAAAGTAATCAATCAGTCAATCAATCACTCAGTCGGTCTGTGTATCCATCAGTCAACCAAACAAATTTACAAAATGTATGCAAAGAGACTTTGTTATACTTTATTTTTTTTGCATTCCAATCGTAACATCCACTTTCTTTCTTTTTTCACAATGTTTGCAGGGTTTGTCAGAAGCCAAGATGGAGCTGAGACGTAAGGAGCAGTCCGTAAGGCAGCTCGGCAGACAGCTCTCTCAGCTAGAGGGAGAGAGGAAGTCTCTACAGGACACTCTCGGCGCTGCGGAGAGTGCCCTCAAGGCATCAACTAGGTCAGTACACATTGGCAGGTTTATGGTTACTTGGTCTCGTACATATTTCACCAACTCAAAAATTGACCCCATTGCCAACAAAGCATAGCTCGTAAACCAAAAAAGGATATAGACTTAACCCTATTTTAACTGGGCTATTTCAGACCAGGTTTTTACTGGGGGGGGGGGGGGGGGGTCAATTTGACCCCCCCCCCCCCCCCCCCCCCCTAAGATGAAGACCGATTCCCGCGAAATTTTGCATGTAGGTACATTGAAGTATTAGCGACGCGTTCATGTTTTCGTTTAAACGATCCGATGTTAAATATGCAAATTAGGCGCATATTAATTACCGAAGTACGCTAATTGTTCTAATTTTTAACGAATTTCTTATGTATTCCTTTGTTTTCCATTTCTTTTGTATTCTATTGCTCATATTTTTTATGTTTTGTATTATTCTGACAATGATATCAGATATGACAACCATAAAGACAAGGAAAATATACAATTATATGGGGGAAATGGATTGTATGTCCATTCCATTACACACACATGTATGGAAAAGTCACTGTTTTTGGATGAACTTTGACCCTTATTGGTCATGTCTGACCTTGTAATGCTTGGTCTGATCTTCGCAAATTTAGTACCAAAAGTTGCGCAAGACTTCAAAGAAAAAAGTCATGAAAGGAAAACTTGATATCTTTCGTGGTTCCGGAATAGTCGCAAAATTATTACAGGGAGGGGTCAAATGACCCCCCCCCCCCCCCCCCCAGTTAACATAGAGTTAAGGGGTGTATATCAATTTGCATCCTTTAATCCCTTCTTCTTCCTTTTGCCTTGTGTTTTTATTTTGTCAACATACATTTGATTCAAAATACGTGCTGATGATTCTACCTCCTCCTTATCATTCTCCTCTCATCTCTTCCTCCTCCTCCTCCTCCTCCTCCTCCTCCTCCTCCTCCTCCTCCTCCTCCTCCTCCTCCTCCTCATCTTCCTCCTCTTTCTTCTTTTTCTTCATCATCATCATTACTATTTCTATTTTCGACTACAGAGATCGTGAGAGCTTTGCAGGTCAGCTGAGGTCCATCCAATCGGCCATCGCCAACACCAAACATCACATAGTGGCCAGGGCCGACAGCCAAGCTATTGACAGCGCCTTGTCAAAGGTACGATTATCAACTTGCAATCATGCAGCCATTCTATTGAAACTAAATTAATTATCGGAAATAATATCGCTAATGATATTCGTTTGTCTCGCTATATCCGCAATGGATTATATATTTACTATTAAATTAATTAGTTACTCGATCCAATTTAAATCAATGCTTTTGACACAGTCAGTCATATGGGTACCAACACGATGTTTGGAACCATTACTATGTTGTAACAAAAGGATGAGGTGTCATCACTTCGGTACACTATTGCCACAATAAATACCAGATAATGGCCAGAGCTGACCGTAAACTCATCGACAGTGTCCTTTAAGTGTCTTGAAGGTACTTTGTAACTGCAATTGAGAGGTGAAATTCAAAAGATGTGATCTATTAGTTTTTTGACGATTTTTGCTGTTGTTCCAATAGCACATTGGGAATGTATTTACAACTAATTTTCAGAATTGGGAAAAATATATAGTAAATATAAAAGTGATGTGGCAAGATTTTTAAATTTTATCTTTGACACTTACAGGTAGAGGCCCAACTCCTAGTAACCCCTGTCTCCACGCCAGACATGATAGCTCTGCAGGTGAGTACCTTTATCTCATGTCAGCATATTTGATTGATGTTATTATCATCATCATGCTACTTAAGGTTTGAATATAATATCCACAATTTGTTTCCAAAAACAAGAAGTATTGTTCGTCAAGATTTCATTTACTAAATGGTTGATGGTAAAAATAAACAAACGAAAATGCTATGTTCTGTCTGAATGTCGTTCTACCTCAAGTACTCTGCACAAGTTACAGTGGAACCTCTTTCTAACGAGCTCTGTTATATCGAGGTAGCATGGTAATTTCACAGATCCAGGTTCATTGTATTTTATTTTTGTAAGACCTGATACGAGATATCTGATATGAGGTAAATCCAATGGGACCAAGGTGCTCATTATAATGAGGTTTCTCTGTAATACTGTTATATCTGTATGTGCACTTAGAATCTTGTGAGCACCTTCCTGGAGTCGCAGAAGACCATGGTGTCGAGGCTTAGTTCCCTGGAGCTTGAGATCCGGTCTCACAAGCAGCACATCGCCAGACTGAAGGAGGAACTCAGTGATGCATGCACCAGGCAGATGGCAGAGGGACAGGTACGACTTATAAATACCAGATATTGGTGTAGGTGATGATGATAAAAATGATGATGGTGGTGGTGGTGGTGCCAGTGGCAGAGATAAAGAGGCTGATGGTGATGCAGAGCTGCCAAGTCTCCCAAATAGTATTGTCATTAGGTTGTATGCTTTAGTATGATATATATATATCTCCCTGATTTCAGATGAAATTTCTATAAATCTTTCTGATTGTTGAATTTCAATGTTGGTAGCTCTGGTGGTGATGATGATAATGATAATAATAATGACAATGCTCTTTAAACCTAACCTGTTATTTGTATTGGTTTGTCCAATAGATGACTCCAGCAGTGGATGGCTACCCTGGTACACCAGTACAGCGTGGAGATGAATCAGTGGGTCAGCGATTCAAAACTCTTCTTGAGACAGACAGGAGCTATAAGGATGTCTTCCTTCCACTCAAGTAAGGAACTTGGAACTTTTTGCATGATGCACATAAAGCATGAAGAAGTTATAACAAAGTATACAAAATTTGTGTCAGTGACCAGTGTAGCGTCAGCTAGATATCATTTTGTTTTCAAATCTCCTCATACATAGAAGAAACATACACACAAATGCATTTGTCTTGTCATACTAACATCCACTGTACTCATGTTATGATATTCTGTTTGTTTGAAAAAATGATATACAATCTATATTTCTAGACTTATTTCATCTCATAACATGGATATTATTCTAAGAGAGATATAAAAGACCTTCAAATATACAGAGAGACAGAAGATACATGTGTACATGATTTAGATTCAATACAATATTATAACAAAAGAATGTGATGTCATATAAAACCTGGTGCTCTGCTCTTTTACCTGTATTTTGCAGGGAAGTGACTGATTACAGTTTGCAGGTGACCTCAACCCCAGCCATAGCCAGGCAGGACTACCTGGCAGGAGTAGGGTGAGTAATCAATTACATTGGAACCTCATTATAAAGAGCTCTGGGGGTTTGCCAAGGCCCATCTCTAAAAAAAAGAAAATCTCCAGAGTAAAAAACCCTGTGTGACATCATCTCTCAATACCAGAGATGAACAAAAGACATACTTACAAAAGAACATGCTCACAATAACATGCAATGTAATTACTGAAAAGATGAAGAATACAGGGTGGAATGCAACTTCTCCCATGGTGAGGGCTGGCTCACAATGGCATCACATGGTTGAATAGTATTCTGACACACTTTCAATTTCTATAGCAGTTGCTATGTCAGATAAGCTCAACTTGATAAGGACAAGAAAGGCATTGATACGCTTTTGTATGGAAACATGCAGTGCATGTTATTGTGAGCATGTTCTTTTGTAAGTATGTCTTTTGTTTTTCTCTGGTTAGTTGACCAGCATTTCAGGGAACCTTTAAAGGGACATTCCCTCTTTACCAAAAATTTCAAAATGCTTCAAATTTGGTACAGATCTGTATAATACTTGTATTATGCTGCGTATGAAATTTCATAGCCGTAGGTGCCATCATTCATAGCGATCATTGCTGTTGTGCAGATCTCTCTCGTTGGTGGCGCTATCTATTATGGGTGGTGGCCATCACATTCATACCACATATAATATCAACAGCGAACGTAGAGGGAGCTAGACAGATTATTGTGAGGTTCGGTTATTAAACCGTCGTCCAACATTTTATTAATCTATAGGTAATAACAAAAATCTTAAAATTCATAACTCCACCAAAATACATTGTCAAGTCCTAATCTTTTCAGAATAAATTTTAAAAATCATGATCTATAATATTTGAGGTTAATATGGCAACTTATATTTTTAAATTATTTTTTGCTTGCAAAAGAGGGAATGCCCCTTTAAATCGGTGAAGAAATATTGCCGCTGTATTCTAAAAACAGGCAGAAATACAGGTTAGAGTTGTAATTACTGCAATCGCTTCATTTCAGTCTGTAATATGCACATTAGAAGTAGGAGAAAGCTTCTTTTAATAAACTCCTCTTATACAGTGGAACCTCATTTCGTGGAGCTCTGATGACAACGTACAGTGAAACCTTATAAGAACAAGCACCTTTGGCCTATTGAATGTACCTCCTTACAGTATATCAGATTTCTTGTTGTATAAGGGCTTAACAATAATACAATAAATAAAACCTGGACCTGAGAAATGACCTCGCTATCAGGTACCTCGTTATAACAGAGCTCGTTATAAAGAGGTTCCACTGTAATTTTGCTGGTCCTAGCTCCTTATATTACCCTGGGCCCCGTTTCATGAAAGTTTCTTAGCTAAGACAGTTTTCTTATTTTATCTGGCGCAAAGCTTTGGAATTTCCAATGGCTATCAACGTAGCTCCGCGCCAGATAAGAATAGACAACAATCTTAGCTTAAAGGGTACCACCACCCAAAAATAATATTCTTATTATAGAAAGGTACCATCTTTAGTATTCCATTCCTTCAACAAGTTCACACAAATATGTTTTCAAGAAAAAGAAAAAAACATTTGGAAAACGCATCACCATTCTCAACCATGCGTTCATGCGGTCTGAATTGCGTAGACTATATGCGTGCAGAGCCAGAGCGCACTGTGCAGAGCGAATGAATCATCCGGGAATCTATTGACGTACGCATGAAAGCATTGGCGCACTCGCAAATGCTTGGCCCGTATGGAACCAGGAAATAGCAGTGGTTCCGTAAGTGGTGGAAATTAATTGCTTTGTTTATGAATTACACAACCCTTTGCAAAATGTTGGGTATCTATTTGATATCACAAAACGGTACCAAAACATATAATAATGTGTTGTCCTTTGCCTGGTGGTCCCCTTTAAGACCCTTTCATGAAACGGGACCCAGATATATTACAAGATACCTGATTTGATATTAAAGGTTACTTTCATGATCCCAATGTCACCATTATAATGAGGTTGCACTGTAAATGAAATATTCTTCCATCTTTCTGCAGGATGACTACTCCAGCTTCCAGACCCTCACCCATCAAGCAGGTCAGGTGATCACTGTATCATCTCGAAGGTCATGTGATCACTCTATCGTCTCTAAATCAACTCGTTTTTATAAAAGTCCACCATGGATCCACCCTCGAGTTATCTTTGGCTGGTGTCCATGGGAAAATGTGTGCTGTACTGAAATCTGATGGGTCTCCAGTGTGTATTTTTTTTATGGAACTAACATTTTTACTCCATCAAGCTTCCATCAAGCAGGTCAGGTGATCACTTTTATTGTCTCTCAATCAACTGTTAAGAATCAAGCAATGCTGTGTGATTTAGGGCTTCACTCTGGGGGAAAATACTTTGATAAATGAAGGTGCTTTGGGGGGTAGGGGGGCGTTTGTGAGAAAATATGGCCTTTAACATATTGATGATTTCTGGATTTTTACTGTTTTAATGGGACATAATATTTTCAGCTGAATTATGTGCGGGATTTATAATGTTTTAATACTGTCTGGACTAGACAAGAAACAAAAAGGCCTGAATGGATAGAAAATTCATAATTATAAATTCATGTTCAAATGTGTTTTTATACTCCTTCAGATATCTAGGAAAAATTTTCAAGATTTTGTTTTTAAACCATTGATTTTATTGATTTTTAATTTCGTGGGGGATTTTTTCCTGAAAATTGTTGATTCTGCATGAGATTTTAATATAGGGACATGGAGTAATGCATTGATTGTAAATAAGTATTCTATTATTTATTAACTGTAGGTTTACCCTTCTAAAGAAAGATGACACATAAAAGAACATTGTTAAATATGAAGTGTTTTTATTATTCAAAAATAGTACTTGCCATATTTACAAATAATTCATTTCAGGTATTAAATTAGATATACATATTTTCAAATGTACAATTTTCACAATTTTTGCTAACAGTACACTTACACGAGACTTCCATCAGTTCAATACTTTCCTTAAAAACTGAAATTGTATGTACAGGGTATTTTGCACAAGTTGCAAGGTAACATTATGTATATTAAGTGCAAGACAATAGCAACACCTACGTATGAAAGACATGGGGCCCAATATGAATACAATCACGATAATTCTATTTTGGATAACTGTATTCAAACTGGGGTTAACTTAGCAGCTATATATGCATGAAACTACATTAAGCTAGCATGGATTAGTGTATATCTGCCCTGGAGTACTGTATACTACCACTACCACTTAAGGAAAACAAAGATGACCTCTATGACCACTTTTATCCACTATCTAATTAAAAAATTATAATTCAAAATTTACTATATGGGCTATCAGCTGGACTGATAGGCAATGTGAATGTTCTTAATAATATATTTATTTATTTACTCTTTTAAAGTAATTCCAACCATTGAAGCAACAACATTGTATTGGCTTAATACGCCATTGACAGATTATTCATATGGCAAACTTTCACAAAAGAACGTTGCCTGATTTTATCTAATTTATACATGAATTGGAGCTTTTTAAAATGTATTCATCATTTGCTGTGAACAATGTATCTTTATTTTACATGTATATATGCCCAGTGTACATAGTGTAAATGTGAATGTTTAAATTCACCTTGAGTGCTAAACTGTTTTGTTACCTCTTTTAATTAAAAGGGAAATACTCATCTCAATATTTGTGTTTTTCTTTCTTTTTGAGTCAGGAGTCACTCCTATCCATTCATGCAAACAAACAAATTAATCTGAATTACTGAATTAAATGATAGTATTTGTGATTTGACTTTCATACATGTGGCAATGGTGGCTCTGCTGTGTTTTTCCCTACAGTTTTACATAGAAAATTAAACTGTACATCAGAAAAAGACATGATGCATAATACCTGTATGTTTAATTAAGAAATATATATTGAAATGTGACCCATACCAATTGTTTAGAATAGCAAGAGATCTTCATGTACATACAATTACATGCACACACACTCATTAGAGCAGCTGCATAGACATGTACATATATTTCATATTGCGCCAAGACTACAATCGTATTTCTATTCCGTACATTAATTTGTCAACTCTCCAGTCTCAACTTGACCCTCTCTCCAGAGACTGCACACCGTGTCCCCTCCATCCTCTCAAAATCAGATCCTTCAGGCGTCTCCTTGGAAGTTTCTGAGGGAAAAGGAGACATGATACCTACATTTTGTTTCCAGTTATGCCTTGAGAATTACATGTACATCATTCTAAAGTTCTTGTAACATACTCAAATTGATTCATACCCTGATTAATGTATTTCCTCTTTGTTTTGAAAGAAGAAAAGAACAAGCAGTATGCTTTCAAGACCAGATCCTTTCAGGCATCTCCTTGGAAGGAAAAGGAGACAGTACATTTTTGAACCAGTCATGTCTAGAGAATTACATCATACTTAATATCTTGCAACATACAAAAGTGTATTTATACCCTGAGTAATCCAATGCATTGAGTATTAACATTTAAACAATGTACTAGTGCAATATAAGAGAAAGTTTACTTGAGGAAAAAAAAAGGTTCTTATTTTATTTATCTATTTTATTTAATTTATTTGTCAGCCGTTTTTCAAAGGGGTCCAAAAGAAGATAAATGGCAGGAATATTAACCATTGAATGTCTGAGAAAAAATATACAAAATTACACTTCTAAAAACTTCTGAGTAAACTCCTTCATTTAAATCTTTAAAATGAGCGATTTTGTTTATGTGGATTACCTTGGCAGCAAGAGCAGCCTCGATTTGTTTCCTCCACTCACTGTTCTGGGCTCTTCTCATGCTGCCCTCTTTGGCCTGAAAAATAGTAAGCCATACATTCATGACAAGCTGATACAAATCAGATTTACATATTGAACATTTTATTTTAATTTCATTTTTCATCTGAATCTAATTTTGTATACATATTAGTTATTCCATAAAGTATTTTATGTAAAGTTATATGTCTTTCAGTAACCTTCCAAAGTACCCATCCGAGATTGGGAGCTGTATCATACCATACCTGTGTTATCTTCTCCCCTTGAACATCCATGAAATGCCAAGTCTTTAGTTCTCAAGGATAATGCCATTCTCTGGGCTAAGACCACCCCCCTACCCCTGTCCCCCTATTCCCCTTCTCCCCAATCAGTTTCCCTTCTTTCTGCTCAATATCCATGATTTGCTCCAAGTCTTTAGTGCTCATGTTGAGGATTGATGATGCAATATTCGGGTCTATAAACAGTCATGTACCATTCTCTCTTACTCTACCCAAATAATCCCCCCAACCCTCCCACTGTATCTCACTATTCTTGTCTTCTCCTCTTCCCTGAATATCCATGAGTTGCTTTATGTCTTTAGTGCTTATGTTGAGAATAGCTGATGCAATGCTCTGCATCTGTAAATGTATACCTACATGTACCCCCCTCTCTACTCAAGTTGCCCTCCTCTCAAAGGCCTCCTCCCCCTAATACTTACCAATGTTGTATTCTCTTCTTCCCTGAATATCCACGAGTTGCTCTATGTTATGTTGAGAATAGCTGATGCAATGCTCTGCATCTGTAAATATATACCAACCCCCCTCTCTACCCAAGTTGTCCACCTCCAGCCCTCCTCAAAAAGGCCTTCTTCCCGTTACTTACTAATCTTGTCTTCTCTTCTTCCCTGAATATCCATAAATTGCTCCCAAGTCTTTAGTGCTTATGTTGAGGATAGATAATACAATATTTGGGTCTATAAACATTTGTTTACATTTCTCTCTACCCAAGTAATTACCCCCCCCCCCCCCCCTATTACATACCAATCTTGTTGTCTCTTCTTCCCGTTCCACATCCATGAACACCTCTAAGTCTTTAGTGCTCATATTGAGGATGGATGATGCAATGCTCTGGGCTTTTAGCATTGACTCGTCTTTCTCTGAGCTTGGGTCTGGGGTAGTTGCGGTCCTGGAACCCCTTCGACCAGGGACTTGGTCCGCTGATGTTGTATCTGACTGTGATGCAATTTCTAGCGCTAGGTCCTGTATGACATGAAACAGTTGATAAGTACCATCATTAATAATAAGATTTGTTTCACGAGTACACAAGTCTATACAAAGTCAATGGAATCTTAATGGCATGGTACAGAGATTGATATATATACAAATAATTTAGTGGTTTATTGGATAATGAAAGTCACATTAGCTTTAATTCAAATTTAACAATACATCTTTCTCTGGAAATCCTGAAAAATATGATTGACAGTGGCTTTTAAACATCTAGCACTAAAAGTTCAATATTATTCATGTGGTCAACTTCACTCTTCCAGATTGTAAAGAATGTGATACATTATAAAGCAAAGATGCACATTATATGAATTATTACCATTTTGATAAAACCTTCAAATCGAATACCATAGATTTATGTAGAAAATCCATACAGTTCATAGATAGGTGCATTAATATACATCCATTCTATTACAAAAATCTACTGAGAATATAACTATCAGAGAGTGAAAAGCGATTGAGAGATAAGAGTTAAAATACCTGAATGAACGTCTGCAGGTCCCTGATCCTATCCTGAAGCTGTTTGATTTTGCCATGAGCGGCATCTAAGGCCTTCTCTGATTGGCTGGCCAGCATCTGCAGCTGCTGCGAGGCTGTGTCCTCCAGCTCCGATAGAGAACTCTCAGCCTCGCTCAACTTGGAGAGTGTGTCCTTCAACACCGCACTCTAGCATGGTTAATTAAAATAAATGCAACATTTATATAAGTTGTGTATAACTTTGGTAACTTACGGGGGGCTCCATAAACCCATTTGCCTGATTGCCTGATTGTTGTGTATAATTGTGAGTTTGTTTGTTTGTTTATTTTTCCCAAAGTTCCAACTCTTAGATGCATTAACCCCTTGACTACGGGAACTGGGTGGGTTGTTTACAAAGTCTATGGGGATTTCAGAAACTCGAATGGAACGGGTTAATGCAATTAGTTTACAATTATTACAATTCCTAATGAATGACAAAACAAGAGCTTGCAATAATATTAATCAATAATGCTAAATATATTACTCATTGCGGATATAGTATCAGAAATAATATCGCTAGTGATATTCATTTGTCTCGCAATGTATGGTCAACAAGGAATCTAAAAGATCACGACGTTTCGTGCGCCGCTGTAACACTCCTTGTTGACCATACATTGCGAGACAAACGAATATCACTAGCGATATTATTTCCAATATTAATCAACATGCACAATTCTCAACAAGTTTAAACTGTCTTAATTTTTGGTTGCTCTACTGTTTGCTCGTGATTCCTTTCATTCATACGCTTCTATAACAAACAAGAAATTGCTGGGGTGGACTTCAACTTTAACTACACCTTGCATCACATACTGATTCATAGATATTAGCCAATTAGAGTGAAGAGATTCTATGACCTACTTTACTAATATCAAACCTCCACAGTAACTGGCAGGTAAAGGCAAGGAAAATAATACATTTTTGAAATTTACTTCCAAGCTCCCCCAAAAAACAAAGTGGAACAAATTATTTTCAGCTTGCTTCTAGATGAGATTTACATGTAAGGAATTACATTTTGTTTCTCGTGGTTGAGCAGAAATGTTAGTAGCCCAAACGAGCATCCAAATTGGACCATTTTTTATAAATCTCTTGCCCGACGTCAATTTGTAATTGCCCCGAGCAGTGTTTAATCTGTTAATATAATTGTATTTCAAACATAAGAAAACCGACCAGAAGTATTGATATAAATAAACAATGAGCAAAGAAAATGGGGCTTCATTTTTCATTAATATAAGTTTTGGTTAGTACTGACTTATAGATTCTCATGATAGGTTAATTAGGATAATTTAAATGTGTGCATCACTGCTTTAAAAGGACTTTTATCAATGACATTTTGTACGTCATGATGAAAGAGAGCGACATTTATGGTTTCTTTCAGTCAGCTAATCTCATCGCAGAAGCACTGTTCTTATAATATTCTTACATTCATTCATCAGAAGTAGTTTATAATACTATGTACATTACATGGATTCCACTTTCCTTGAAAATTGACTTCATTCAGGGTAATTAGAAACTAATTACAAAATTTGACATTTTATTTCACAAAAGCATCCATAGTAATATTTCAATTTCGTTGTAAAGAAGTCCATGAGACTTAATGAAGGACCAATTTGGTATTCTATTACATTTTCTTTAGCCAGAAGCATGATAGAAAAAGGTCTATAATGTGATTTTTAAGGACCATTGATATCAAATTCGTAGACATGATCTTTCCTCAAAAGCATCCTTAATACAATGGTTTCATTTCACTGAGAAGAAATCCAAGAGATATTTTGGAGGGTCTTGAAATACAAGCTGTATTCAATATACAGTCAAACCTGCCTTAGTGGCCACATAAAGTGTTCCCCTGGAGAGAAAAACAGTGTTATGGAACCTGTCTATATAGGTCACCTGTCCACAGCATAGGCGTACCGGGGGGGGGGTGGGGGGGGGGGGCGGGTTTGGAGGGTTCAACCCCCCCCCCCCCCTTTTGCCAAAAAATGGCTGTTTTGGGGGGTTTGAACCCCCCCCTTTTCAAATTTTAGCCGGTCTCGATCGTCTAAAACCTGGTCTCGACCGACTAAAACCTGGTCTCGACCGACTAAAACCCGGTCTCGACCCCAATTTTTTTCTGAAGATCTCCGGTCTTGGGCTCCAAAATTGTTAAAGTACTTGGTACCCCCCCCCCCCCCTCCCCCCCCCCCCCCCCCCCACCCCCACTGAGAGGGTTTTTCAACTTTGAAGGTACTTGGTCTTGGTCTCAAACATTTTGAAAGTACTTGGTCTCGACTTGGAATTTTTTACAAAATAACCCCCCCCCCCCCCCTTTAAAAAATCCTGGGTACGCCACTGGTCTACAGTGGCTACTTTTCTTGCTTCCCTTAGGTGGTCACTATACACAGGTTTGCCTGTATGTAGAGGTGGTCCACAGAAAAACATAAGATGGTCTTTATGAGCAGGTGGTCAATTATGACAGGTTAATTTGCATGTAATCTACATCTTTGGGATGTAAGACTTGTTTTCTTTTATAGCCTTTAAGTTTAGGTGGTGCTATAGCAAGTCTGACTGTACTAATTTATTTGGTCCAAAGCAGGAATAGGGTACAGGGGGAGGGGGCAAAGGGAGTGAGGCAAACATTCCTAGAGCAATGCTAGAAATTAACTTGTTTGCCTTGAGGCCAAGTCAGGCAGGTAAAAACAAAATATTTTAGCAGCCCGAAACACAAATTATGTGGCGCAAAACAAAAAAAAACATAATTATGAAATATCTGGTTGACCATTGGGGCAAGTGGAACTTAGCATTAATGAAGTTGATGGTCCGAAGCATACATGTACATGTAGTTATTTAGTGTCCCTTGGCCAATGGACCTGTGCTAATTTTGAGCATTGCCTACAGGGAACAGATGCCCCTCTCGCCCCCTTCCCCTTGCTACGCCGCTGTCAATTACGCAGCATCAAATACAAATCTAATCCCGACCTTCTTGTCAAGCACGTTCTGGAGATCGAGGGATTGCTGCTCGTAATGACGCTTCTCCTTGGTAACCACGGCAACCCGCTTCCTCAGAGAATCAATCTCCACTTTCCGCTGATCCAGGGTTTCTGTCAATGAGTGTATCCGTGAGTCTAGGGTGTCCTGAATGGGGAAAAGAAGTATAACTTTAATCTTAAAGGGTACCATCACCCAAAAATAATATTCTTATAAATATATAAAAATATGTTTCCAGAAAGAAAGAAAAAATAATTGGAAAACGCATCACCATTCTAAAGCATAGCGTTCATGTGTCTGTACGAAGACTACTTTGTCCAGAGCGAACGAATCGTCCGGAGATTCTATTGTCTCCAAACGTACGCGTGAATAGCATTGGCGCACTCGCAAATATTTGGCCCGTACGGAACCAGGAAATAATAGTGGTTCCGTAAGTGGTGGTAATGAATTGCTTTGTTTATGAATTACACAACCCTTTGCAAAATGTTGGGTATCTATTTGATATCACAAAACGATACCAAATCATATAACTATGTGTTGTTCTTTGCCTGGTGGTCCCCTTTAAGCATTTTGAATCAAGACTGTATGTCACTGTATTCTTCAATGAAGAAACACAAGAGGGCACTATGCCTACACCAGAAATGTTCTACCATTTTCTTTTTCAAATGGTAAATGTGATGTTTTATCATATTTTTATAGATGTACAATAGTGAGATTATCAGAATCAATTTTGTTTGGTATATTTTCACTAATGTGTAAGTTTTATAATATTTTATTACAAAGAGTAAAATTGCAAATAAAACGGGCTGCCACTTGTATTCAAATTATTTATTTGTGGATTATAGGTCAGACCGTTTCTAAATAGATTTTGAATAAACAAATTTTAGAATTATATGCTTTTGCCAGTTTTGACAATTTTACAGTTAGACTGACATTGTATGGTGCCTTTTAACTAATACCTCACTCATATTATCAATGAATATCTTAAGAGTTTACAATTAAAAGTATCACATATTTTCTTAACATTTTCTTAAGTCAAGACGTGCCGAGCTTTCTAATACAGCAATTCGTTGGTGCGATAAACTGAAATAAACTAGGTCTGTGATCACCCTGCTAGGCACAGCACATCTTGACTTTCATTTTATTACATTTACATCTATTATATAAATGGTGGATAAGCATTTTTCAACTGTTTTTTCTCTATATCTTAGTAGCTGTTCCCTTTTTGTTATTTTACATAATTGATTAATCTCAGTGTGTGATCATTATTGAGAATTAGTCATATTTATTGCATAATAAAAAAATGTATGTGAATATGTAATTGATGTATTTGAATATAATTTTCCTTTTTAGGCTTTTTATCTGAATTTATATAATTTTTTTCACTCACCCTATTGTTTTGTGAATATGTTAGGTTTCATTATTTACCCTTTGTCATAACTAATCACACACAAACACACACACACACTCACCCACATGTTCACAATTCAAATTAATCAATAACAAAGCACAAGCAATTACAAAAAAATCACAATGTCAAGATAATGTTTTTTCTTTTTTTCTTTTAATACTACATAGATGAAGATTAAATACATGATATGTACAATGAATAAATAGCAGTTGCAGTACTGTGGCACATGTTGTAAAGTCGATTGGCAAGTACGTATCTTTACATCTCTACAATTTAGAACAGAAGAGTACAAATAATCGTTTAGGAAAACAATGCACAATTCATTTCTATAACAACATAATGTTATACTAAAGTCAAGCAAATTCAGATTACATTTGCTTAGATGTAAACTGAAGAATCAAAAGAACGATTTGCAGAAATGAAAATGCAGAAATGAATAAATAGCAGATGCAGTATCAAATAAACATATATCATTCTGCTTTTTTTCGAAAATACATTTATTTTATGACACAATATTCTGTTTGAGTCAAATGACTATCAGGAGAACCAAAGAGACAGAAATACTTCATAATTCAAAGTCAGTAGTTCAGTTCGTAGCTGCACTTTTCATTCCTCAGAAGCAGTGACAATGTTCCTAGCAGCAGCTTCCATCAGGGCGGTCAGGTGGCGCAGGGTGTCCATAAGTCTGCGGAGGGTCAACCTCAGCCTTCCGATGCACCTCTCACACCGTCTCCCCTCCATCTCCTCGAGGACCGAGCTGACTCGTGGGAACAACTCGTCTTGAATCCGGGCATGCGAGTGAAACAGGAAGTTGGCAAAGTTTTCGACGGCCGACTGAGACGGGTGCAGCTGCGGAGCGTTGTTGACAGACAGAACGAGGTCGTCTAGCATCTGCTGATCGATGCACTCATGCAGATCATCCTCAGGATCCTCCTCGGGTCCCAACATGCGTGCTATCTGCGTTGCAGTGCTCGTCGTCGTCGATGTCGACTCATATCCCATCTGATAGTCGCCCATCTGTGCCTCTTGCGTCGGAGTACTTTTTGTCTGTTCTGAGTCCATCCAACTGATCCAAGTCCCTGGCAGAGGAGTGTTCGTCTGGTTGGCAATGCTCGTCTCTTGCCATGGCAACTCGCCAAAGGATGGGATGTCTGCAAGGAGAGATGCATGCTGGAATCCCGGGTCGATCGGTGTGATCTCAACAGGGAGCGATGCTTGCAGTGGTGTGGATGCAGCGAGTGGAGACAGAGTTCTCAGTGATGGCACAGCTGGATGCGATAAGGGCGATACTGCAGTCTCAGGAAGCACAGGATGAACATCCCTGCTTCCAGCTGACCGGGAATCGGGAAAAGGATGATGACGTGATGCTGCCAAGAAGTGGTTGCTGCTGGTGACATCTGCATGTTGCAATGCCGTGGATTGTTGTCCTGAAATGACAAAAAAAAGAAGATAGTTGGTTAATATAAATTGGTTACACAAATAATTGAAAATATATTTATTAATTTAACTATTTTATAACAAAAGATACAGAAATAATTATATCTTGATATATGTAATCCATATGAGAAAATGACTCCATATTCAATCAAAATGACAATGTAATTCCATTTAATTTTTGAGTTTCGAAATCATAAGTCAAACAGTTAAATAATTATAGTAATAATATTATGACAAATCATTTTTTATTTTATTTATAGAACACCATGACCATAATTATTGCAAAACTTATATTTAGTAAGACTTTGTTCTTTGGAACAATACAAAAATATTACAAGTTTGTAAATATATATTTTATAATATCCAAATAGTGTAATGATCCCATTATTCTTCTGATTCCCCGACCGCCCCCCCCCCCCCAAACAAAAATCAAATCATTCTTGTTGGTCATTTATGGTGGTCAGAAGTAGCACATAATTGTACATCGCCAGGTACCAGGAAACGATCAAACTATTAATCCCACGAATTTGATTCCGATTTGATTATTATAACTCACCATCAACATTGATGATCTGAGCCTTGTAGAAGCACCTCTTGTACCGAACTCGAACCTCCTCACCGGCGATGAGCTGACCCCCTCGACGGACGCGACTACGCGAGATGGTTTCTTCTACGCCGACGTAGCGGGGAGGCTGAAGCCAGCGAACCGTAACTACAGACATTATGCTTGGGTTGAACGAACTACTATAATGAAGAAGCGCTAAATCGAGACTTGAACCGGACGGAATCTGAGAGAGAAATGAATGGTAAGTGAACTAGCGGAGTTCGGACATTATCTCGCATCGCATCATTGTCCGTACTTCTCCAAGTTCTTTTCCAACCAATCACGCATCGAGCGCTCATCGTGCGGTTTTCACAGACACAATCTCGCATCGTGCGTCGGTACTTCAGTCAAACTTTTCTGACCAATCACGCACCGCTTATTGTGCCCGTTTCTCTTTTCACAGACGTAATCTCGCATCGGGCTATCATTGTCGGTACTTCAGTAAAAACTTTTCTGACCAATCACGCATCGCTTATTGTGCCTGCTTTTGCTTAGGCGGGCCGCCAAAGAATGAGACTTTTCGCCGATTTCTATGGGTACGGGCTGTCGGCGTTTTGACAATTCGACAACTTTAACTCACGTGCTATATACTTTTCGGAGTTATATGTTTATAACAATATTTATATGAAGTTCGTCGCTATGCCATTTTTGTTTTCAAACTGAACTTGAGTGAAATAATAAATATCTTCCTGCATATATTATCTACTTTATCTACCTCTCGGCCTAATCACGCGTTGTATTCAAATAATTGATGCTTGGGCTTCAAATTATCCCGTGGTTATATATAAACCGTGAATATATGCACATTAAATGAAGCTGATTTACGTGCCACGATGTTGATAGGCCAGGAGAAGTTGATAGCACACGATGAGAAAACATAGTTTCTGAATTTACGATATACAGGGGAGGGGTGGGGGACTGAACGACCTAATCACGCGGTGGTGTAATTCGAATATTGCTGATTGGGCTTCAAATAAGCCCGTGGCTATATTATAAACTGTGAATATATATACAAATGTAATGAAGCTGATTAACGTGTCACGATGTAAAGATAAGTCAGGATAAGATGGTAGCATATACGATGATAAATCATACAATGCAGTTTCCGAATTTACAAAGGTCTCATATATAATTATAGCCGAAGTGGCAGAGGTGGGGTGGGGGACTGAATGTGCTGCAGCCACCACCACCCCCCTCCCCAAGAGTATTGGAAATGGCAATATTCGGGCAAATGGCAGCTACAAATTTTTTTAACATATACCATGTTCGGTAAGTAAAACTGTACATGTGTCATATTAGGATAAAGTCATATTTTCATATTCGGGTAACCTTGTGTCATATTCTGACAAACTCATTAGCAGCATAATATGTTTCCCATTCGGGAAACCCCATGGCATTTCCGTCCAAAAATGTGCACTTCCAAACATATTCATATTCTCTTTTGTTTTCCCCCGACAGGTTAGCTGTAATCTGTAATTAGTGCAAAATCTTTGGCGGTGGCTGTTGATTATGATTGCTTTCTGGGTCGGTAAATATTAGTCTTTGCAAAAATGCAAGTCATTTCTTTTGTGCGCAGCATCCTTATATCCACGCAATGACGCAAGTCTGTGTCGTTGTTCCGACTAATTATCCGTGCGTGCGAGTCTGTGTCGGTAGTTGTTTTATTGTGTTTTTCATATGTCGGTGGCTGTGTGGTTTGCTGGACAATGGTAGTGATAATGAGTTATCCATTCAAGTCTTTGGTGACATCACTTTGTGTTCGGCACTCGGGAGTGAGTGGTATACTATAGACAAGGGAATGACGATAATGATGCCGCTTATTGTGCCCTACGAATCTTTGTCCGGCGTTGTGCGATTGTCCGTGGCGGTGAAAATGGGTGGATTAGTTCAAACCCGTGAGTGGAATAGAGACAGGAGAATGGCAATAGTGATGTCGCTTATTGTGACATGCGAACCTTTGTCTGAGACAGCCCCATAATGTTCCCAAAGAGCATTAATGAAGATGACAGGTGGTGCACCCCCTACCCCCCCCCCCCCCCCTTTCCCCCAAACAAAATAACAACATAAATTTTAAAAAATAGAAACTCAAATTATTTCCTTGTCTGAAGGAAGGACTACATATTTATTTATCATGCTAATAGTCAGCTGATTTCAGTTGAGTTAAGATTTGTATGATTTTTGTAATTTACTAAAATAGCAGAGGGCCTTTTTAATTGCAGCTGTTCCCTTTTTGTAATTTTACTCAATTGATTAATCTCAGTGTGTGATCATTGTGGAGAATAAGGAATATTTATTGCATAATAAAAATAAATTATGAAGCCTTTCAAAATTGATTGTATGTGAATAGTATATTGATGTATTTTGAATATAATTTTCACTTTTAGGCTTCATATCTGAATTCATATTCATTATTTCACCCACCCTATTGCTTTGTGAATATGTTAGTTTTCATTATTTACCCTTTGTCATAACTAATCACACACAAACAGACACACACACATCCACATGTTCCAATTCAAATGCACAAATGAATCAATAACAAAGCAAAAGCTGCATGATATCTTATCCTCGCACAAACAATTTCAGCAATTATCACAAAATCACAATGTCAAGAAAATGTTTTTCTATTTTTTCTTTTAATATTACATAAATGAAGATAATAAATACATGATTATGTACAATGAATAAAATAGCAGTTGCAGTACTGTGGCACATGTAAGTCGATTGGCAAGTACGTATCTTTACATCTCTACAATTCAGAACAAAATAAGTACAAATAATGTTTTATGAAAACAATGCACAATTACTTTCTATAACATAATGTTATATTCAAGCAAATTCTGATTACATTTGCTTTGATGTAAACTGAAGAATCAAAAGATAACGAATTGCAGAAATGAAAATGTAGAAATATCAAATCAACATATATCATTCTGCTTTCTTTCAAAAATACATTTATTTCATAATTTGTCTGCTATAAAAAATAAAAACAAGGTCCTACTTAAGTCTAAATAAATACCATCATCTTCAACTAAATATTCTATTTGTGTCAAAGGGCCAACATGAGGAACCAAAGAGACAGAAATACTTCATAATTCAAAGTCAGTAGTTCAGTTCGTAGCTGCACTTTTCATTCCTCAGAAGCAGTGACAATGCTCCTAGCTGCAGCTTCCATCAGGGCGGTCAGGTGGTGCAGGGTGTCCCTCAGTCTTCGGAGAGTCAAACTCAGCCTTCCAATGCACCTCTCACACCGTCTCCCCTCCATCTCCATTTCCTCAAGGACCGAGCTGACTCGCGGGAACAACTCGTCTTGGATCCGGGCATGCGAGCGTAACAGGAAGTTGGTAAAGTTTTCGACGGCCGACTGAGACGGGTGCAGCTGCGGAGCGTTGTTGACAGACAGAACGAGGTCGTCTAGCATCTGCTGATCGATGCACTCATGCAGATCATCCTCAGGATCCTCCTCGGGTCCATACATGCGTGCTGTCTGCGTTGAAGTGCTCGTCATCGTCGATGTCGACTCATATCCCATCAGATAGTCGCCCATCTGTGCCTCTTGCGTCGGAGTACTTGCTGCCTGTTCCGAGTCCATCCAACTGATCCAAGTCCCTGGCAGAGGAGTGTTCGTCTGGCTGGCAATGCTCGTCTCTTGCCATGGCAGCTCACCAAACGATGGGATGTCTGCAGGGAGAGATGCATGCTGGAATCCAGGGTCGATCGGTGTGAACTCAACGGGGAGCGATGCTTGCAGTGGTGTGGATGCAGCGAGTGGAGACAGAGTTCTCGGTGATGGCACAGCTGGATGCGACAAGGGCGATACTGCAGTCTCAGGAAGCACAGGATGAACATCCCTGCTTCCAGCTGACTGGGAATCGGGGAAAGGATGATGCCGTGATGCTGCCAAGAGGTGGTTGCTGCTGGCGACATCTGCACGTTGCAATGCCGTGGATTGTTGTCCTGAAATGACCAAAAAAAGAAGATAGTTGGTTAATATAAATTGGTTACACAAATAATTAAAAATATATTTATTAATTTAACTATTTTATAACAAAAGATACAGAAATAATTATATCTTGATATATGTAATCCATGTGACAAAATGACTCCATATTCAATCAATAACAGTTACAATCAAAATGACAATGTAATTCCATTTAATTTTTGAGTTTCGAAACTATAACATAAGTCAAACTGTTAAATAATTATAGTAATAATATTATGAAATTTTTTTTTTTAATTGGTAGATTTATAGAACATCATGACCATAATTATTGCCAAACTTATATTTAGTAAGACTTTGTTCTCTCGAAAATGTTGGAACAATAAACAAATTTACAAGTTTGGAATAGTTCTGTAAATATATATTTTATAATATCCAAATAGTGTAATGACCCCATTATTCTTCTGATCCCCCGACCGCCCCCCCCCCCCCAAAAAAAAATAAATAAATAAAAAAAAAATCATTCTTGTTGGTCATTTATGGTGGTCAGAAGTAGCAAATAATTGTACATCGCCAGGAAACAGGAAAATATCAAACTATTAATCCCACGAATTTGATTATGATAACTCACCATCAACATTGATGATATGAGCCTTGTAGAAGCACCTCTTGTACCGAACTCGAACCTCCTCACCGGCGATGAGCTGACCCCCTCGACGGACGCGACTACGCGAGATGGTCTCTTCTACGCCGACGTAGCGGGGAGGCTGAAGCCAGCGAACCGTAACTACAGACATTATGCTTGGATTGAACGAACTACTATAATGAAGAAGCGCTAAATCGAGACTTGAACCGGACGGAATCTGAGAGAGAAATGAATGGTAAGTGAACTAGCGGAGTTCGGACATTATTTCGCATCGCATCATTGTCCTACTTCTCTAAGTTCTTTTCCAACCAATCACGCATCGAGCGCTCATCGTGCGGTTTCTCTTTTCACAGACACAATCTCGCATCGTTCGTCGGTACTTCAGTAAAACTTTTCTGACCAATCACGCATCGCTTATTGTGTCTGCTTTCGCTTTGGCGGGCCGCCAAAGAATGAGACTTTTCGCCGATTTCCACGAGCATGGTGAGTCCGCGTTTGACAGTTTGATAACTTCGACTGCGTGCTATATTCGGACTTTTCGGAGTTATATGTTCATACAAATATTTATATGAAGTTCGTCGCTATGCCATTTTTGTTTTCAAACTAAACTTGACTGAAAGAATAAATATCTTCCTGCATATATTATCTACTTTTCCCTCGTAAATTCCATTATAACTAGTTATGTTATTTGTCTTTTTCATTAAAATTACGTATATTCCCTGTTTAAGTAAAGTTCTCTGTATCAAAGTTATACAAAGTTTTATAGGGGCACGTTAATTTTTTTAACGGAGAAGTTTAACGTTATTGGGCTAGAACGAAGCCCCTTTTTCGTCACATGTCCGTCAAAACTGTACTTTCTTCAAAAGTTCGATGTAATTTATACTTGTAATATGTTTATTTGTGAAATTTGATGTATCAGCCATTACGGGGCATAAACCCACTTCAATTCAATTAACAATCTGCTGGATTTCAAAAGCAATCCGGCCATTTTGCTTCTGACGTCCAAGTGATGAGTTAATGCACTTATTATAGTCGTGCCAAACATGTGTGACAATTGAGAGGCTTGCACACTTAATTTAGAATATAAGCTCTCTAATAATAAACACCCTATTTCGTCAACTGAAGGTTGTCACTGTAAAACGCCAGTTTATAGTACATAATTATAAGGCCACCATGATATGAAACAATGCCTTTCAAATGATACTTCGCTAGTTATACTATGAAGGCATATTTGTGAATTCATTATTTATCATTTCACATAATGTCCTTATTCCTTTTCTCTATATTTCAGCAGCACGATCGCAAATACCTCAACAAAATAAAATGTTGATATTGCATTTTGTGATAAAACTTTTCATAATATTTGTATACATGTATAACATATCTGTGTCTCAAGTTTTGCACCACGTTTTCCAGCACAAGTTACCTGTAAATGTGTTTAACGGCCTAATCACGCGATGTATTCAAATAATCCCGTGGTTATATGTTGATAGGCCAGGATAATTTACGATATACAGGGGAGGGGTGGGGGACTGAATGTAAGTTTACCTGTACATTTGTTAAACGACCTAATCACGCGGTGGTGTAATTCGAATAATTGCTGATTGGGCTTCAAATAAGCCCGTGATTATATTATATACCGTGCATATATATACAAATGTAATGAAGCTGATTAACGTGTCACGATGTAAAGATAAGTCAGGATAAGATGGTAGCATATACGATGATAAATCATACAATGCAGTTTCCGAATTTACAACGGTCTCATATAATAGGCATACGAAGCGGCAGGGGTGGGGTTGGCGACTGAATGTGCTTCAGCCACTATAATACCACCCCTCCCAAAGAGTATCGAAAATGGCAATATTCGGGCAAAGGGCAGCTAAAAAATCTGTTAACACATACCACGTTCGGTAAATAAAAAAGTACCTTATTATGTCATATTAGGATAAAGTCATATTTTCATACTCGGGTAACCTTGTGTCATATTCGAGCAAGCTCATGTTATATTCGGACAAACTCATTAGCAGCATATTTTTCCCATTGGGGAAACCCCATGGCATTTTCGTGCAAAAATGTGTCACTTCCAAACACATTCATATTCTCTTTTGTTTTCCCCCGACAGCTTAGCTGTATTCTGTAATTAGTGCAAAATCTTTGGCGGTGGCTGTTGATTATGATTGCTTTCTTCAATTTCTTGGTCGGTAAAAATAAGTCTTTTAACAAATGCAAGGCGTTTCTTTTGTGCGCAGCATTATATCCACGCAAGTCTGTGTCGTTGTTCCGACTAATTATCCGTGCGTGCGAGTCTGTGTCGGTATAGTTGTGTTTTTCATAATGTCGGTGCTGTATTGTGGTAGTGACAATGAGTTATCCGTTCAAGTCTTTGGTAACATCACTTTATGTTCGGCACTCGGCAGTGAGTGGTATACTATAGACAAGGGAATGACGATAATGACGCCGCTTATGTTATTGTGCACTACGAATCTTTGTCCGTGGTTGTGCGATTGTCCGTGGCGGTGAAAATGGGTGGATTAGTTTAAACCCGTGCGCCGCTTTAAAGGGATCTAGTAACTTTGTTGAGATGTGCAAAAACTGATGAATGGTTGATGCAATGTATACTGTTGTTATCTCATATGTCCTCAGGGTATTGTGTGAAAATTTCAGGTCAAATGGACAATGTATGGCCAAGTAATGAGCGAAAATGCAAAGTGATATTGGGTGATATTCACCAACTCACTGCATTCACTTTGTACAGGGATGAAAATCTCGCCCGGAGATTTTCTTATCTAAATACTTCAATCATACATATCTTTGTAATGAAAGGGAAATTTGAAAAACCGAAAGCTGTCCCATGATTTTATTGTTAATACGAATACAACAAGGTATAAAGGAACCGCTAGAATTACAATTTTATTTTGAGGATTTGGACAATGTTACTAAGTCCCTTTAATATCGTGACATGCGAACCTTTGTCCCCGTTTGTGCGCATGATTATCTGCGGCGGTGACAACGGGTAGATTAGTTCAAGTCACATCCTTTTGCGTTTTGTGCTGTTGTGATAGAGAATGGCGGGCGAACGTGTCCATCGTGTCGGTTGCCGATTGATTGTTACTGTATATCGTTCATGGGCAATCCCAGTGTCACGGACATTATGAAAAATATCTTGACTTTCCAATACCACTAATAAAAGATGAGCATGTGAATAATATAATTTTTACTATGATCACAAAGCAATGGCCAAGTGAAATATACACTACAAGTTTGAGAAAAATTGTTTCATTCATTGTTCAGTTATTCGCCGTCACGGACATTACATATTTACCAAAATATGTAATGTCCGCGACGGCACACATTTTCTGGAATAACTGAACAACGAATGATGAAACTGTTTTTAAACTTGTGGTGTATATTTTACTTGGCCATTGCTTTGTAATCAAAATAAAATGTTATAGTGGACAGTTTCATCTTTAAGTTGTGGTATTGGAAAGTCAAGAAATTGTTTCATATTTGTAATATCCGTGACGCTGGAATTGCCCATATGCTAGATCCGGTCGTAGCAGATCTCATGTCGGCCGCTATACATGTCTTTGTCTTGAAAACTCCTTGCTATGACTTATTATGGTGACATTGTATTTCTGAGATCTCTTTCAAAGGCTATACTGTTTTTACGACAGCCAGAAACTACTATCCAAATCCATTATACGGTATACAAAAATAAATGCCCCAGTAGTTTAATTGACAATTAAATCCTGGCGAATATTAGGAAGCTGATTCCTAGAAGTAATCTGTGAAATTTATAAACCATATTGGTAAAGAAATTAGACAGTTATGACAGTTCGTCCCATATGGTGGACGGAATCATGAACGGCACGACCGAGATTATGATATTTGCTCTAAATGTGCCGCCCTCTCTAATTTGAATGTAACGTCTGTTGGGACCTATAATACCTGCTCTAAAACAAACCAAAACGCTTAGACTTATGCTAAATGAGTTTTGAAATTATATTATATTCTTGGGCCATATCATATCAAATACCATTCACCAGTGAATAAAACAGTCTTTTAAATACATTTCGTGCACGAAACATGATAGATATGTCCGCACATACGTCACAGTGATATTTTCTTAACATTTTCTTAAGTCAAGACGTGCCAAGCTTTCTAATCCAGCAATTTGTTGGCGCGATAAACTGAACTAAACTAGGTCTGTTGATCACCCTGCTAGATCAGAAGGCACAGCACATCTTGACTTTCATTTTATTACATTTACATCTATTATATTTATAGTGGATAAGCAGTTTCCAACTTTGTTTTCTCTCCTTAACAGCTTTATTTGCAAATATATCAAATTAATAAAATAGTAGTATTCTGTTTTGCTACGCAACACTTGAATTATTAAAAATTATTACATAATGTTCATAAAAACAGATTGAGCCAGGGACTGAGACAGCCCCATAATTTTCCCAGAGAGCATTAATGAATATGACAGGTGGTGCACCCCCTTTTCCCCCCCAAAAAAATAAAATAATAATAATAATAATAATGAATAAATATAAATAAAATCAAAACAGAAACTTATATTCTAATCTTGTCTGAAGGAAGGGCTGCATATTTATTTATTATGCTTGTCGGCCGATTTCAGATAAGGAAAGATTTGTAAGGTAATCGACGACGACGAGCACTCCAACGCATATAGCAAAAATAACTAAAATAGCAGAGGGCCAGTTTGATTGCAGCTGTTCCTTTTCTGTTATTTTACTTAATTGATAAATCTCAGTGTGTGATCATTATGGAGAATAAGTAATATTTATTGCATAATAAAAAGAAATTATGAAGCCTTTCAAAATTGATTGTATGTGAATAGTATATTGATGTATTTTGAATATAATTTTCACTTTTAGGCTTCATATCTAAATTTATATTCATTATTTCACCCACCCTATTGCTTTGTGAATATGCTAGGTTTCATTATTTACCCTTTGTCATAACTAATCACACACAAACAGACACACACACCCACATGTTCGAACTCAAATGCACAAATGAATCAATAACAAAGCAAAAGCTGCATGATATCTTATCCTCACACAAACAATTTCAGCAATTGAATTAACACAAAATCACAATGTCAAGAAAATGTTTTTCTATTTTTTCTTTTAATATTACATGGATGAAGATAATAAATACATGATATTATGTACAATGAATAAATAGCAGTTTCAGTACTGTGGCACATGTTGTAAAGTCGATTGGCAAGTACGTATCTTTACATCTCTACAATTCAGAACAAAAGAAGAGTACAAATAATATTTTATGAAAACAATGCACAATTACTTTCTAAATATAACATACTAATGTTATAGTCAAGCAAGTTCTGACTACATTTGCTTAGATGTAAACTGAAGAATCAGAAGATAACGATTTACAGAAATGAAAATGTAGAAATGAATAAAATAGCAGATGCAGTATGAGTATCAAATCAACGTGTATCATTCTGCTTTTTTGGGAAAATACATTTATTTTATAACTTAATAAAGGGCCATCATGAGGAACCAAAGAGGCAGTAATACTTCATAATTCAAAGTCAGTAGTTCAGTTGGTAGCTGCACTTTTCATTCCTCAGAAGCAGTGACAATGTTCCTAGCTGCAGCTTCCATCAGGGCGGTCAGGTGTTGCAGGGTGTCCATAAGTCTGCGGAGAGTCAACCTCAGTCTCCCGATGCACCTCTCACACCGTCTCCCCTCCATCTCCATCTCCTCAAGGACCGAGCTGACTCGCGGGAACAACTCGTCTTGGATCCGGGCATGCGAGCGAAACAGGAAGTTGGTAAAGTTTTCGACTGCCGACCGGGACTGGTGCAGCTGGGGAGCGTTGTTGACAGACAGAACGAGGTCGTCTAGCATCTGCTGATCGATGCACTCATGCAGATCATCCTCAGGATCCTCCTCGGGTCCATACATGCGTGCTGTCTGCGTTGAAGTGCTCGTCGTCGTCGATGTCGACTCATATCCAATCAGATAGTCGCCCATCTGTGCCTCTTGCGTCGGAGTACTTGCTGCCTGTTCCGAGTCCATCCAACTGATCCAAGTCCCTGGCAGAGGAGTGTTTGTCTGGCTGGCAATGCTCGACTCTTGCCATGGCAGCTCACCAAATGATGGGATGTCTGCAGGGAGAGATGCATGCTGGAATCCAGGGTCGATTGGTGGGACCTCAACGGGGAGCGATGCTTGCAGTGGTGTGGATGCAGCGAGTGGAGACAGAGTTCTCGGTGATGGCACAGCTGGATGCGACAAGGGCGATACTGCAGTCTCAGGAAGCACAGGATGAACATCCCTGCTTCCAGCTGACCGGGAATCGGGTAAAGGATGAAGCCGTGATGATGCCAAGAGGTGGTTGCTGCTGGCGACATCTGCATGTTGCAATGCCGTGGATTGTTGTCCTGAAATGACAAAAAAAGAAGATAGTTGGTTAATATAAATTGGTTACACAAATAATTGAAAATATATTTATTAATTTAACTATTGTATAACAAAAGATACAATTATATCTTGATATATGTGACAAAATGACTCCATATTCAATCAATAACAGTTACAATCAAAATGACAATGTAATTCCATTTAATTGTTGAGTTTCGAAGTCATAACATAAGTCAAACAGTTAAATAATTATAGTAATACAGTAATATTATGACAACATTATTTATAAATGTTGGAACAATAAAATAATATTACAAGTTTGGAATAGTTTTGAAAATATATATATTTTATAATATCCAAATAGTGTAAGGACCCCTTCTGACCCACCCCCCCCCCCAAAGGAATCAAATCATTCTTGTTGGTCATTTATGGTGGTCAGAAGTAGCAAATAATTGTACATCGCCAGTAAAATACAGAAAAGGATCAAACTATTGATCCCACGAATTTGATTATGCTAACTCACCATCAACATTGATGATCTGAGCCTTGTAGAAGCACCTCTTGTACCGAACTCGAACCTCCTCACCGGCGATGAGCTGACCCCCTCGACGGACGCGACTACGCGAGATGGTCTCTTCTACGTCGACGTAGCGGGGAGGCTGAAGCCAGCGAACCGTAACTACAGACATTATGCTTGGGTTGAACGAACTACTATAATGAAGAAGCGCTAAATCGAGACTTGAACCGGACGGAATCTGAGAGAGAAATGATGGTAAGTGAGCTAGCGGAGTTCGGACATTATCTCGCATCGCATCATTGTCCGTACTTCTCCAAGTTATTTTCCAACCAATCACGCATCGAGCGCTCATCGTGCGGTTTCTCTTTTCACAGACACAATCTCGCATCGTGCGTCGGTACTTCAGTCAAACTTTTCTGACCAATCACGCATCGCTTATTGTGTCTGCTTTCGCTTTGGCGGGCCGCCAAAGAATGAGACTTTTCGCCGATTTCTACGAGCATGGTGAGTCCGCGTTTGACAGTTTGATATTAAACTTCGACTTCGTGCTATATTCGGACTTTTCGGAGTTATAGAATATTCATATATTAAGTTCGTCGCTATGCCATTTTTGTTTTCATACTTAACTTGACTGAAAAAATAATATTTTCCTGCATATATTATCTACTTTTCCCTCGTAAATTCTATATATAACTAATTATGTTATTGTTCATTTTCTTTAAAACTATATGCATATTCCCTGTTGAAGTAAACTCTCTGTATCTTAGACCCCGTTTACAGTGAAAAAAAGGCCGGGCCGAGCCGCGGCCTAAAAAAGGCCGGGCCGAGCCGCGGCTCGGCCCGGCCTTTTTTTCACTGTAAACGCTAAAAAGGCCAAATGCGGTACCAAAAGTGGCCGCGCATTTGGCTCCGCTCTGGAGGTTTACTCGGCCCGGCCTTTTCTCACTGTAAACGCACGCAGGGCCAAATGCGGTACCAAATTGGGAAAACAATTCATTGCAAATAACGCGCCTCTGCACTGTGACCCCGGCGCCCCCCCCCCCCCCCCCCCCCCCCCCAAAAAAATCGTTTGTTTACATGCAGAGCGCCACTACGACAAAATATTGAAAGGGCGGCCGGGCTGAGCCCGCCACTGTAAACGCACAAAATTGGGGGCCGAGTACCGCAATTTAGGCCGGCCTCGGCCCGGGCTTGGCCCGGCTCTGCACTGTAAACGGGGTCAAAGTTAAACAAAGTAACTGCACTTATTATAGTCGTGTCAAACATGTGTGACAATTGAGAGGCTTGCACACTTAATTTAGAATCTATATGCTCCCTAACAATTAAACTGTTTGTTTTTTGGAAGACATAATAATATACACCCTTTTCGTTTTCGTCAACTGAAGGTTGTCGCTGTAAAACGCCAGTTTTGACAAGGCCACCATGTATGATATGAAACAATGCCTTTCAAATGATACTTCGCTAATTATATACTATGAAAGCATATTTTTAAAAGTCATTATTGATCATTTCACATGTCCTTATTCCTTTTCTCTATATTTCAGCAGCACGATCGCAAATACCTCCAAAACATGATATAACTCTTCATAATATTTGTATACATAACATATATGTGTCTCAAGTTTTGCACCACGTTTTCAGCACAAGATACCTGTAAATTTGTTTAACGGCCTAATCACGCGTTGTATTCAAATAATTGCTGATTGGGCTTCAAATAAGCCCGTGGTTATATTATAAACCGTGAATATAATATATACAAATGTAATGAAGCTGATTAACATGTCACTATGTATATAAGTCAGGATAAGATGATAGCATACGATGATAAATCATACAATGCAGTTTCCGAATTTACAACGGATTATAGGCATACGAAGCGGCAAGGGGTGGAGTGGGGGACTGAATGTGCTGCAGCCACCACCACTCCCTCCCCAAGAGTATTGAAAATGGCAATATTCGGGCAAATGGCAGCTACAAATTTAGTTAACACATACCATGTTCGGTAAGTAAAAATTTACATGCGTCATATAAGGATAAAGTCATATTTTCATATTCGGGTAACCTTGTGTCATATTCGGACAAACTCATCAGCACCATATTTTTCCCATTCGGGAAACCCCATGGCATTTTCGTGCACAATGTGTCACTTCCGAACATATTCATATTCTCTTTTGTTTTCCCCCGACAGCTTAGCTTTAATCTGTAATTAGTGCAAAATCTTTGGCGGTGGCTGTTGATTATGATTGCTTTCTTGGTCGGTAAAAGTTAGTCTATGCAAAAATGCAAGTGGTTTCTTTTGTGCGCAGCAAGTCTGTGTCGTTGTTCCGACTAATTATCCGTGCGTGCGAGTCTGTGTCGGTAGTTGTGTTATTGTGTTTTTCATATTTTGGTGGCTGTGTGGTTTGCTGTACTGTGGTAGTGATAATGAGTCATCCGTTCAAGTCTTTGGTAACCACTTTGTGTTCGGCACTCCGGCAGTGAGTGGTATACTATAGACAAGGGAATGACGATAATCATGCCGCTTATGTTATTGTGCCTTACGAATCTTTGTCCGTGGTTGTGCGATTGTCCGTGGCGGTGAAAATGGGTGGATTAGTTCAAACCCGTGTGCCGCTTTAATATCGTGACATGCGAACCTTTGTCCCTGTTTGTGCGCATGATTATCTGCAGCGGTTACAACGGGTAGATTATAGTTCAAGTCACATCCTTTTGTGTTTTATGCTGTTGTGATTGAGAATGGCGGGCGAACGTGTCCATCGTGTCGGTTGCCGATTCATGGGCAATCCCAGCGTCACGTACATTACAAATATGAAAAATATCTTGACTCTCCAATACCACTAATAAAAGATGAGCATGTGAATAATATAAATTTAATATGATCACAAAGCAATGGCCAAGTGAAATATACACTACGAGTTTGAGAAAATTGTTTCATTCATTGTTCAGTTATTCCACAAAATGATGCCGCTTATTGTGCCCTACGAATCTTTGCCCGTGGCGGTGAAAATGGGTGGATTAGTTCAAACCCGTGAGTGGAATAGAGACAGTGGAATAGAGACAATATAATGGCAATAGTGATGTCACTTATTGTGACATGCGAACCTTTGACTGAGATAACCCCATAATGTTCCCAAAGAGCATTAATTAATATGACAGGTAGTGCACCCTCTACCCCCCCCCCCCCCGGAAAAAAATATATATATATAAATAAATAAAAAAACAGAAACTTAAATTCTTTTCTTGTCTGAAGGAAGGACTACATAAAGGGATAGTTGAGTTCTGGTAAGGAGAGTACAGTTTTAGTGAAACTGAATTTTAGTAACCAAAACCTGCTATCATTACATTACAAACTAATAGTTATAACTAGAAAGGAACACAAAATTACAAATGACGTAGTAAAGATCATGTTATCATTTAAAAAGAGCCGTTAAAACGTAAGAGGGCGCTCTCTAAACACTCATCGGTTTCAACCATTTTGAATAAAATATTGTGCATGTGATGCTTTGTTGATATAGTGATTAGATAGAGAAATAACCAACAACTATTTACATACCTATTTTGTAACTTTTTGAAAAGAGGAAGCATTTTTTTGAATTTTTAACGGCTGGTTCAAAATTCTCTAATAAACCCGGGGCCCCGGGTTTATTACAAATTGTTATATTTATGGATATTTCAGCCGTTTCTGAACCGATTTTGATCAAACAAAGATGATTTTATTGTTTAAATATTATGCTCTTTCAAATTTTACACTCAGTTTTTCATTACCTCACAAACCAATTAAGTAGTCTAGCGCCCCTCTACCAAAACTCAACTTTCCCTTTACTATCATGCTACTATAATTGTCAGCTGATTTCAGTTGAGGAAGGATTTGTATTTAATTGCAGCTGTTCCCTTTAAAATTGTTATTTTACTTAATTGATTGATCTCAGTGTGTGATCATTATGCCTTATGGAGAATAAGTCATAGTTATTGTATAATAAAAATAAATTATGAAGCCTTTCAAATTTGATTGTGTGTGAATAAGTATATTGATTTATTTTTAATATAATTTTCACTTTTAGGGTTCATATCTGAATTTATATTCATTTTTTCACCCACCCTATTGCTTTGTAAATATGTTGGTTTTCATTATTTACCCTTTGTCATAACTAATCACACACAAATAGACACACACACACCCACATGTTCGAACTCAAATGCACAAATGCATCAATAACAAAGCAAAAGTTGCATGATATCTTATCCTCACACAAACAATTTCAGCAATTAACACAAAATCACAATGCCAAGAAAATGTTTTTCTATTTTTTCTTTTAATATTACATAGATGAAGATAATAAATACATGATAATGTACAATGAATAAATAAGTTGCAGTACTGTGGCACATGTTGTAAAGTCGATTGGCAAGTACATATCTTTACATCTCTACAATTTAGAACAGAAAGAGTACAAATAATTGTTTAGGAAAACAATGCACAATTAATTTCTATAACAACATAAAGTTATACTAAAGTCAAGCAAATTCAGATTACATTTACTTAGATGTAAACTGAAGAATCAAAAGATAATGAATTGCAGAAATGAAAATGTAGAAATATCAAATCAACATATATCATTCTGCTTTCTTTCAAAAATAAATTTGATTCATAACTTGTCTGCTATAAAAACTAAAAACATAAGGTCCTACTTAAGTCCAAATAAATACCATTATCTTCAACTAAATATTCTGTTTGAGTCAAAGGGCTATCAGGAGGAACCAAAGAGACAGAAATACTTCATAATTCAAAGTCAGTAGTTCAGTGCGTAGCTGCACTTTTTATTCCTCAGAAGCATGGACAATGTTCCTAGCTGCAGCTTCCATCAGGGTGGTCAAGTGGTGCAGGGTGTCCCTCAGTCTTCGGAGAGTCAAACTCAGCCTTCCAATGCACCTCTCACACCGCCTCCCCTCCATCATCCTCATCTCCTCAAGGACCGAGCTGACTCGCGGGAACAACTCGTCTTGGATCCGGGCATGAGAGTTAAACAGGAAATTGGCAAAGTTTTCGACTGCCGACCGAGACGGGTGTAGCTGCGGAGCGTTGTTGACAGACAGAACGAGGTCGTCTAGCATCTGCTGATCGATGCACTCATGCAGATCATCCTCAGGATCCTCCTCGGGTCCATACATGCGTGCTGTCTGCGTTGAAGTGCTTGTCGTCGTCGTCGATGTCGACTCATATCCCATCAGATAGTCGCCCATCTGTGCCTCTTGCGTCGGAGTACTTGCTGCCTGTTCCGAGTCCATCCAACTGATCCAAGTCCCTGGCAGAGGAGTGTTCGTCTGGCTGGCAATGCTCGTCTCTTGCCATGGCAGCTCACCAAACGATGGGATGTCTGCAGGGAGAGATGCATGCTGGAATCCAGGGTCGATCGGTGTGAACTCAACGGGGAGCGATGCTTGCAGTGGTGTGGATGCAGCGAGTGGAGACAGAGTTCTCGGTGATGGCACAGCTGGATGCGACAAGGGCGATACTGCAGTCTCAGGAAGCACAGGATGAACATCCCTGCTTCCAGCTGACCGGGAATCGGGGAAAGGATGATGCCGTGATGATGCCAAGAGGTGGTTGCTGCTGGCGACATCTGCATGTTGCAATGCCGTGGATTGTTGTCCTGAAATGACAAAAAAAGAAGATAGTTGGTTAATATAAATTGGTTACACAAATAATTGAAAATTAACTATTTTATAACAAAAGATACAGAAATAGATATTTCATATTGATAATCTTGATATATGTAATCCATGTGAAAAAATTACTCCATATTCAATCAATAACAGTTACAATCAAAATGACATGTAATTCCATTTAATTTTTGGGCTTCGAAATCATAACATAAGTCAAACAGTTAAATAATTATAGTAATAATATTATGACAATTTTTTTTTTTTTTTTTTATTGGTAGATTTATAGAACACCATGACCAGAATTATTGCCAAACTTATATTTAGTAAGACTTTGTTCTCTCGAAAATGTTGGAACAATAAACAAATATTACAAGTTTGGAATAGTTTTGTAAATATATATTTTATAATATCCAAATAGTGTAATGGCCCCATTATTCTTCTGATCCCCCGACCGCCCACCCCCCCCCCCCCCCAAAAAAAAATCAAATCATTCTTGTTGGTCATTTATGGTGGTCAGAAGTAGCGAATAATTGTACATCGCCAGGAAACAGGAAAATATCAAACTATTAATCCCACGAATTTGATTATGATAACTCACCATCGACATTGATGATCTGAGCCTTGTAGAAGCACCTCTTGTACCGAACTCGAACCTCCTCACCGGCGATGAGCTGACCCCCTCGACGGACGCGACTACGCGAGATGGTCTCTTCTACGCCGACGTAGCGGGGAGGCTGAAGCCAGCGAACCGTAACTACAGACATTATGCTTGGGTTGAACGAACTACTATAATGAAGAAGCGCTAAATCGAGACTTGAACCGGACGGAATCTGAGAGAGAAATGAATGGTAAGTGAACTAGCGGAGTTCGGACATTATCTCGCATCGCGTCGTGCGGTTTCTCTTTTCACAGACACAATCTCGCATCGTGCGTCGGTACTTCAGTCAAACTTTTCTGACCAATCACGCATCGCTTATTGTGCCCGTTTATCTTTTCACAGACGTAATCTCGCATCGGGCTATAATTGTCGGTACTTCAGTAAAACTTTTCTGACCAAACACGCATCGCTTATTGTGTCTGCTTTCGCTTTGGCGGGCCGCCAAAGAATGGTGAGTCCGCGTTTGACAGTTTGATAAATTCGACTGCGTGCTATATTCAGACTTTTCGGAGTAATATGTTCATACAAATATTCATATATTAAGTTCGTCGCTATGCCATTTTTGTTTTCAAACTAAACTTGACTGAAAGAATAAATATCTTCCTGCATATATTATCTACTTTTCCCTCATAAATTCCATTATAACTAGTTATGTTGTTTGTCTTTTTCATTAAAACTACGTATATTCCCTGTTGAAGTAAAGTTCTCTGTATCAAAGTTAAACAAAGTTTTATAGGGGCACGTTTAGTTTTTTTACGGAGAAGTTTAACGTTATTGGGCTAGATCGAAGCCCCCTTTTCGTCACAATTCCGTCAAAACTGTACTTTCTTCGAAAGTTCGATGTAATGTATACTTGTATATATTATATGTTATTTGTGTAAATTTTATGTATCAGCCATTAAGGAGCATAAACCCACCTCAATTCAATTAACAATCTGCTGGATTTCAAAAGCAATCCGGCCATTTTGCTTCTGACGTCCAAGTGATGAGTTAATGCACTTATTATAGTCGTGTCAAACATGTGTGACAATTGAGAGGCTTGCACACTTAATGTAGAATATAAGCTCCCTAATAATCAGCACCCTATTTCGTCAACTGAAGGTTGTCGCTGTAAAACGTACATAATAACGTACATAAACGTACATAATAAAGGCCACCATGATCATTATGAAACAATGCCTTTCAAATGATACTTCGCTAGATGGCATATTGTTGAAGTCATTATTGATCATTTCACATGTCCTTATTCCCTTTCTCTATATTTCAGCAGCACGATCGCAAATATACCTCCAAAACAATAAATTGTTGATATTGCATTTTGCGATAAAACTCTTCATAATATATTTATGTATAATAATCTCTGTCTCAACTCTCAAGTCGTAGTCGTAGCATATCTCATGTCGGCCGCTACATGTCTTTGTCTCCTTGCTTTGACTTATTGGCCCCGTTGCAGAAAGAGATACAATCGATTGTAAGTTACAATTAATTGTAAGTCAGATCATGTGTTCTACATGCACAAATCTGATTGGTTGAAACACGAACAATTTCTGACTTACAATCAATTGTAACTTACAATCGATTGTATCTCTTTCTGCAACGGGGACATGGTGACATTGTATTTCTGAGATCTCTTTTAAAGACTACTGTTTTTTACGACAGCCAGAAACTAATATCCACATTTATTAAATGGTATACACAAATAAATGCCCCGATAGTTTGATTGACAATTAAATCCTGGCGAATATTACGAAGCTGATTCCTAGAAGTAATCTGTGAAAGTTTGTAACCAAATTGGTAAAGAAGTTTTGAAGTTGGCTGAGGCACACCCCCGCCAAAATATATAATTTGAGTCCCCCCCCCCCCCCCCCCCCCCTGGGTAATACATCACATCGCTGTGAAAATGCACACAAAGGTCGAGCAAAATATACCATGGTGGGGCAAAACTGTGTATTAAGGCATTTGTTTACATTTTTGGGTAAAGTATTAAAGGAACTAAAGAATACAACTTGTGTTGGCCCTTATTCCATAGATGACTTGTATACTAGGTCTGCAGAAATAAAAACTCCATGAAAATAAGTGATTTTAGGCTAATTTTCTGATGCCAAATCACGCTTAGCAGCCAGTTTACGCCCCACCAACATTTAGTGTCCAAAATCAGCAGCGTGATTGACACTTCATCGGCTTACGTCAACGAGATAATTTAGAGAGGCGTCGTGTTCAGAGACTATGGGGCGAAGTTCTTTAGATGACGTCACATCAATAGAGGGCAGCATAATCGATTTGGGCGATTTAAAAGGGGCATTCCCAGGACAATAAGATATTTACTAATGACCCAAAAATTGATTGATTTCATGAGAAATGACTGCCAAATACTTTATCTTGAGGAAAAATTACATATAGAGAGCCTAATTGTGAAAATTAGACCATCTAGACGCTGTAGTTCTTTTAAAGTATAGTAACGCGACGACGAGCAAAACACAACTATACGGCTTCTGATGCAAAATTAGGTTTCTGAAAGTTGCGAGCGTGTAAATTGAAGGACACAAAAGATACATAACGCACAAGATGTTTTGTAGGTAGAAAAATGAAACCCCAACATAATTGCCATTTAGTACTCATTCAAAACCGAGAATCTCTGCATGATCCGAATGCGAAAACATAAAATAATTTTCCATGATATCCACAATTATGACGACCGCTTTTGACCTAGATTTGATTCTTTTACTCGTCTATATAGCAGTATTATAATTTTGTTCAGTTTATGTATATTGCGATATCAGTGGCATGATTAAAGGGATAGTTCAGTTTGGGTTTATAGAGCGCTTCAAGAATATATACGGTGAGGTAATGACAAACTAATTGTTAAATTTGAAAGAGCACGCAATTTTAAATACAGAATCAATACCAATCCACCCATCTCACATGGTGTACCCGTAAACCACACGTATTATATACACCACCATGGAAACCGATACTTACAAGCAACATTTAGAATCAACTTTGTTTGATCAAAATCGTTTCAGAAACAGCTGAAATATCCATAAATAAATATATCCGATCGGAATAAATATTGGGGACCAACTTTTATTCAATGATTTAAGAAATAATAAATAAAAAAGCTAAACAATTTTGAAAATTATATCGAAATGGTTTCAAATTGTTTTTTAATGATCTCTCTATTCATATTATTTTAACTAAACATAACCATTAGTGGTGTGCGTTTATGTCTGCAAATATGTGTCATCATGTCTTTGGTGGCACCACCACCACCAGCAGCGCGGGGTCTTTGTCCGTGGTTGAGTCTCTTCATGTCTTTGGCGGCACCATTGGCAGCGTGGGTTTTTGTCAGTGATTGTGTCTCTTCTTGTCTTTAGCGGCACCATTAGCAGCGTGGGACTTTGTCCGTGATCGTCTCTCTTCATGTCTCTGGCAGCACCATAAGCAGCGTGGGGCTTTGTCCGTGATTGTGTCTCTTCATGTCTTTGGCGGTACCATTAGCAGCATGGGGCTTTGTCCGTTATTGTGTCTATTCATGTCTTTGGCGGTACCATTAGCAGCGTGGGGCTTTGTCCGTGATTGTGTCTCTTCATGTCTTTGGCGGCACCATTAGCAGCGTGGGGCTTTGTCCGTGATTGTCTATCTTCATGTCTTTGGCGGCACCATTAGCAGCGTGGGTGTTTGTCCGTGATTGTGTCTCTTCTTGTCTTTAGCGGCACCATTAGCAGCGTGGGGCTTTGTCCGTGATGGTCTCTCTTTGTGTGTTTGGCGGCACAATTATCACCGTGATTGTGTCTATTCGTGTCTTTTGGCGGCACCATTAGCAGCGTGGGGCTTTGTCCGTGATTGTCTCTCTTCATGTCTTTGGCGGCACCATTAGCAGCGTAGGTGTTTGACTGTGATTTTGTCTCTTCATGTCTTTGGCGGCACCATTAGCAGCGTGGGTGTTTGTGATTTTGTCTCTTCATGTCTTTGGCAGCACCATAGCAGCGTGGGGCTTTATCTGTGATTGTGTCTCTTCATGTCTTTGGCGGCACCATTAGCAGCGTGGGGCTTTGTCTGTGATTGTCTCTCTTCATGTCGTTGGCGGTACCGTATTAGCAGCGTGGGGCTTTATCTGTGATTGTGTCTCTTCATGTCTTTGGCGGCACCATTAGCAGCGTGGGGCTTTGTCTGTGATTGTCTCTCTTCATGTCGTTGGCGGTACCGTATTAGCAGCGTGGGTGTTTGTCCGTGATTTTGTCTATTCATGTCTTTGGCGGCACCATTAGCAGCGTGGGACTTTGTCCGTGATGTCTCTATTCATGTCTCTGGCAGCACCATTAGCAGCGTGGGGCTTTGTCCGTGATTGTGTATCTTCATGTCTTACCATTATCATCGTGGGTGTTTGTCCGTGATTTTGTCTCTGCATGTCTTTGGTGGCACCATAAGTGGCGTGGGGCCTTGTCTGTGATTCAGGCCTGCTGTGGTTGTGTCTCTTCATGTCTTTGGCAGTACCATTAGTGATTATGTTTCGTGTTTTTAGTGTTGTGAGTCCGTGATTATGCATCTACTTATCTTGAGTGGCACCTTTAAGGTCCAGTAAGTCAGTTCTTGTCATATTGGCAGTGATACTATTGGAAGCACAAGTCTTTGTCTTATGTCTTATTGTCTTCTTTTTTTTTTTGCTATTGCAAAAATGGTTGTGACAAACTCTATGCATTTTGACCCCGCCATTTTTCATTCGCATAATTTGCTGCACGTTATCATATAATTGTACCAGATCAAATTTAATGAAACACAAAAACAATACTTTTCATACAATAACACGATATCAGAATAAAATAAAACAGGAAATATTAATTACATAAAAGACTATGAAAAGATAAAAGACGATCAAAATATAAGACAATGAAGACAAAAAAATAACAATGCATACATGAATTAGTATATTGGGGCATTAAAGGGAAAGATGAGTTTTGGTCAAACTGAATTTTAGTAACCAAAACCTGCACCATTACAGTACAAACTAATAGTTATAACTCCACCATGCTCGAAAGGTATACACAATTACAAACGACTAAGTAAAAACCTGGTTATCATTCGAAAAGAGCCGTTACAACTCAAGAGGGCGCTCTCTCTAAAAACTCATTGGTTTCAACCATTTTTCATACAAAATTGTGCATGTGATGTTTTGTTAAAATAATGATTAAATAGAGATATCATCAACAACTATTTAAAAACCTCTTTTGAAATTTTTAAAAAGAAGCATTTAATGCATCTTTTTAAAAAGTCAAGATATTGCCTCGCCAGATGATATATTTATAAATAAAATATTTTGAAATCTAATTTTACAACTACATGTATGAGAGCATTCGAAAGGGAATGATTCTCATTTCACATGTTTATTTCAATGAACTTTCAAATGGAATTACAACCAACCAATTTAGTGTCAAGGGGCATTTCGGGAAGTACCAATACTCAAGTGTACCTTTAACAGGATAACATAAAATTAACTGTAGATGTTCATTGACTAGGTCTTCCTTTTTTGGAAGGTGGGCATTGCTTATCACTTTCTTTATTATTTACTCTTTTGTTTTTAACTTTCTTCTTTCCTTCTTTTTTGTAGGGGGGGGGGGGGGGGGGCATGCGCCTCTTGGCTATGCTACTGTATATTAAAAAGACGAACATGGTTACAAAATAAATACTTCATTATAAGGTTCTTTTTAGGGAAAACAATTTCAAACAAATCTGTGGGTGAAAAACAGTTAAAAAATGCTTTACAAATCACCAATCACATTTGCCATGCTCTCTTATGACTTCTGTAGAACTTCTCCATACAAAGATGAAAACAATTGCCTCTGTTCCATCTTTCACCCCTTTGATTTTTCGTCCACAAATAATGTAAACTTATCACATAGACCACTCCTTTAAAGTTTATATTTTCCCCCAAAAGTAATGTTTTAGACTTCAATCATATACCAATTTGATTGTAAGATTCTTGGGAATGATATGTGAGAATTTCATAGAAAAAGAATAAAGTTTACCTAGTGAAAACAGAACAAAAATCAATATTTGATTTCATCCCAATCGTTCAGGTGAAGTATCTGAATTTGGATACTATGGACAATTGAATATCCAAATTCAGATACTCTTGACTACGGTTGCAAACCCTCTATGACTATAGACGCTCTCAAATTCCATCTTAAATATATCCATGATTATGCAGACATTTAAAAAATCAAAACCCATTTCATTATTCTGTTACCATAAGCCAAACAACAAGGTACAAGAGAAGTGGGAAAGCTCCAAGTGATTTTGGTTGAATATGTACAACGTTAATGGATCACTAAGATAATCAAATTCAATTTCATGAAACTATGAAAACAAGTTATTCAATTAACATGTTTCAAATAAATGTACACTTCAAAACTTGGAATCCAGTTTGCTTGCACTAGTTGTTGCTATGTTGGGCAAACCTATGGGCAAGCCCCCAGGTTGCCAGGAACAATTTGAGTACTGTATGTGAGCAGACTGGGCTATTCACTTAGCGGCCTTCAACCACCACTTCAAAATGCAAAACATAAATTGATGCACAGTCATCATGCAAAAACATACATTTAATATTCAAATAAATGGTTACCAAAATACACATACAAGAATACACATACAAGAATACACATCATAAATTCAACACAATAACATCACACAAAATATCAATAAAACATTTTCATAAAAGATGTCATACATGTACAATGTAAAACATGTTATGACGATTCATACTCGCATACACCATGAATCAAAGCAATAGAGGTAATAAACACAAAATCTTAGCTACAACATCAACAAATACTCAGACTTTCCTTGACTATATTTCATAATCAGACGCCTCAAATCGTTTACACATGCAGCAGATTTTCATTAAGACAGAACATGGGTGATGCACAGCAATGTTTTTGCAAGCAGGAGAATATTCTTCAATCAATCAAATTCTCTCTTAAAACCAGAATGTCTGAAACAATGCTGACAAGGTGAATTATATGTGGGACTGTGATACAATTTCAATGTCACAATGTCCCGCTGGAGTATGAGTGATCAATACAAATTACATAAATATTTGGCCATTTGGAGGCAATTCCTTCTGATCATGAAACCAATATTAAAAGTACTTTGACACAAACATTCAAACAAACAAAAACACTGGCATGAACAATTTCTTTGAAAGAACAATTACTCAAGTATCCGTCTCAAATCCATCTAACCCTACTCCACACAATGCATTATGCTGAATCATCCGATTACGTTGCATATCCTCAGCTATTATGATGTTGTTGATTCAGGCTCAAAGCCCCAAACCCTAACAACCGACAGTCATTAAATCCTTTCAAATGCACCATTATCTCATATTCTTATTGTTAATGGTTAAATAAATGTCACCCAGACGCTCTGAACACGCACACACTGACAAAGGCACACTGTTTTTTGGGGGGTTTTTAAGGGGGGCAAAATTCACTTTGTATTGATTGATTTTCCTCTTCGGCTTTTTAATATTTTGTCACATTTCTGAGCAGTAGTTAAATATTGGCTTACTGTTATATTTCGGGGGGGGGGGCAGACTATCTATTTAGCATTTTTGCACTCTTTTGTTCAAAATTGTTACATTCAAATTTGTGGCCATAGGAAAACTGATATAAATGGAAATGGGCTTTGCCAGGAACTGAACCAGAGACAAACTTACCACAGTTTCTGCATGGAATTTGTCGTGGGCGTCTACTGACTTTGCTCTCACCCGTAAATCTTTGATGAGGGATCTCTTCTGGCTTATGTCTCGATCCAGATGCTCAATTCTAATTATCAAATAAGGAATGGCAATGATTAGAAAAACGATGACAAGCATTACTTTGTAAATTGTCATGTGGTTATTTGTTGAAGAGAAGTCTTTGGATATCAAGAGGCTTTGATACAATTATGATAGCAAAAATTATTAGAATCACCAGTTTTCTGTATTTTTCTTGTATTTGTGGTGGCCTAGACGACATGTAACCATCTTTGGTGGCCCATCATACTGCAAGAAAACTAGGGCTGAGCTTAGCTAGGACATATACAATTAACCCTGCTCTACTAACCACCTGCTAATATGGAACAATTATTTAGACTCCCTAGAAAACATCAGTTAACAAGTAAATGAACCTCTCTGTACAAAGTATACAGCCACCCTGCCCTTAGAGACCACATTTGATGTCTTACTTGGGTGGTCTGTTATATCGGATGGTGTGATGCTACTTACTTGCTTTCCATTGATTTGATGGTCGTATTCTTCTCCTCCCCTTCTGCCTTCAAGGCCTTGATAGTGCTGCCTTGTCTCACTATCTCACTTGCCTGAGACTGCAACGAAAGAACACAAAATATAACTCTTGAGAAAGAAAAAGAAGAAATACTAAAAGGGGGAAGGGGGAGATGAATACCCCCCCCCCCCCCCCCCTCTATGGAATGCACAATATCATCATCTACATTGCTTCGTTTGTGCAGAGGCTCTATATACATTTGAGACTTGCCAAATTTGTAAAATGTTGATGTACCATTACCCCCTAGCATGAATTGTCTTCATATTACAGGTGTATGTCTTATATAAGCTAACAATCACCAATACAACGTTCAGAAATACTACGTGTACAATAACATTTAAAAAACATACAGGAGAGTTGGAAAAGCAGCAAAGCAATTATGTATAAAACAAAGCTTGCTGATGCACATCAGAAACCAGTGGATGTCTTATCATTTTGCCTCTGTATGATCAATTATAATGATGGAAGTAACTCCACATTAATAATTTACTTATAGCAGGTAAAAAGAGTGATTATACTACAGGACACAATTATTGTTCTTACCTTGAGGCGCGCTTCAGCACTCTTCCATTCACCATCTGAATGCTTCTCTGTTTGTTCTCTTGTCAAACTCTCCTTCTCATCTTGGAGTAAATCTCTCTCTTTCTTGGTTTCTTCCAAGTCACGTGACAGCCTCTGTAAGAGTGAAAACAAGCCAAAACAAGTATGACATTGACATAAAAGCAACATAAATACCCAAGAAAAATATAATAAAATTCAGGCCAAGTTGAGGTCGGCCTGTAGGTCCTCAGCGGCGTGTTTCTGATCCAGTGCTGCCTTCTGTAGCATCTGCCTCTGACTGATATGATTATCATTGTCACTATCATGTTTAGTTGTGCATCTAATGACCTTTGACCTCACTACTCACCTGTATAGTTATCCTTGAGTTGTGGTGCCTGGCATTAGACAGGTTGAGGTCAGCCTGAAGGGCCTCGGCAGCCTGTTTCTGATCCAATGCTGCCCTCTGTAGCATCTGCCTCTGATCCTGCAGAGAGGAAACCTGTAACAGAAACAACACAGACAGTGTACAGGAACAGTAACATTTTCTGAGGACAAATTGCAGAATTATGTATTATATGAGTATGTGACACGCACATGCACTTTTATGCTCTCTGGAGAGCGATGCAAACAATTTACAGACGATTATCAAGATAGGAAAATATCAAAAGAAAATTTATCAAAGCATTACATGTAGTGCTCCTCTGATTCCCATCTTCTTTTTATTTACTTTATTATGATTTCCGTGCACATCTTAGCAAAAACGCATCCATTTGTCATTACATATTCACAGACTGTTTTGGGGAGATTTATTTACCCATGAAACTTTTGTTTTTACACATCAAGACAAAGTTACCATGTAATTTTTAACCGTTTAACCAACTGTTTTCCTCATAAATTCTATGGGAATATTCAATTCTAGGAGAAAACAGTTCAATAAATTCCTCAGTACCTGTTGTTGTAGAGCTCCAAGCCTCTTCTTCAGCAGGTTCACATTGGATGGTCCTGGGCTGGTTCCTCTGGCCTTCACATTGGATGGTCCTGGGCTAGTTCCTCTGGCATTCCTTGTTTTCGAGCCAATAGGTGCACTTGGCAGGTTCATCGTCTTGATGGGAGATGTAGCCATATCTCTTCTTCTAGGAACTATATAATAATTTAGAATTAAAATCACTAATTAATTCCGTACAAAAGAAAACTGTGGCACATCTACCAAACTGCAAGAATAACTTGAATGGGCTCTTCATTGCCTTCCAACTGATAGGTGCGTTTAATAGATTCATAGTCTCGATGAGAGATGTAGTTTTTATTTTACTTGCAACTATATCAGAAAGTAAATACACTTTGAAAAAAGGTAATAATACTGAGGAAAAAATAATTGCTGCATATTTAGGCAAACTTTTGAATGACTTAAAAGTCTTCATAATTAATTCATAATATGGTCTGCCAAAATTCTGGATATAATAAATATGCCATGATCTATATAATGGATACGTTCATATAAATTGATAATAATTTTGTTGTGAGGACTGAATATTATAATATTTACCCTGAAGAAATATCAAAATTTATTTTGAAAGTATCATCAACAAAGTCTGTACACTCTTTGATGATACCATTGCAATCCTATCATTAACTACTAAGGGCGAATAGAGTAGTCAATAGACTTCTCTAAATGCTACTGTACCCTCTCTCTTTACTCACTTGGTGAAATATTGTGTATACCAGGAACTAGTTCATCATCTGTGGATTGAGTAGTTATTGTGGTTGTTGAGTTGCTTTCTTCAGACTCTGTCATCATGCCACTTTCCGCATACAGAACTAAAATACAGAGACAAATGTCAAAATGGCTTTTAATACATACAATTTATATCTCTATTTTAGATATTCTTTGCCATAAGGAATATTCTGTATGATTTTTAAAATAAAACATATGTTTTTTGTATAAAAATATACTCATACACAAACGTGTTCAAGTTCTGCTCGAAGTCGCAACAAATACAGATCAATAGGTAATATATAACAAACTCCGTGAGGCGATTTTAAGAAGTGATATTTCGGCCATAGGTCTTTTTCCAACGCTTTATTTCATAATTTCAACGTTTACAGGGAGCCACCATTTTCTCAAGGTATTGGCTTTATTTATTAAGATTAACTTGACACATTTCATTGTAAATTACTATACCTTTCCAGAGGTCAATAAACTGACTGCATGACATATTTGACATTCCAAAGACAATTAAACTGAAACAAACAAAGAAGTACCTCTTTCAGTCTGAGTTGACACCGACATAAGCAAAGTCTTGAAGACCGGGGGCGAGTCCTGGTAGGCCTGAGCCATTCGGTCCAGATGATGCAACACCGAGACCAGTTCTCTCTTCGAAGGACTGGTCCCACCAAAGCTACGAGACCTGGACCCATGGAGCTGGGACTGGGATAGTGTTCTGGTTCTGGATCTGGTGGATGAATGATGCCTGGAACTTGATCTAGACCTGGACTTGGACCCAACATCTCTTTCTGGACTGGACTTGGTAGGTGACAAGCTTCGTGACCGTCTTGTATGATGCCTTCTGGGTGTGGAGTGGTAAATGGCTCCATCTCCTCTGATAAGTATGTTCCAAAATAATGATAATAAACTGGTTTGTTACGATACTGTTAGGAAAAAAATGGCATTTAGCTTGTAAGATAACTTATAGAACAGTACAATTAGCTGGTTTGCTTTTCCAAGATATGTGCACATCTTATTTTTAAACAATATGTCATACACAATGTGAAAACTCTTTGAGTCATTTAGAAGATGCATTACATAGTGAATATCGTAAACTAAATATTAAACCAACCCATACAAGATGTCATGATAAACGAGTGCTTAAAGCAAATTACATAATTTCCACCTCATTTTCACGTTTGTTTTATCCAGCTGTTCTCAAATGAAATTATGAACTGTAACTTACTCTTCTGAAGAACTGATCTCTTGTGAATCTCCCTCATCATGTTTATCTTCTGCACCATGGTGAAGAATAATGTGAACACCGTCTCTTTCATCTTCCTCCAACTACAGATTCAAGAGCAAAGAGCAAACAGAAAAGGTTCATAGTTCAGTAATAATAACAAATAATATTGTGATATTAATTTTGTGGCATAGAATTAATAATATTGATACAAAATTGAAATATATGATGACATTAAATACAGAAAGAATTAATATGATATTTAAAAAAAATATGTTCATAAGTCTGAATACATAAGAAGTCTTTTTTAAACATTTGTTTTCAATTCAATGGTTATTTTTAGTTATTTACCTCTCTCCTAGACATCTCAATGTCTTTCTCCTGCACATCACTATCCCTCATGCTCCTGGATAAGCCTCTGAGTTTGATTCTAAGCTTGGAGACTTCTGCCAGTAAGGCCTGGTGTTCCAGGGCATGATGGGTCTCTGTGGTCTTTGTCTGGACTAGGTCTGCCTTCATAGACCTGTTCCAGTACGGAATGACAAAGTTATGAAGTTAACCTGAAATTGACATCCCTTTAATTCTATACTTGTGGACAACAATTTCTCTTGTGCCAGTAATCAGGGGTGTGAGAGCAAGATTGAAAAAAAAAATCTGAAATGAAAAGTGTGCGCAAAGCGCACACTACGAGCGCAAAGCGCGAAGTCCCTTAGGCCGGGGTCCAGGGCCCGCCTAGGGTCCTGGAAGCTCTGGTGCAATCTAGGCTTATTTTGGAAACCATTTCTTTCAATTTAAAATGGTTGGTTTTTTGATTTTTTTATTTTTTTTTACAGAATTGTTTCATACCTTGATACCTGAGGCTTGAAACTTGACATCTAGGACAACCAGTGTGCTTTTCAATATAATCTGCTGCCTGGAACCTGGTATGTGCTAGTGACAGGTCGAAATAACACCAGACAACTATCACAGTTTGTAGTGAAATCAAGTTCTTTTCAGTTATGAAGAGCTGAAAAAGTTTTTGTGAAATCAAATCTTCAAATTCAATTGCCCATACATTCCATGGTAGAGGGTATCCAGATGGTGACTTAGCTTAGTGCTGTAACCGACCTTGATGATCGGATCAAAAAATCAGATCGGCAAATTCTTGATTCATGATTGGATCGGATCGGAAATCGGATCGAATCGGGAAAAAAAAGAAGGGAAAAAAATGAAGATTGCTGTTTGAGGGGAAAACAAAATCGGAATTCCGCGTAAAAACGGAGATCTCACAGCCCTGGCCAGTAATTGATGGTGGAAAGAAAATGTGACAAGTTTGCCTGTAAAATGGGCCATTTTGCCCAAAACAAAGTAATTTTGCCTTGACTTGACATAATTTTGGCAAAAAATTGAATGATTTGGGGCTCAAACTAGATAATTTTGCCCCAGGAATATGTATTTTGCCTGAATATACATGAACATGCTTTTATCCTGAATATTAGGGATTTCCAAAATGATCAGGGGGCTGCAGCTCCCCTGGTCTCCCTCCTCATGTATCATGACAATTAATAATGAATGTAAGCTTAGCCAGGGCTTGACACTAGAACTTGAAAGATTGCCCAGAGGAAATAAAGATTGATATCAGGCAAGTACAATTTTGCAAATGGTCTAGTTTGGTTGCCCAATCGGGCTACAAACATTTTTATTCAACTACAAGAGAAATTGTAATTCTATTTGTGTATTATCTAATCTAGAAATAAGCAATTAATTTGCAAAATTTTTCTTTTGTTTCACGTTGTTTTTTTTTGGGGGGGGGCAAGTAAAATGTGAACATTCATGATTTCACTTGCCCCAATGAGCAAATGATGACACACGCGGTACCCCGGGGTACCGTTGTACCCCGGGGTACCGCATTGTGTAGCGCCATCTTGTGTCCACTTAAAGCACAACCGTATTGCATTGTGCATGCAGTGCAGCGCGCGCTTGTATGCACGCTATACCCCAGTACAGCCCTAAAAAATAAATAAATAATTAAACAAAATGGCGGATATTCGTTAGGTACCCCGGGGTACCATTTATGTCATCAAATAGAAAGTTAGTGTGGAAGCTTGCCTTAGCTGTCTCTCCATCCGATCTCGCTCTTCCAGCCATGCTGCCTCTTTAGTCTGAAGAGACTCAGCAGTCTTCTGAAGCCTCTTGTTCTGTAAATGACAAATATTGAACAGATGATATCTATCTATCTATCTTTCTAGCCTATGTCTCTCCACTGCAGAAGGAAGGCCTCTTCATCACCATTCCATCTTCTTCTATCTTGTGCTAGTCGCATCCATGTAACACCCCCAAATTCTTTGATGTCATATAAGATGATATAAGAAATACTAAACAGGCAATGCATTAACATTGAAAGTCATGTTCCTTTTTATTTACTTAATACATATTTTTATTATACAATTCATATCTCAAAATCACATTATAACCCAAACTTTCTTTACATACGACTATCAATGCTCAGAATGTGACTTGAGCAAACTTGTCTTTCACACACTGTGCTAAATCTACTTTACAAGTTATGATTCTAAAGTGGGGTGCAAGAGGTACTGGATTTGTTTCCCGGACTGGCCCCCAACTGTAACAGGTACATTCTCATCAGTCTCCAAACCCACATTAAACAAAATACTGAAAATCAACTAGAATAAAGACAGCAATCCAGCTGGAACAGCACTAAAAACAATACCCTGTTCAACTCTGAACTTTCCCGACTATGGAAAGCCGCCCATAACAATATTAGTACAGATAGCCAGAACAATTATCTACGCACCTTTTCAAAGAGGTCTTCAGCTCTAGCTTTCTCCCTCTCCTCTCTCGTGTTGGCTGCCTGTAGTCTCGCCAGATGACTTTCCAGACCTTCAATGAAATCAGGAGACAAATAGTGAAAAGGTAAAAGCACTGGCAAGAATTCTCATTATCAGGGTAGCAACTTTACCTTTAAATCAGAGAAATCACATAATTTTTAGTGACAGGTCAAATTTGTGATCACCAACCGTGTGTTGAATTTAACCCATTTCTTAAATATAACCTATGATTAATATGACCAATCTGTCAATGTAAAAGGTACAATGAAGCTTCAATCAACCCTGAATAGGAGTCTAGGATTTTTTTTTTCTGCAACTGGAAAAAAAGTCTTAATATTTTCCACATCAAAGATTGTCATTCTCACATTTAAAAATGTCAAAAAATCTCACCTTGTCTTTCCCCTTCCAAGCATTGAGTGAGATCTTCTATTGTACTGGCATCAACAGCAGCCTGGACACGGAGTCTATCCACCTCTTCATCTATATTCATTCTGCAACAAAAATAGAATGCATGTCAAAATTATCATGTACAAAATAATTATATTTTACCTAGGGTTGCATTCACAGTGATAAACAGTAGTAGAATAGCCAACCATGCCTATCTCAAGTGTTTTTGTTGCAGGACAAATTGTGTAGGTCCCTATTTTCCCTAGACATTGAGTAGTAATTACATAAATAAAACTCTATAAGCTATAAATATAATTATTCATTTGTTTTAAAGAGGCAATAAAATTGCATCATTGTATCAGAAAACTTTGTTGGTTCATGCACCATATAAACTGGGCTCCAAAAGAAACATCACTTTTTCAGAGCGTCACACATTAAAATCCAAAGCATAAAAAGTAATCATAATTGGGCATAGATTAGCTATAATACTCCTTAGCAAGCTCATCTAAAAAAAATTATGTTTGCTTTAGTCAACCAAGAATAAAATAAGGTGAAATCGCAAGAGGTCATTTTTCAAAAATCACAGAAACTGCTCGCTTTCCGGGCACAGACCTCGGTACGGACAATAGCCAGTCTAGGTGGTTACATAACCCGCTTTGAAGTTGAATGAATAGCTATTGAAAGTTCTGAATAGACCGCCTTTCGTGGAGGTTCGCTGGGAGCAGTTTCTGTGATTTTTTAAAAGTGACCTGTAGTGATTCCATGGCATTTTTCTCTTTTTTGGCAAAAGCAAACTTTACAATTTTGAGATATGTTACATAAGGAGAATGATAGCTTATCTATGTCTAAATATGAATAAATTTGATGCTATGGATTTTAGTGAGCGTCGCTCTGAAAAAGTGATAAGTTTCTTTTGGAGCCCAGTTTAGTTAAATGCAACATATATGAACAGGACCGTTGTAATGTACATAATAATATACAGGACAAACAGACAAACTGAAAACAGAATGCCTTCAGACCACTTTTGTGGCAGTTTTTTGTATCTGATTTGTTCTTGCTCCAAGTTTGTAATACAGTCACACCAGCCTATAGTGACCATGCAAAAAATGCAAAAATTACCACTACAGCGCGGTGGCCTCTACAGACAGGTAGTTATTTACAGCATAAATATGCAGGTACATAGAAAGGCTAATATCATACAGGTACATCTAGATTGATATACACAGGTAAATATTGACTATGGGATACAAGACAAATTGTAACAATAGACATGTGGCTGCTATAGAGAGGTGGCCACTAAAAAAGGGTTGATGTCTCTTACTTTTCTTGCATGAGATTGGCTGTGCGCTGTTTGTAGTGAGTGAGCTCGTTCCACACTCCCTCGGAATCCTCTCTCCTCAGCTCCTTGGAGCTAGACCTCGGGACTTTCTTTCTCTTCTCTTTGCCACTACAAAACAAAAATTTATCAAATTATTAAAGACAGTGCTGAATTTTGACATAAACAGAAAATATGTGAAAATACTCCAAATTAGTCTGACCACGCTATGCCTCTGAATGAAGTCCTTGATCATATTCAATTTACTTTTCTCCTTATGTCCCAGTTGGATAAGTGAAATCAAGATTTATTACATTTAAGTGGCCGGGAACATGAATCCGGTGGCCCCAAAACAAAAAATTATTTTACAAGACCTTGAGACGTTCTTCCTCTTCTCTTTACCACTACGGCAAAACACAAAAACGAAAATTATTAAAATGACAACATTAATCATAATTCAATTTACTTTTCTCCTCGCAGGCCAGTTGGATAAGTGAAATCAAGATTTCTCACATTTGAGTGGCCCCAGAACAAAACTCTGATTAAACTCCTAGTATATTTAAATTCCATTGCCTTTCATTGCCATTGCCTACACAATATAATACTAAACAATCTTACATTTAATGCAGAGCATTCGTAGGCAAAAATGTGTGTCACTGGAGCAAATACTATATCAAAAAGAGCATTTATCGCAATATTAGGAGCATATTAGTTGTGGGAGCAATTTCTGCCGGGGAATATTTAATGAAACTCTGTCTTTAATACACACCTTTCATGTTGCTCATACGTTTTGATTTGTTCCTTCAGGATATCATAGGCGGACTGCAGAGTCCTCAGCCTATCGAGTCTACGACTATGGGCCTTCCGCAACTCATCAACCTCCTGGTTCTATGGGAGTCAAAATTTAAAAAAACACCATTTAGCCACCTCAAGAAATACAAAAGGCCATTTAATAGATCATATTGAATCACATATCATTATTTCATTATGCTTTTCATGTTGCTAAGGTACATCATGATTGTTCTAGGATATATCATAGACTAGGCAAAGTTCTGAGCCTATCTAGCCGTCAACTGTGAGCCTTGCGTAACTCCTCCACCTCCTAGTTCTGTGAGAGATTTTAAATACATTATTTAGCCACCACAAGAAATAGATCACATCAAATTGTATCACTTTTCATGTCACTCATGAATGTACATGTATAGCATGATCATTCCTTCAGGATATCATAGGCTGACTGCAGGTGTCCTGGGCCTATCGAGCTGAAGACTGTGGGCCTTCCGCAACTCATCTACCTCCTGGTTCTGTTAGAGAGATGAAAATAACATTCAGGATCATTTGATTTCAAAGACATTCAGTAAAGAGTTTCAACAATATCTTACATATCTTTCCTTTGCGGGATGCTACTGATTGCAAGAAGATAATATCAAACAATGAAAATCTCTATAATATTTGTTCCTAAGGGCCCTCTAAAATCTGGTTACAGGGCACCAGAATTTGCAAAATCTTGGTTTATCTATGCCAGATGAACTACCAGAGAAAACAATCATAAGGAGGCCTTACCTTTAGCCTCAGAAGTCGTCGGAGATCGTCCCGTTTGCGTGCATCCCTTCCTCTCTGCTGTGAATCATCCAAGAAGTCTGAAATCCTGCCCTGGGTGTGAGAATCTGTGTGAACCTGGCCCTGGCTGTGCGAGCGTGTGTGAACTCTATCCTGACTGTGAGAGCGTGTGTGAACCTGGTCCTGAGGGCGTGTGGGGACTTGATCCTGGCTGTGAGGGCGTGTGTGGACTTGATCCTGGCCGAACATGAGTTCCTGCGATCTTACTGGGGAAAGGGAGCGGGCTCTGCGTGCTGTCTCCTTCACTGGTGTCGAGGTTGCCTAAAGTGAGTGTTATAAGTTATAGACATAATTGACATATATGATATTGCATAAGATAGTTGACATCATTATCAAACATTGAATATGCAAAGATATAGTTTGCATTTACCGAATCATGTGGAACAAAAAATCACTGAACTAAACGTTGACTAAAACAAAATGAAGATCATGCCTGAGTTAATTTGAGTAAAGTAAAAAAAACATGTTTGAAGTACTGAACAACTATCAAATGAGTACCCTTTCTACACCTACAGGTAGCCCGTAAACTTAAAGCATCTGTTTACATCAATGAATTCTTCTTTTTAAAAATTCAATCTCACCCTGTCACCAGTCTCTTTCTCTGCATCATGGTGTTCCCTATATCCTCTGTACCTTGTCTCAAACCTGCAGGATAAAACATAATAAAAACTTTTACAATAATAAGATTCCTATTGCCTACAGATTGCGAGACCGGTACTCCGCACTCTACCAGAGGCAGAGCTGCCAACCTTGATCAACAAAAAACAGAATGAAATGGCCCAAAAAATAGAATTTGGGAGAAAACAAAAATTTGATTATCATAAACAGAAAAGCACAGAAATCACACATCGCGAGTGAGGCGATTTTCATAGCTTACTACATAATGAAGTTCACAACATAATTGGATGATCAATTTGAAGATTGTATATTTGAACAGGGTCGGTGCTGGTCCTCATAACATGCATGTTGTTTGAATGTTGTCTCTAAACATTCAAATGTTCTTAAAAAAACGCTCAAATGTAAAAAAAAAAAAAAAAAAAAATTAAACTTCAAAAATCGTACTGCCGTAATTACATTGAAAAAACGTAACAGTTACGGCAAAAACGGAATGGTTGGCAGCTCTGCTTAGGGATCGATGGTAAACTACTGGTCAAGTAATCTAGAATAGTATCTACATGCATGTATATGTACGAGCAATGTTTTCAATGCAATAACATACCTTGTATTTGACACTATCTCCTCTCTTAGTCTCAGCACTTCTGTTTCCTGTGATCTCGACCTTTGACCTCTAACCTTATCAAGGTTTGCTTGCAGGGAGACATGTCGCACTGCAGGCTTGACAGGTTGCTTGCCTGCCATGTCGGCCAGTCGCTGCTTGAGATCACTGCTTGACTTCACTAGCTTCTCATTGTGAGTGAGCAGTTCATCATACATCTGTAATCAAATGTTTTTAAAATGATTACAAATGAAATTAAATATAAAAAATATTTTAAAAATACAAATAACATTAGCTTCGAGAGTTGCTTGACTGCCATGTCATCAAGTCGCTGCTTGAGATCAGTTTGATAGCATTAGCTTCCCGTTGTGAGAAAGCAGTTCATCATACATCTGAAAACAAGTTTCGATACAATTAACTGATATTAAGTAATATATAAACCAAACTATACCGAGTATAGTATAAATGAGTACTGATATTTGTATAATGGTATACAAAAAATCATACATATTGTGATATCATGGCACTTTTACTTTAAAACCTTGGTGTCACAAGGCCTGGTAGACATATGACTTCTGATATTTCACCTCCGAAATTGAACAGTATTGCAATTTGTTCTCTGACAATGCTACCATGTACAAAATACATCTTCACGTCTTCCTCAAAATATGTTTCTTACCTTTTTCAACTGAGCCAGTTCCATGTTGTGAGCATTCTCTTGATTTTTCAAAACTGCAATTCAAGAGAAAAGAAAGAAATATATTTCAAATTACTTTAACTAATTCTTCAAATGCCTACAAAAATTGCAATAATATCTGACACATTAGAAAATGAAAGCACACCACACCACCCACAATCATTAGAAAAACTGGCCAATCATCAATAAGTCAATATTTCATTTAACTATTAATGTTTAGAATTCATATACTGTATGAGTAAGTGCAACTAATCAAGATGCCAATCTAGGGTAAGACTTTTTAAATAGTACAAATTAGGAACTAAGCAGGGCTTGATATTATCACTTGCAAGCTCTAGAGCTAAATGTTTAATATCACCTTGCCTTTTCAACTGTCAGGGTTGTAGTTGTTAGATTACATTTATACTGTTGGGAGGCTCATGGTGCGATTTCAACATGATATGTCTTGGTTTTATTTTTTACTATGTCTCTTATTCTCAAAATTAGCTATTCAATAGCGTTTCCTTAAAGTTAGATCTAAATGTTGTCATAAACTTGCCTTTCTGAGTATCAGCTTGCAGAGCCTGTAGCTGTTTAATGAGTTTAGCCTGGTGGGACGCTTGTTGAAAGGCTTGGTCATGTTGTGACTTTAACTCCTGGTATGCAACCCTGCAACAACAATAATAGACTGGAACTGAGAAATATGCATTCATACATGATTTGTGTTATTAAAGATAATTAAAATAAATTTCAGATGATTGTGCTCTGTTCAGATAATCTAACACTTTTTCTGCTTATCATTAGCATTACACATCTACATAATTATTTTAACAGTCCATTATCAAACATAAAAATCAAAATTTCCATATCTACTACTCAAAGCAATACCTTGTGCTATGCAGATCATGGTCACTCGTCTTCAGTTCAGAGCTCATTTCTTGCAGCTTACTCTTGGCTTTGGACAGACTCTCTGCCTTTTTGTCCACCTAAAATAGGAGATGATATTTAACATGACATCAGTTTGGCATCAGGTTTATGCAATTTATTTGGATTATGATTTTGATTTTATTAGGAAATTTGTTCGAAGTAATAGAAAAAAAATATAGTCAAATCTGTGAATAGTGATCGGTCGTGACTCTAGTCTGACTAAAAACCAGTCGGATTGGGTCGACGAGTGGTCTCTCTGTGCATGTGGGGCATAAGGGAGGATTTTCTGAGGATAAATCTTCCCACAGCCCCACATGCTTTGTTCACTGATTCCCATGTAATGTGTCTGTATGCTACTCACCTCCTGTGATGCAAGCTGAGCTTTCTCAATTACATCCTCTAGTCCCGTCTGCAACTCCTGTGGTAGCAAAATTGTTATGCAGAACAAAGAGACATATTACAAGATAATCACTGGCATCACTGTTATCATCATTATCATCATCATCATCATCATCATCATCATCATCATCATCATCATCATCATCACCATCACCATCACCATCATCATCATCAACATCATCATCACCATCAACACCATGAGGAGCTTCATTTTCTATTCTGCTCTGTCTAGGAGTCTTCTACAACACTGTACCTAATTACAGTGCTGCTCTAGAGGTATCAATGTAAAGTTACATAAATGCTCGCCAAAGTCTGGTTGGGATGTTGTACATGGCGACTAAAAAAATTAACTGCGCAATTTAGTGTTTAACCTAGACCAACAAAGTGAAAATACAAATGTTCTCACATGAATCTTGCTTTCATACTGGCTGCTAAGGGTCTTCATCTTCTGCAGCTCTGTTTGGGAGCCTTCTATAGCCAATTGTAACTCATCGCAGTGCTGCTTCAGCGCTAGAATTGGATATAGTTAGGGTTTGTGAATCATTTCATGCATATATATTTTCTGCAGTTTTGTGCAAAGTTTCAACTTAATGCTATAAGTCTTCAATTGTTAACTTTATTGATTGTTAATGACATCGTATGGTGCCAAGGTTACTGCACATTATAAATCCCTCACAAAAAGTTCCGCAATTCAAGTTTGAGCATTCATATCTCTCATATTAATTTATTACCGTTCATGAATTTGGTATCATTGGAAAGCTTGTATTCCCCCCTTTACATTGATATGACATTCGCTATGAATATTTTATCATTGATTGAGCATGACACCCGAATATGGGGCAAAGTCAAAAGTGAAATGTTGCAAAATGCATTGATATTGTCAACAGTGTACACTCCTTTTGTTGGGAGAATAAAGTGTTCTGAATGATGTTAAGTCGGTCATGCATGAATGTCAATGGCATATTATAATTTTCTTTGGAGGATGAAATGTGTCTTTCTGATTTTGAGGTGGTGCAATAATGTTTGTGTATGCTGTTAGGAAGATGTAATGTGTTTTATTGACAAATTGAAAAATTATCATTATGTTTGACTTTTACACAGATTATTGCAAGTTTGTCAGTTTTCCAAGTTTACACAAAATCCACAAGTACAGTACAAACGTCACTTTTCATTGTCCAAACAACAGAAAAATTCATTATTATATTCATGACCACTTCAAAATCATTCCATCCTCCAGGGGAAATGATAATACGCCATTGACATCATGCATGATCGCCTCAACATCATTCAAAATATCACTTATTCTCCCAATGACATGATAAATCATATTGACAATATCAATGCATTTTGCAACATTTCACTTTGACCTTGCCCCATATTCGGATGTAATGCACATTCCATGATAAAATATCCATAACAAATGTCATACCAATCTAAAGAAGTAAAACTAAGCTTTCCAATAGGCTTGGGCATGAGAACCGATTACCCGATTCTACTCGACTCCAGAAATGGGAATCGGCCCTCGATTCTTGAATAGCGTAGAACCGAGTAAACGATTCTGTGTCTATTGACTCGCGAGAAGGGGAGAGTCGGCTCTAATCCCGACTCTCCTTGGTCATAATCGGAATAGACGCAAACTAAATAGCGCGGCCCGGCATCATTTACTTATTGAACGCATGAAACCGCCGTGTCTCACGCACAGACACACTCTCCTCGTCGCTCGCACACTGCACAGACAGTCTTTCCTCGTCTCTCCCGTCTTAAATCATTTCAAGAAAACAACGGTGGCGCGCGCGCCAATAGACTAGACGTGTACATGTACTTCAGTACATGTGCGCTGTCGGCCATGCCCATATATAGAAGTATGACTCACAGAACATACGAGCATGTACGTTCGTGTATGCAGCATAGCATTGCAAGTGAAGCAAAACTCCGCATGCAATGCTCGCGCTGGCTCAGCTCCGATATGGATATATGTGGTGGCGATGTGCTGTTTATGTCGCTGTTTGCGAACTTTTTAATATATCAGGTAAGAAAATTCTATTTGAATGTTGTTACTGGTACTTTCAATTGTACCTGCCTTACGCGGTATAGCGCTACTAGAAAGTTCACCATTGTACTAATGGTTATCTTTCGCTCGCTCGGAACCGATGTACTTCCCACGTACACAGAGGGTATGATTGTGTGATTTTGCAGGTATGAATTATGTGTACGATCTGATTGAGAACCGATTCCGCTCAGAAGTGAGACATGGGTATGGAACCGGAATCGACTCGAAGCTGGGGCAGAACCGCCCAAGCCTACTTTCCAATGATACCAAATTTATGAACAGTAATAAAGTAATAGGAGAGATATGAACGCTCAAACTTGAATTGCGGAACTTTTTGTAATAATCTGTGTACAAATCAAACATAATGATAATTTCTCAATCAGTCAATAAAACACAATAAATCTCGCTAACATACAAAAATTTTATTGCACCACCTCAAAATCATACAGACACATTTCATCCTCCAAAGAAGATGATAATACGGCATTGACATTCAAGCATGACCGACTTAACATCATTCAGAAAACTTTATTATCCCAACAAAAGGAGGGTACACTGTTGACAATATCAATGCATTTTGCAACATATTTCACTTTTGACTTTGCCCCATATTTGGGTGTCATGCACATTCCATGATTAATTATTTATAGCTGTAAAGGGGGGAATACAAGCTTTCCAATGATACCAAATTTATGAACGGTAATAAAGTAATATGAGAGATATGAACGTTCAAACTTGAATTGCAGAACTTTTTGTGCGGGGTTTATATCAGTGCATTCGATCACACTATGAATAGTTCTTTTCTTTTCATAGACTAAAATGATTTGACGTATTTAAAGAGTTACAGTGTAATGCTGGTATACAACATAACTCCCCACATTGGATATCTACAAGCATTATGCGCTACAACAGTCTAGCCTGCAGTTCTACAAATAATAAAGATTTCAACATGAAACAAGTTCTGCACTATTTTTTCTTACCCTCTTTCTCAACTGCCATTTCCTCTACCAGCTTGGTTTTCTCCTCCAATAACCTTTCCATCTTTTCTTCATATTCTTTCATCTGCAAATAAATAGAAATATTATCACTACCAATTTGTTGTGCATCTAAATCATTTTCTAAATAGATGCCGCGTTGAATGTGCCTGGCAAATAATTAAAATAAGTTTTTTAAGTTTCAATGCCAGTTTGCACGATAGCTTACTTCCTTTATAAAGGTCTGATTGGCACAAATGCTGCATTGTGGAACTAGTACAATATCAATATAATTATTCAGTGCTGTTGATTGCCCTCTTCCTCATCTTAACACAATTGAATAGTCATAAATAATTAAATATATACAAAGATAAATTAAGTATTGCTTATTTTGCATCGAGATGGAAGCATACATCATGATAACCATGACACAGGGGCAGAGATGCCAACCTTCACAAACCAAAAAAAGTATTCTGAGAGGTAAAAACAGTATTTTCAACCAAAAAAAAGTATTTTTAGAGCAGCCAACCTCTAAGTTAAAAAAAAAATCATATTTTGTTCACAAAGCCAATTCGCGCAGCAAAAATACTCTTTATGTTTGCGATAATATAGAAATTGGTTCAGTCGATCACACAGTGTTTTTATGAGTTTCTTTTGTTTATTTGTGATATATTTAAAATATGTTACTTAAGTAATAGTTTATTAGGGTTAATCGTAATTCTTTTTGCCATTTTCAGACCGTTACTATAGGGTGGAACAAAAAAACAAAAAACAAAAAAAAAGTGTTTTTTTCTTTCTCAAAAATGTATTTTTTGCTTAGAAAACATACTGCCGTATTTACATTAAAAAAACATACTAAATACGGCAAAAACGTACTACTTGGCATCTCTGCAGGGGGTTCACACACTGGAAAGGAAATAAATTACCTTCTTTTCTGCAGCTTGTTTCTCCTGCACCAGCTGACCTTGCACAACAGCCATCTCCTCCTTCCTCTCATCTGATACTTGTCTCCTATACAACAAACAAATAATTGTATTAATGTTATATTTTGTATTCTCGTCAATCGTCATCTTAATCCACACCAATATGATCATCATTGTCAGCATTTTCATCATCAAAATCAACATCATCATCATCATAATCACCATCATAATAAGCACCACCATCATTTTCCTCATCATCACCATCAACCATTGCATCATTATCATCATCATCATGGTTATTATGGTCATCATGGTCATCATCATCACTGTCATTATCATCACCACCACTATCATCATCACCATCATCATCATCATCATCATCATCAATAAAATGTAAGAATATGTAATCATACCTGTCTGCATCATCTTGTTGTCTTTTATCATGCTCTGATAGAAGCTGAAAAAGAGAGAGGAATGATTCGTAAGTAAAGTAAATATACAAAGATGGAATGCTGGACCAAAAAAACAGATTTAAGACATTAAGAATATTCTGCTGTCTGAAACAACATTGATGTGTATTAGGTCAATTTAAAGGGTACCATCACCCAAAAATAATATTCTTATAAATGAAAGGTAACATCTTTAGTCCATTCCATCAACAAGTTCACAAAAATATGTTTCCAGGAGAAAGAAAAAATAATAATTGGAAAACGCATCATTCTAAAGCACGCGTTCATGGGTCTGCATGTACGAGACTACTTTGTCCAGAGCGAACAAATCGTCCGGGATTCTATTGTCTGCAAACGTACGCGTGAATAGCATCGGCGCATTCGCAAATGTTTGAACCAGGAAATAATAGTGGTTCCGTAAGTGGTGGTAATTAATTGCTTTGTTTATGAACTACACAACCCTTTGCAAAATGTTGGGTATCTATTTGATATTACAAAACGGTACCAAAACATATAATTATGTGTTGTTCTTTGCCTGGTGGTCCCCTTTAATTATTCACACTCTCATAATTATGGGTTTAAAGACCAAATTGCAAAATGTTTCATTTTGCAGGAGAAATATCAGGAGTCCTAGGACATCAAATACTTTGAACAACAATTCCAATCTAGTAAAATCTCACCTGCTCCAATTCTGCAATCCTGTCGTCCTTTGTGTGAAGAATTTCGAGAACTTTCCTGTCTTTCATCTCAGTCTTTTCCTTTTCCCTAGGATCAAAATAAATCATGGTGTGAATTTTAGATTACTAAAGATATTTATTAGCATGCAGTTTTGAAATAAAAACTTTGGTTAATCTTGTAAAAGTAGTGATGTTCATGATTTCTTTTAAGGAAAATTAATTTCTGCAATATTTCATTTCAAGAAACATATTTTTGAAAATCATAGCATTTTATCTTTAATAGTTAGTATCCCAATTCCCGATATGTCACAATCAAATGAAAGTAAAAGAATAATCAGCAAAGCAAGTTGATAGTGGTCGCTTACCACTGGAGCCAAGATTAAGATCACTGCTTGCTTACCATCGGAGCCAAGATTAAGACCACTGATTACAATCCACCACATTCCCATGGTAACAAAGAGTTAAAAACTTAAAAGTCATACCTTTGAACTCCCACGTCGATTGCCTGGGATATGTCTGGCTCGGGGACTTTTGTCTTAAATGTTTTCTTAGTTAATTAGCATCCCAGATATTACAACCCAATTAAAGGGATCTAGTAACTTTGTTGACATGTGCAAAAAGTGATGAATGGTTGATGCAATGTATATTGTTGTTATCTCATATGTCCACAGGGTATTGTGTGAAAAATTCAAGTCAAATGGACATTGTATGGCCAAGTAATGAGCGAAAATGCAAAGTGATATTCAGTAACTCACTGCACTCACTTTGTACACGGAAGAAAAACTCACCCGAAGTTTTTCTTATCTGAATACTTCAATCATACATATCTTTGTAACGAAAGGGAAATTTGAAAAACCGAAACCTGTCCCGTGATTTTATTGTTAATACGAATACAACAAGGTATAGGGGAACCGCTAGAATTAAAATTTTATTTTGAGGATTTGGACAATGTTACTAAGTCCCTTTAAGGTAACAGAATAATCAGCAATCTGAATGTGGTTCTTTATTACCCAAGGAGAAGATCACTGATTGCATTACACCATGTTCTCATGGTAACAATAACTTGAAGTCCTACCTCTGAACAACCATGCTGATTGCCTGTGACACATCAGGCTTGGAGACTTGCAGTCGTTTCCATAACGACCACACAAACTCCTTATCTGCCTGCAACATGAATATTAAATCATCAAATGTGTATTTAAATGGTAAAGCTCCAGAAACTGATAATATGCTACAAAGTACAAAGGGCAAAGGCTATCATATTTGTGTAAATTAATAATTTAAAATAGAAAGTGAATCTACAATACCAGAGAAATATATGCCTGGAAATTTATTTATAAGACACCCTTTTCTTCCAAGCCCTACCAACACCCCCCCCCCCCCCCCCCCCGCAAAAAAAAAGTAAATAAAATAAATAATTTTTAAATTTTTTTTAATAGTTGCTTGATTGCTACAGTTTCTTCAATCAACCATCTGGAGGTATACCTGTTATCAAGTAGAGCCGAGAGGGTTGCCAATAAACAAACAAATTATGCTTCCCCTAGGATCAAATTGGATGCCTAAATCATTTTCATGGCTGTCAAAAAAATTAAAAAGTTTACAAAGTACTTACTTGACACTGGGCTAGCTCTTCTGACAATGCTTGGTTTTGAGCAGCAAGTGTTGTCAGCTCTGATTTTAAATAGGGAAGAAAATACACAATTGTATTTGTGTTAATGTGTGTATCCATGGGCATACAACCTCCCAAAGTTTGGGGAGTTGACCTGGCCTCTTATTCAACGACATAAAAATCAACTTTCCCAATTTAATTCAAACTTTAACTAGTTAAACACACAATAATTAATCAATTCATTCATTCATATGACTATCCCATATTATAGCGTCATCAGGGAGATTTTTTTTTTTCATAAAAAAATTCTTCAAGATTAAAATTGCCTCACAGAAGTTATTCTTTATAAATGCTTACTGAACTAAGCATTGTGCACATAGGGACCTGATTGATTCTAGGCTATTTGTTATGAGCTCTAAAAAGTTGTAGTAATACTACTACTAGGCTATTATTAGAACACAAATTACCTGATAAACCTGAAGAAGCCATGGCAATGCTTCTTTCGACAGACTATCTTGGCCTGGACATAAATCTTCCTTCCAGAAATCTGCATTAAGCTGCAATTAAATATACATGTATATGGTGGATGAATCAAATTTATCTCTTCAATTTCACAATTTATAATCTAGGCATATATTTCAACATAAATTTATAACATAATGTGGCTCTAATAAACTATATAGTGTAGACTGTAGTCATTAAATGGCAAATAATATGCTCTGACTCTGATGTACAGTGGTGGCCCTGACACATAAAGTTACATCAAAGCCTTCAAACTTAAGGAACAATCAAATAGAAAATCTTACCAAAAACTTAAAAAGAAATAGTTTCACTTTCAAGTTTCAAGGCAAAAAACAACATAACAAATTTTTACAACATTTTTACAAAATTAGTACAACATCCATACAGGCATGTTACAAATTAGACTAGCTTTTAATAGAGTCTTGTTAGAGGATTATGCTTATTGTAATCTTAATCAAGAGTATTGTCTTTCATTTCTTTTATTATAGACCATGTAATTGTTGATAGCCCGGTCACATATCAACGGATTGCGTAAACGGACGTCAAACGGAGAGCTAAATTTTCCATCCGTTTGTCTCTGTTCGTATGCGTTTCTTGTCCGTTCCTTGTCCGGTAATGTAAGTTGTTCTATGTTTTGTACATAAAGCAATGGAGACGACTTTCATCACCGGATAATTTCATTTCGCAAATTTTCTATTCGTTGGGCATTCGTTTCCGCTATCCGTTGATATCTGACCGGGCCATTAAGTCGACGCATTACGGCTGACTGACACAAAGAGACAGTGCATCTTATTTTATGAACACAGCTCAGTCTTTCAACTGAACCAATATTTCGTTTAAGAGTTTGACAAACGGATCATTCCATTTGTTTTCGCCGTTGATCATCCGGATTATGGCAATCCCATCCTGAATTTCAAGTCGTATGGAGGGAGATTGTGCACCAAAGTAGACTTGGGAGTTGGGAGGATCGGAGCGAGATGGAGAGGATTATATGTTAATATGTTACTTGTTAAAGTTGTAGTTGTAATCTTAATCAAGACTCGAGAGTATTATCTTTCATTTCTTTTATTATAGACCGTGTTCATTGTTGAGGTTGACTCATTACAGCTGACTGACACAAAGAGACAGCAATCTTATTTACTTGTAGAATCAAGAATAACAAATTTTATTCATATTCATATTCATAATTCAATCAAATTTCAAATCAAAGAAAAGTAGGTCAAAGACAAAGACGAAGACAATGTTAACTTAATATTGCAGCAGTTAGTAAAGAAAGTCTGCTAAACTTGAAGAAGAGGCACATGATCACAACCTTGCAGTTTTGTAAATTAGAACTTGTAACTTTCTCGAAAAATGCGTTTTCAAAATTTCAGTCATACATGAACTGGACAAACATAAAATTGAACGTATGGGACTGATTTAAGAAAAAGCTCCCACACAAAATTGAAGTAAACTCACCCAATCCAGCTCTTTTTGTTGGTACCACTCAGTCTAAGTCAGATCCGGATTACTCTGTCTTTGTTACTGTTCTTGATTTGGTAGATAAAGGTAGAACATTTGTAATTTGTCGTGAAACTAGGCGTCGAGCCGTCAACTCATTTCAAACTTCACAGTTCAAAACATCGCGCGCCGATCGCGATCGATCGATCGATCAAGGCCAAAGGTACGTTGTTGTTGTTCTTGTTGTTATTTTATTATTTTGGCGTTCATTCAAAATGAATATTTACGCCATAATTTTTTTTTTTTTTTCCAATCATTTTTATGGAGTTCCTACTTCATGCTGCCTGTCCATCGCTCAAATCCGACCTAACAGTGCATTATCTGGTCAGTCCGGCACAGTACATCGTGCAGACTTCTCAGCTCGGTGACATACCAGGGTATACATGTGTGCAAGCCGAGCCTAGCCTCAGATGCTCGAAAATGAGGTGTCAGGTGCAATCTGTTGGGCTCCAAATAATGCAATTATGCATGCCAAATTCAAAAACAATATATATATTCATCAATTTCAAACATTCAACAAACATCAAATAAAGCACTCATTCAGTGGGCTCTTTTACATAGAATACATCAATTTGTTAGTAATTGTATACACAAATAAACTTACACTAAAACAATATAATAGAGATGCTAAGCAAATATTTACAATAATCTGAATACAAATCCTTTTTTGCTATTCATCGAACCTTATGAAATTAATCAATGCCACTTGCAATTTTGTATCGAATATTTCCAACATCTTATATATATCTTGTTTTTCATTAATTCCTAATTCTACAAATAACATTGTCCTTTCAATAATATATTTCGTACAATCAACAAGAAAGTGTTCAAAAGTTTCAATTTCATTACAAAACTGACAATCGCCGGATAATTTAAGACCAATTTTATGTAAATGTGCATTGAGTCCAAGACACCCCATTCGAATCCTGTGTAACAATACTTCATTTTTTCTATTTTTAGAGCACCATGTATTTTATATTTATACTCTTTTTCATTTTCTTTAAGACACTATTCGAGGCATTCCACCTTTCCTGCCACATATTTACAACATATAATGACAGTATTGCATTTACTTCTGATTCATTCAATTTATTTTCTATTTCAATAAAAGTGTGTCCAAGGGCTTGTTTCGCTGAGAGGTCTGCAATCTCATTACCTACAACACCACAATGTCCGGGAATCCACTCAAGGAATACGTGGATTCCTTAATGTTTAAGAATCATTCATTTCATTAATATTTCACTGACGCATACATCTTCATTCCAATTTCTTATCGCCATTAGGGCACTCAAACAATCAATAAATATAACAATTCCAACATATAAATTATCGAATTGTTCTAGCCAATTCAATGCAAGAATTATAGCAACTAACTCAGCTTTATATGATGAACTGAAATTTGTTAGCCTCTTTTTTTCAATAATATCCATGCTCGGAACATAAAAGCTTGCAGATGCATTTCCATTAAGGGGATTTTTCGAACCATCCGTAAATATATGCAACTCTCTAGACCATTTCATATTAATATATTCTAATGTTTCAAATTTTATACTATGAATATTATCTTTTTTATCAACACTTTCTGTTAAATCCATACAAACATTTGGTATCATTATGTGCCAATGTACGATCGAATAATCGTATCGGCGGCGTGGGGGCGGAGCGCGGGCGTGGCTCTGGCTGGGGGCCACTGGTTGGGGGACTCGGGCGGGTGTAGTAGGGTAAAGCCGGGGTTGGGCATGTATGATGGGGGCATCATCGATATCGATGGGGGCACATGACTAAATAATGGGAGATAACTCAAGGCCAAGGCTAGACCTATAATTAACCATGTTGTAATGTTGTTGATATTTTGTTTTTATTGGCGATAGCATTCAATTTTGAATACTTTCACCAACATATTCACATTGTATCAAATACAATTTCTGGAAACCAAGAAATGCATAATAAATGTGTATTTCATTTAGGAATAAATCAATAGTATATATACGATTCTATGAGTATATTGTCGAGTGAGTCGAACATGGTTTAGTGATACCATATATCGGGGAAATGTGGTGAGTGATAGATTTTATGTGTTGTTGTTGTTGTTGATGAAGCATACACATAAGGCAGTCACCAGCACCCAATACAAAGTTCACTAATAGAAATAAGACAGTTGCAACGACTGAATAAAAGAATGTCCACACAAGTGATGTAGAATTTGGATGACGTCATTATTGAAAGTAAAAACAAATGTCCGAAAGATCTATTGCACGATGATTAATTAAAGTCCATGGTTCAGTTGGCCTGAATGAAATGCGCGTCCGCGGAAGAGATGAGAGATGATCGATGAAAACGATGAAACGCGAGCGTGTGTGAAGAAGACGATGTCGAGCACAAGAGTTCGAAGATGATGAACGCGAAGGCGCGTGGAAAAAGGTCGATATTCAATATTCAGTTCCATCGTTGAACAAGCACGCACGATGTGGCTGCTATGATCTCCGGCGTGTTGCCGTGGAGAGAAGCTATAGCCTAAACGCTGTGCTATAAACGTGTTCGTTAGATAAAACACAAATTATGAAGAGCGGAGAAGTAATGAAGGTCCGAAGGGCTCGGTAGCTGAGAAGGATGATGATGTCGAAGAAGACGAAAAGGAATGGTTGATGATTTAACGCCCCATGTCGGTCGGCGGACTCTCCCTTGGTGAGAAGAAGAAAGAGGCATGAATTGTAACCCCGTAAATACAATTCATGGTGGCCATCATGAGTCTAATGGTGACTCATATGGGTGAAGAAGAAAGAGCTAAACTAGGTGTTGCTCGGATGAAAGCTAGTGTAGAGAGTGAGAAAGCATGGCTTGCATGTGCTAGAGTGCATGCAGTAAAAAGCCACAAGATCCAGTAGACAAAGAGATGTTTATCTCAGTGAAGTAAAACAAGACCAAGCTAGGCAGGAAATGACTTCATCTTAAATGTAAACAAGATGAGGTAAAGTTTCACTGGTACTGGTAGAAGATGAGATAACCCCTCCTTGGTGGAGTTGGTATATTTATCAGCTGTGCACAGCGATCAGTGTTAGTCTAATATTCAGACTGTGATAGGTGAATAGAGTCACTACAGGAGCCTCCTCCTAGATTGTTGAAAGGTTGAAACGATCGATGTCGATGACGAGGGATGAAAAGTAGGACTCGATGAACATTGATGATACACATGAAGATGATGCGAGAAATGTCCAAATAAAGAAAGAAGTTAAACTTGTATGGAAGAAATTTGTTGACGAATGATAAAGTCCATTTTCGAGGTCGATGTCGTCGTCGATCTCGATATCCGCAACGGGCTCGATCACGTCGGGGTCACCACTTTAGTGAAGCCAGATATCGGGAAGATTGTGGTGAGTGATAGATTGTATGTGTTGTTGTTGTTGTTGATGAAGCATACACATAAGGCAGTCACCAGCACCCAATACAAAGTTCACTAATAGAAATAAGACAGTTGCAACGACTGAATAAAAGAATGTCCACACAAGTGATGTAGAATTTGGATGACGTCATTATTGAAAGTAAAAACAAATGTCCGAAAGATCTATTGCACGATGATTAATTAAAGTCCATGGTTCAGTTGGCCTGAATGAAATGCGCGTCCGCGGAAGAGATGAGAGATGATCGATGAAAACGATGAAACGCGAGCGTGTGTGAAGAAGACGATGTCGAGCACAAGAGTTCGAAGATGATGAACGCGAAGGCGCGTGGAAAAAGGTCGATATTCAATATTCAGTTCCATCGTTGAACAAGCACGCACGATGTGGCTGCTATGATCTCCGGCGTGTTGCCGTGGAGAGAAGCTATAGCCTAAACGCTGTGCTATAAACGTGTTCGTTAGATAAAACACAAATTATGAAGAGCGGAGAAGTAATGAAGGTCCGAAGGGCTCGGTAGCTGAGAAGGATGATGATGTCGAAGAAGACGAAAAGGAATGGTTGATGATTTAACGCCCCATGTCGGTCGGCGGACTCTCCCTTGGTGAGAAGAAGAAAGAGGCATGAATTGTAACCCCGTAAATACAATTCATGGTGGCCATCATGAGTCTAATGGTGACTCATATGGGTGAAGAAGAAAGAGCTAAACTAGGTGTTGCTCGGATGAAAGCTAGTGTAGAGAGTGAGAAAGCATGGCTTGCATGTGCTAGAGTGCATGCAGTAAAAAGCCACAAGATCCAGTAGACAAAGAGATGTTTATCTCAGTGAAGTAAAACAAGACCAAGCTAGGCAGGAAATGACTTCATCTTAAATGTAAACAAGATGAGGTAAAGTTTCACTGGTACTGGTAGAAGATGAGATAACCCCTCCTTGGTGGAGTTGGTATATTTATCAGCTGTGCACAGCGATCAGTGTTAGTCTAATATTCAGACTGTGATAGGTGAATAGAGTCACTACAATGGCATTCAAATGGTTTACCCAAACCCTGTACTCGATCTAGCTCACCTACATCCTAAATCCGCCTCTAATAGTTTTGTTTTGCTATATTGAGTCATAATAAGGCACACAAGTAAATAGGCCTATATTATAGCAATTTAAAAAAATATAAAAAAAACGTTCCCATATCGTTCTGTGAAGGACTTGCTTCAAGTGGCTTTGCCCCTTTTAGGACCCACTGGCACAACGCCGATAACTAATTTAGTGTCATGAGGGGGGAGAGTGGCACACAGAGCCAACACTCGGGGGCAATTATGTGCTAATAAACTTTCAAACGGCAGAAAACACAACATGACCAAACAAAATGTATCTACCGTGGGGGGGGGGGGGGGGGGGGGGGGGTATGGCGCCGAAAAACCTACACTGGGCAGAGCAACGCTGCAGGCATCTACTATGGTGCTTGTAATGTTGTTCTGTAATTAAATGTACAATTCAGCCGTCTGTACAATTAAAACATTTAGGGTCAAAACTCAAAATACTTTTCCATGCATAGGGGTAATAAATACCGTTCAAATTTGCTAAGATCTTACTGCTAATTCCACGTGTACTTATGGAAATCGAAACATAATGGGCCAATCAAACGGCTTATACGTGTCAAGCCACCTCCAGTACCGCATAGGTCGGTGAAAATCTGCTTAGGGAGCGATCGAGCTTTGACTTAGCATTAATCCGTTGAAACGTGGTTGAAACTTTATACAATTCCTACAAGAGACAATTGACGAAGTAAACGTACTATTTATTGCTCATCAACTTAAGCTTCAAATGTTAAGATCAATAACAATTACTTTATAATTTTGAATGCTACATAAATCTAGGAAAATAATTAAACCATTTTTGAGAAGTCCCACAAAACACAAAGACAATTTCTGGATGCCTAGGCGGTTCCTTCTTCACCACACACTTCCGCTATCGATCTCAAGCGCAGGTCAACTTGCATTCTGCCGCATGATTGCCATAAACTCCAGAACCATGAAGGTCCTCGCTGTGTTCACCGTTGCAGTTGTTGCTCTTGTTTATCTACTAATGCCAGCAGCTGCCAAAGATGACACGAAAACGAAGAAAGGACCTCTTGTTACCGACAAGGTGAGGCTTCAAATCAATGTTTTCTTCACACAACTGCTTCAGCATTGTCCCATGCGTTACAATCTGTGTGTGTAGTATCCATTGTGTGATTGACCATTGTAATTTTGTCTGTTGTCTTTGAATGTCTAACTTGTTGATGATTGTGCTTTGGTATAATTTGTATCATGGAAATCCATTATTAAGGAAATTAATTTTATTAATCTACACAAGAGAATCTTGACTGCTTAATGAAAACAAAATGGGAACATTCGCATTCAATTATTTTCAAGAATCAAGATTCAAGTTCATGAATCGTGTTCAAATAAATCATTGAATGTCAAATTTCATAAATGTCAACTTGATTTAAGTGGCCCGACAAACCCCAGACATTACCTTATTATTACATTCCAATGTCCCTTGTTGGTCAATATCCCAGCCAAGTATATGACATGTTTCCAACATGCAACAGTTTAAATTAAAAATCCTTCCATACATGTATCTTGCTAGCCAAGGCCAAGACATGCCCCACCATTAACAAATTGTGATTGCATAATAATGAGTTTAGCATTGGCCATGTTGGCCATGGCCTAGTTCACAGGAATTCTAGGAAGACACATTTTATTTAATTTTGGGACATTATCATTGAACATGGAATTACATGAAATGACATGTTCGATGATAATGTCCCAAAATGAAATAAAATGTGTCTTCCTAGCATGATAATTGATATTTTTCAGATGCCTGAATTGCTCTAGTCCTTTTATTTGTTTTCTTCAATTTTCCTTGTTGATTGCTATGAACGAGATGAAATGATTCATTCATTGATTCAAACTCCTTTCCCACAAATAGGTTTATTTCGACATTGAAATTGGTGGAGAGAAAGCTGGAAGGATTGAGATTGGTCTCTTTGGAAAGTCTGTTCCCAAGACTGTGAAGAACTTTGTTGGACTTGCTACTCACGAGGTTAGTATTCGATTCCCTTTACACTCAAACCTGTCTTGGTGGCAATCTGTCTATAGTGCTGTCAGCCAATCTGCCTGTAGAGGCAGGGATCTCCCTTTAGCGTTTCTTTAAAAATAACATATCAAGACAATATATCCCACCATATATGCAAGTGTGTTATACATTCCAATTCATTGGTGGCCAATACAATAGTTTCCAGTGGCCAAATGAAATTTCTGGTGGCCATTGGTCTCATTATTCAGGGCTCATGAACTTTTTGTTTTGCTAGTGGGTCAATCACAGGTAAATAAATCCTCTCAATTCCTTGCATCAAAATAAAAACTTCCTTTATAAATTTTCTACAATAGTTCAGAATTTTACACCCTTTACAGTTGTTAATAGTTCTGAGTACCGGTACTCAATTTTTCAAACAAGCAAGACAAAAAAATGCCAAGTGTTTGTTATATTGTTGGGCAACTTTAAAGCTATTAATGCATACATTATGGAATCACGCTTGCTAATAGATCAAATAAGTCAATGCCAGTTGTTTGTTGTTATAGTTGGTCAACATTACAGCTTTAAAGTATAGTAACAAATTAAACAAACTAACATTGTCCAAATCCTGAAAATCTGATTGGAATTCTAGCAATTACCTCATACCTTGCTGTATTATTATACAATAGAAGCATGGAACAGGTTTCAGTTTTTCAAATTTCCCTTTCGTTAACAAAATATTTACGACTGAAGTGTTCAGATGTTAAACTATCCACTGGATAGTTTCAAAGTGTACAAAGTCAGTGCAATGAATAGTGAATATTACTTTGCATTTTGCTCATAACTTGGCCATATAACTTGAAATGTTCACACAATACCCAGTGGACATATTAGATCACAACAATATACATTGTATCAACCATTCATCACTTTTTGCACATGTCAACAAAGTTAACGCATGTCTTTATATGAATTTTGTTATGAATTTGATGCGAGAGTCAAGCAATCTGCCTAAAGTTTATACATGTTTGTCTCCTGTATTTTTCTCGTGTACAGAAAGGATTTGGCTACAAGGGAAGCAAGTTCCATCGTGTGATCAAGGACTTCATGATCCAGGGCGGAGACTTCACCAGGGGAGATGGCACTGGCGGTAAGCAAAGAACCCAGATTGTACAAAATCAGTACAACAAACCTCAATATTACAGGGTCAGCAAGACCACCAATTTGTTGGCCATTTCACATCTCGGGGAGAGATTGCACTGGTAATAAGCAAGTACCCAAATTGTAATAGTAAATAAATAGTACAACAAACCTCAAATTTTGCAGGGTCAGCGGAATTACCTATTTCACCTCGCTATACATGGGAGGATTGTTACTGGTTGTGAGCAAGTACCCAAATTGTAATTGTAATAAATTTAAAAAACAGTACAACAAACCGAGATATTACAGGGCTGCCAATTTCAACTTGTTACCTCCAGAAGAGATGGCACTGGTACTTTACCCATTTGCCTGATGCCGTAGTGACAGATTAACTGTTTGTAAGCAACCTTTTTCGGTCAAAACCCCCATTTTTTGTCGTGTTCAGATATTAAATCCATTTTCCCAACATCAAAGAAGAAATATTGCCAGTAGAGTAGGTTCCAAAGTAAATAGGCAGGGGGTGTTTCATAAAGATCCTAAGTTGAAATAGACTCTAAGTTTGACCTAACTATTATGGAAAGCCATTTGTAGTCTTGGAATAAAATCAATTCAAAAGCAAAAAAACAACAAGAATTTTAGACTTTTCATAACGCATCAAGAACATAAAATCTTGATAATAGAAAATATCAATGATTTGAATCAACATTGTATGCCTTTGAAAAAGGACTTTTACAACAATTTTCAAAGAAACTAGTGGCTTTCCATACTAATTAAGTCCAACTTAGAGTTAAGTTCAACTTAGAATCTTTGCGAAACTCCCCCAGAACTGTAATTATAGCAATTGCCTCGTTTCTCTCTGTATTTATGTTCACTAAAACTAAAAATATGAAGAAGGAAAAAAAATGCTTCTGACAATAAAACATAAATGAAAAAGAAAGAAAAAAATGAATTGAACTTCTTCTTTTTTTTTTACATCACTGTAGGAAAGAGCATTTATGGAGAGCGATTTGATGATGAAAACTTCAAGCTGAGCCACTACGGATCTGGCTGGTTGAGCATGGCAAACGCAGGCAAGAACACCAATGGATCACAGTTCTTTATCACCACAGTGAAGACCCCGTGGCTGGATGGCAAGCACGTTGTCTTTGGCAAGATCGTTGCAGGAATGGTAAGACAAGCAAGCCTCCACACTAATCTTTTTTCTCTACTAGCCCGTTCGGGCAAGTAAAATCATAAATTTTCAAATTTTACTTGCCCAAACTGAAAACTTACTTGCCCATTTACTTCTACACGAGAATATGGAATTTCACTACTCTCGCAGTTGAAGAGAAATTTAAGTTGCCTGATCGGGCAAGCAAACTAGGCCTTTTATGAAATTTTACTTGCCCAACATTAATGCTTACTTGCCATGGGCAAGCGGGCAAGTGTTGGTGTCAAGCCCTGGGTAAGAATTTGTAATGTATGCCTCCATTTGGCCCTTAAAGATCATATCAAATTAGGTACCTGTTTGTATCTTGAGAATCGTATGAAATGATTAGAATTGAGGGTTGTGGATCTCCTGATGTCACAGGTCAAATCTCTGATAATATTCAATATGAAAATTGTTAATAACGATATCATGCCAGTCACCATGATAAGACGGAGACTTAGTAAGTACAGTTGAATTGCTCTAGTTTACCCTAATATAATACAAGATACCAGGTAATGTTCATGGTTCCAAGCTCATTATACCATCATTTGCAAAAGTTTAAGACCACCCTTCCAAAATGCAATAACTCGAAGAAAAAACAAAGTTAAACATATTTAATTTTCAGACATACTTTTATTTTCAACGCATAACCTTTGTATCACACTTGAACTGCTCTTTGACATTGTTTCCATGATCACTGTAGTAAACATGTTATGTAATCATTCAATGAGACAAAAGAATGCATTCCAAATTATTGAAATACCCACAAATTCCCAGGTGGTCTTAAACTTTTGCAAATGATGGTAATGAAATTCCACTGTTTATGATACAGAAGGAAGGCAAAATTAAGCTGATCTTTCACATATATATTTATTTATTCATGGTATTTATCTTGAACAGGTATGGCAGCAAACAAGCTGATTTGCACGTGCTTATTCATTAAATCAAAACAAACAATGTAATTCACAAAAACTCGAACCGTAATTGTGAAATTTAAATTACATTTACTATTTGTTTTCCCATTAGGACGTCGTGAGGAAGATTGAACGCATGAAGACGTCGTCAAGCAACAAGCCGGACAAGGAGGTTGTGATTGCAGACAGCGGAACCATTGTCGTCGAGGAGCCCTACAACGTCGACAAAAAAGCCTCTGAGGAATAACAAGAGCGACGTCTTGTTTCTCTCCTCTGAACTCCCTCCTTCCCTCCTTCCCTCCCTTCCTCCCTCCCTCCCTTCCTCTTGTTCTTGGTAGCAGTTTTTGTTTTGTACTTTGAAAGTTGCAGATGAAATATGATATCCCCTCTCCATTTTTATTTCTTCTTCTTCTGTCATATTTTACTTAGTAGCTGATTTTGTCTTTTCTAGATTCAGGTAGAGAATATGGTTTGACGGTGCAATGCCAGTTGTGTAGTTATTATCGTTCCAATTTCATGTAGAACTCTTGCTTATTTCTGTGTAGATTGTTGATACTTATGGGCCCAGTTGCAGAAAGAGATGCAATCGATTGTAAGTTACAATTAATTGTACGTCAGATCATGTGACTAATTGTGCAAATCTGATTGGTTGAAATGGGCACATTTTCTGACTTACATTTACCATAATTGTAACTTACAATCGATTGTATCTCTTTCTGCAACTGGCCGTGTAGTTATATTCAGAGTTATGTAGGTAAAGGTATGTCTTATCTCATTGGTGTATCTTTAGTATTTCGGTAACAATGTCAGCAATTACCAGGAATATAGGTCTCACCCTTGATGAAGCAACTTTGGCTCATTTGAAGATTTTTTTCTTCTTTTCATTTGTTAAAATTTTGTTTTCATTTACACAGTTACACCCACACAGTTATTGGGTGTTATCTATGGAAGGATGTGGTGTGGCTTTTTCAGTAGGAGCATTATTTATATTCCCTTCTTTCAATTTGATTCCTTTAATCTCTCTCATTTTATTTCGTCTGAAGATTAAATCAATTGTAGTATTATCTCATGAATGAGACAGGTATAACATACCAATTTATAACATTACTTTGCAGTGTAGAAACAACATAATTTAGCACTTCAATATTTCAGAATGCCTTTAACCTTTGTCTTTTGTGCTTTTACAGGGCATTTCTCAACCATTCATTATAACTTCCCAGTGCCTTTAACTCTAGTTTTGCAAAGTATTATAATATTTTGTTCAGCGTTAGCACATTTAATATGAAATGAAAAATACAGTTTAGTATATTTTAGACAAGTTAGACTGTAGATGACCAAAAGCATGGGCAGCTTGATAGTGGTAGTGCATGTATATTTCAAAATGTGTATAATTACCTAAACATTTGCGGCTTTTATGTGAACCTTCACATAATTTTCCCCCTTAGTTTGCAAGAACCAAAAGAAATGACCAATTAGCACAAAGTGTTTGTATTATTGCAGTTGTGTGTGTTTACCATTGCATAGGAAAGCATTTCCAAGGTTTGGTATTCTTTTAAATACATGTACAGTGAAATACATCGCAATACATGTTATACATGTAATGCCAAGCATTATATTGGAAGAGCATCATTACACATAATAGTATGTTGGTAAATTCAATAAATGTACATTTCATTGGGCAAACCTCACTCATGGTTACATGTATGTTTTTGGAAACATGATGAAAGAGTGGTATGGGCCCTTCACATTCATGCCTATTTTAAGTCTTACTACGTCTTACTACGCTACTATGTAACAAAGATACAAAGATGTAATACCATGTAACAAAGATACAAAGATGTAATACCTACAAGTGTGAACCTGTGAATTTCATTGTACTAGTCATTATGCACATTTTGAGACTGCCGGAAAGTTATTTTACGGTCAGGTTTGGTTCATTGAATTTTGAAGTATCTCCGTCTTACAGAAATTACAGCAATAACATCAAACTTGGCCGAGTAAAGTGTTACGGTGTGGAGGTTGACATTTTAAAAAGAATCAAGTAAGGTCGAGAAAGACTTCAGCAATTAACATGTGTTTCTTGCTGGATTGCGATTATGGATCCATAGCGTTAATATAGGACCCACTAGGTTCTTGTAGGCAATGGGTTATGCCAATTAGACTCCAGCTTTGCAAATGTACTTGTAGAAATGTATTTAGGCTTTGAATCTACACAAACTTTGATAACCTGGTCACGGCACTTTGTGCACATTCTAAAAATTCAGTATGTTCGTGGAAGCAGATACATGTAGGTTGTTACCAACAAGTCATTCCATGTGCAAGTATTCCTGTCAGAATTTTGTAACTATGTACCAAGTATGAATGAATTTAGAATCGCAATTTGTGTAATGTTTTTGCATCAACTTGTTTTCACTTCCACTTTTGATCAATCATGTGAAATAAAATGTGAAACCTCAACTATTTGAGAAATGGTCTGTAAATAAAGTATTTTTGTAGTCTTCATGAAGGATAAAATTACTGATTACTATTATTAGTAAGGTTATACAGTCAAACCTGTCATAGCGGCCACCTGTCTATTGCAGCACACCTGCCAATGGTGGCCAGCAAAAGAGATCCCCAGCATAGACTACAATGTTGTGGAATCTGTCTATTGAGGTCACCTGTCTACAGTGGCAACTTTTCTTGTTTCCCTATTTGAGGTGGTCACTATAAAATGGTTTGACTGTATACACATTTCTCCAGGGGGTGTTGCATAAAGAGTTGCGATTAATCGCAAGTAAAAAAAAAAACGTGCACTTTAAAGGGAAATGACAGTAGTGGGAAACGCCCCACACACAAAAAATGAAATGTACACTCTTAAATTACCAACCATGTGAAAGAATATAATTTTACAAATATGGGATTATAAACATTTGGCCAGGACACCGCCTACTAATGGATATACAGTATTTGCAAAATTATAAAACTGATTTACAGTAAATTGATCGCCAACGCGGAATCGCGCATACGCTACGTGCAAAAGTCCACGTGGTCCGCACATGCTCTTTTTCCGATATTTCTGCATGTAACAATGCTTGGGTTCAGATTGTACCACACAAGAAACCTTTTTTAGATGGTTATTCAACAATATTGATCAATTATTTTGGCCAATATAAATGTTTTCTGTAACTATCTTTAATAAGCCAATCAGATTTGCGCATTTAGGCACATTTTCGGACTTGCGATGAATCACAACTTTGCGGTTAATTGCAACTCTTTTTGCGAACCCCCCCAGGGCAGTTCAGTTGATTCAACACTCGTCATAAAATACATCAAATGCATAAAATATACATACAGAATTACAAGGGTGAAGGAAAAAAATCCAAACAAAACATGGAAGACCTTCATCTGACAGTGTTGGGGGTTAGCAAAAAGGAGTATAGGCTCCTTATATAAAAGCTAAAAGCAGTTATCCCCAAACATCACCCCCTACTGCCCCACTCTCTTCACCCCAACAAGGAAAATCTACAATTGGGGTAAATACGCATCCCTAATAAACAAACAACTGTTGATTATCAATAATGAAAGCAAAAAGATTACTTTAAATGTATGCAAGAAAATGTGTAGTGGTTATTTATAAGAAATTATGACAAATCTATGACAGGAAAAATCATTGTGTGTTTTAGGAAATTAAAGCCAAATGTTTGTTTTGGGGAAAATTACCGAAAATAACTTAATTGGCCAAACTAATTGATTAGTTTTGTTGAAATAGTATAACAAAGGACTTGTGTGGAAAAATTTGAACATTTATCGTTAAATTAAGAAATATCAGTTAAGGTTTATCATGCCGCTGACATTGGGCCTAAATTTACCACCAGTTCGGCCCATTACGCCAGCGTAGCTATATGTTCATTCGTGTCCGGAAGCACGTGGTTGAAGTTTTACCAGCATAGGCATTGCACGCAGCCGCGAACATGCGGTCTAATTCTATCGGCGGCTGTAATTTTGAATATTCTGTGTCCAAATCTTTTCTTTCACATGGTTGGTGAAAAAAGTTGTATTTTTAAATTTTGTGTGGACGGGGCAATTCCCAGCTGTCATTTCATTTGACTTTAAGGCACAATTGTTTATTATTTTATTTTATGTGTGTATGTGTGTGTGTGTGTGTGTGTGTGTGTGTGAATGGGGAGGGGGGGGGGGGGGGTAAATTTGTTAATGCCCCCTCCCACCCTGCAGCACCACCACCAAACTGTATTATACTTACTCGTATAGTCTACCTTTTGGTACCCAAAGTGAACAAACTTTATTCAAAGATAATTATGTCGATTTGGTGGCTAAATTTGAATGCCACGTAAAATAACCCCATCATAATCATATAAGAAGTAGAAATTAAATGAGAAACACAGAATAAATGCTTTTGAGCTGCTCCAAATGTTATGGATGAGGCTTATATCCCCCGGGGGGGGGGGGGTCTGTCCTCATTGAAAGGGGGGTATCTAGTTTAGGGTCTCAAAATCACCCAAAATCAGGAAAAAGGGTATCTTTTTTAGGCTGATGAATTACTCGTTTAGGGTCTCAAAAACTCAGCTTACTTGCTTAGGGTATCAAAAATAGTTATAACTTGCTTTTAATAGGGGTTTACAAAAAAATGATTACTTGCTTAGGGTATCAAAAATACTTGCTTAGGGGTTTACAAAAAAATGATTACTTGCTTAGGGTATCAAATTACTGATTATCATACTTACTTAGGGTGTATTTTTTGCACCACGCAAATACTCGTTTAGGGTGCTTTTGGCAAGTCCTTGGTCACGCATGATACCCCCCTTTCTATGAGGACAGACCCCGGGTTATATCCACATTACCGCGATCTCTGCTTCCCCCATCTATTTATTTATTTATTTATTTATTTATTTATTTTGGTATACATTTCAAACTGATCAGCAGCAGTGCTGAAAGGATCAGTGTACATTGAACATCAAAACATACATAGTATAAATAATATAATATAGCAATTGCTACATTCGCATTTAAATGAATTGGAACATTAATGTTAAGTACAAAATTTACAAAAGTAAATCACTATAAGCAACCATTTAGGGGACCCACCATCCCCTTGATCAACATTCCTGCAAAGGAAGTTTAATTTGTTTGTTTTCGTTTTTCCATAACAAATGTGCAATATGTCCAAGGCTAAGAAGTTACTAAGATTATGAGAATTATATTTCCCAATAAATGCTCAGAGCTAATATAGTGCATGTACCTATCGATAGCTGGCGCTAGACCTGTTTTAATCACGGGCTGATGATATCGGCAAGAGCAATGTCGATGAAGAAGACGAAATTGGAGGGGAAAGAGTAAAACAGATCCTAGAATGACTCTAAGACGTATTCCTGGAACTGGTGAAGAGGAATCGAATCCTAAAACCTCTGAGGACTCTATCAGCACAGCACAGGAGCAAATAATGGCAGCCGTACGAATGGCTACACCCAACCAACAACAAAATGGTAAGAATTGATTTTTAGTGTGTACCCACATGTTGAATTTCATGTTAGTGTAGGTGACTATAGTGTAATTGTGTGTGATTGAATGGGGACTGGATTTAGCTGCTTGATGAGTGAATTGGAATCGATGCATAGACAGTTATTATGAATTAGCCAAGCGGAACATGTTATACCTGGGAAATTATAGTAGCTGTACAATATTTATTAATGTCTCAAGCGTCAAGGTCAAGCAATGTAATCTTGAAGTTGAACAGAAATACTTTTTTTTTAATGTTGAGGCATTTCAATTTTCATCTGGATTTTTTTGGTGATAAATTTGGCCTGATTTGCAAATTGTTAAAGATTTGTAAATATTGTAAAAAAGTATGTACAAAGGGTACAAACCTTAAAAGCAAAAAAATAATGCATTACAGCAAATATGATTTATAAAACATTGCCAGCTTTCGTATTGAAGAACTTGACATGACATGTCCATATTATTATTAAACTCATTCAATTTCAAATCTAAGCAGTAGAGGTGCACGCTCGCAAATGTAGATCGTCAGAAGTTTTGGGGGTTGTCCTCATTTATAATGACATCTGCATTGCCAAGAAACAAGTACAAATACCAAATTGCTGCTCGCAGTGGCAAGGTCACATTTGTTTTTCCGGCTAGAATACTGACAACACACAAAAGAAGGCGGAGGGTAGGGGTATAAGATTACAAGGAATCTATTTTTAGCACTCTCAAGTCCTGTAACTGTAACCCTAATCCCGTAGGTCATAACAGAAAGAAGAAAACAAATCCATTAAAAAGAGGACGATCCTCATTTTTGCTGATTAAATTTGTCCTCGCTTACAAGGATATCCTTATTTTTTAGGACGATCACCGTTTGCGAGCGTGCACCTCTACTGCAAAGTTGGAAAAAGCTTAAAGTTCAAACAAAGAACAGTCCAGATTGATACTTTTAATAGTTCTGCCCATTTTGTTTTTTAGAAACACAAATGCAGTTTTACAGTGAAATATAAATATAAGGCAAAGGAACAAAATTATAATTTCTGCTTGTTTTTGTTTCAGAAAACTTGCAAAGATTCGCAGGATTTGGTATTGGACTAGCTAGCTTGCTGACAGAGAACGTCTTGTCACATCCTTTCATCGTGTTCAGGAGACAGTGCCAGGTATGTGGGGTTTTTTTTGGTGTAAAATATATATAGTCAAACCTGTCTTAGTGGCCACCTGTCTATTAGCAGCCAACATGCTTGTAGTGGACACCAAAGGTGATCCCCTGCAGGGAAAACCAACATCATGGAACCTGTCTATAGCAGTCACCTGTCTACACTCTGCAGTACAGGGGCCACCTTTCTGGTTTCCCTTGGGTAGGCATCGGCATTCGGCGTTGCATGGCGCGCGCGCGTAGACCATATTTTTGTACACGTAGTTTGCGCGATATTTGACTGTGGGCAATGCAACTTCGCTATTGCAAGGGTGGAGGGATATACTATTTTTCCTAATGTAATGCGGTCTAACAGCTGACTGAACCACGTAGTATGCATGTGAAGTATACACAAGAGGTACTAGTAAAAATCATAGATCCGGTTCGTGTTTTGAATCAAGAAACTCGATCAATTTCGACATCGGTAAGTCATTTTTTGCCGCATTTTCGCAGTGAACTTTGCTGAAATATCGAATTTTAGAGCAATCAGAAGTATTCCGCAGTTTGGAAAATTGTATTTTTGGAAGATTCAGGTGTTTTTACGATATAATCTTGGAAGTTTTTTCTGCCACAAGCAGTCTCACACATTTGTTTTATCGCACAAACCGAGGGTTGTGGGGCCACGATTTGGTGAATTTAGCCCTCGTTCGCCGCTGTGATACGCCGCCGCGTGTGCTGCATGCGCTATGCCGTGCGATTGGGTAGCGACAGCGGTGGGCTCTGGCGGTGGGGCGCGCACGCGAAATGTAAGCTCAGCGCGCCATAAAACGAATGGCGAAAATGGTGACACAACAAATGGATTAAATACCATATTTTGGGCAAATATCAGTTGTTTTTTTTATTTCAAAGGGCATAATGATTTACATTAGGTAAGTCCCAACCCATTGAATACCATTTGCATTATTTTTCGTGCAATTTTAATTTTCATTTGGTTATGCCTACCTTGGGAGGTTACTATACACAGGTTACACAGATTTAATCCTTACAATGTGCCAACTGTGGATCACTTGATTGCCATTTTGTATAACTTGTTTATTTGTTGGATTTTAGCTGAAATAGTAAATACTAATTGTATTGTATAATGTACATGAATGTTCAGCTCTTTATATTTACATGATTTTAAAGTAAATTGTAACCAACGAGTCTGAAAACAAAATTTGGTTTTGATATTTAAAACATGGTAATTAAATGAAATCTGAATCTTAAATGTTGCATGGTATATTCAAATTACATTTCTTTCCTTTCTAGGTGAACCATCATGCCTACCGCTACCACATCCACCCTTTCTCCGTGATCCCAGTTATGGTATCTCTACAGAGGCAGCATGTAAGTGATGCAGCTTTTTTGTATAAATTATTTGAAACATAGGGAAACTGACCAGAACAAAATGAAACTAAAAAAGAAAACAAGCAAAGAAAATAGGACTTCCCTGGGATTCAAACCCAAGACATCTGTAACCAAGAATTGCAGTCATTTTCATTAACGGAAAGGTGCACATTCTTAAATGTTATTATGGTTTACACAGTGCAGTGTGCAGAAGACGAATAAAGTAAAAGAAATGTTACATTTAACCCATTCAGGACTGGGCCTGTAAATACTTGGAGATAGGTCTGTGCCCTGTGGAAAATGCATTTATTATGGAAATAAATTCGTCTTTGTTGGGCTAATAGTATAAAAGAGAAAAGGTAGGTTAAACAATAATATATGTTGATAGCTCTGTTTTATTCTGATTTACTGGTTTTCTTTTGTGATATTGAAGTGTTGAATAATCAGACATTCATTGAATTTGTTGTTTTTCTCATTGATTCTCTCAGGGTTTCTTCACCATGTGGAAGGGTATTGGGAGTGCCTTCATGGTCCAGGGCATCAGCCTTGGCAGTGAATCCCTCATCAGCGAGTTTACTCCGTTTCCAAGGTAAATGTCCTTAGAAGTAACTTATAAAACTGCACTGTTCAAACAATCACAACATCATAATTCCCTTCTTTTTGTTTCTTTTGTTTCTTTTGGTGGGGAAGGTTAGTTGTTACGTTTGCGTGTTATTTAGTTTTACAGACTTATGTTAATCAATTACATTATGATTTACTTCTGGGACCACATGTGAATGCTACCATCCTAGAAATGCAGCATAGGTTCACACTTCTGGGATAGCCTGTATTCTGTTATTTGAAGTTACTCTGCAATATAGTAATCCGTCCTTTTATTTTCAATTACTATCAGCGCATGGAGACATACATGATATGCACGTTATACAACATTATTATTGTTACTAGGTTTCAAACCCTCACAAAGGTGTGTAAGAAGCAGAGCTCTACATACCAGACCAGATACAAGATACAGAAAAGAAAATGTAAAGAATATTACGTCCATGTCATGTTTTAATAATGTCTGAATTTACATTATATTGAACATTTAAATGATAATGTCATGTTTTAAAATTGATTTTCCATTTTATTCAGGGAGGTGCATACCTACAGCACCGTCAAACAGGTGATTGGTCATGTGGTTCTGAAGACCCTGAGTATGGCCGTCACCACTCCTTTCTTATCAGCCAGTCTGGTCGAATCGGTGCAGGTGAGTGCATTGCTTATGGGAGCATAGGTGGGTCCTGTATTAACGTTATAGGGATTCCATAATCAAGTAGGGAACAAGTGAATTCTTGCATTCCTGTGCTAAAATATGTGACCGGCTATAGCAAAACCTGGCACTTGTCGGTACAAATCCAAATGTAAATTTTCACACCACTAGAAAGGCCTCATCACAAGCTTTCATTTGATGCTTTGTTCTTACTAATTGGTCAATAATTGGCGAAGATATGATTGTTTCAATTTTACAATCATAGGTCTTTTAGACACACAGTGTGAACTTAAAATGCCCATTTCTTCAAAACATGAATTACCAACAAGTGCCGGGTTTTGCCATAGCCGATCACATATGGTTATTAACCTTCTGAGTGCCAAATTAAACAACAAGAATCATCTTGATCCACTTCTTTTAATAAGTTGGGATAAATAGCCTAATCCCGCATATATACATTGAAAAGAATCTTGGTATCTATCTTATCAATATGAATGCATTTAGGAACAAATCAATAGATTCTGATGTCGGGGTAATAATGTGGGCTTAGAGTGATATCATGTTATGAAATGAATGATAAAACTGATTACATACAAATTTTGTTCATGGCCATTGAATAACATAGACCGCATATTTAATACTATCAAGGTATTGTCTGCTGTAATATTTGTCTTACTTATTTCCCTCGTCTTTATTCTCACTACTTTGTGTAATTGCTTTTTGCAGAGTGACATAGCCAGCGACAAGCCGGGTGTGTTTGACTGCATCAAGGAAGGTTTCTATCGCCTCACCGGATGGAGTAACGCCTCGTCCACCCGCCTCCTCCCCATCTACACCCTCCTCGTGCCCACCGTACTCCACGGGGTGCTCAAGTACCTCATCACCTCTACCGTGCAATTCATCGTCCTCTCGCTCCACCGCCAGAACCTCCATAATGAGGGGCGCGACCGCATGGACGCGCCGGCCACCCCCGGCACCATGAAGGAGGCGTACTTCCCCGAGCTCGTTGCGACTTTCGCCGGCAACCTAACCGCTGACGTCATCCTCTACCCCTTAGCCACGATACTGATGAAGCTGCACGTCCAGGGCACGCGGACGATCATCGACAACACGGACTACGGTGCGGGCGTAGTCCCGATCAGCACAAAGTTTGACGGGTTCGCGGATTGTCTCAGGGAGATCCTCGAGGAGGAAGGGTCTGCGGGACTTTTCAAGGGGTTCGGCTCGCTCATGGTGCAGTATATCATGTACGCGGCCATCCTCAAACTCACACACTTTGTCTACCAGACTCTAATGGACGACTTCATGCCTCGTGAGAATAGGTCATGATAACGATGAATATGATCATGGTTTCTAGTCTACCATTTTCAAAAGGGAGATCATGATGATGATGAATACTCTCTAAGAGGTCGAAGAGGGAGGCCTTGATGGTAATATTATCTTCCAGTTTAAAGAGGACCGTGACAGTGATGACTTTGTGTATCAGTTTATTGAGGAAGGAGATGTTGATAATGTTGGATAATAATGTTGTCAATGTAAAAGAGGAAGGCAATAATGGCATTTACCTCTATAAAAAAAGGAATGTGAAGATGATGATACTCTTTTCTAATAAAGAAAGATGATGTCACAATGGCAATCTCCATTTCTCCTAGAAGGTGGAGGAAATTGTCTACTGGCCAGTGGAGATGATCATGAAGACAAACTTTAAGTATCTTCTCACAAATGGAGGAGATTATGATGTATGGAGAACTGTGGTATACTCTAAATATATTATTTTCTTCAGATCTTCAGGGTTAACTTTGCAACACATCATAGAGTATTTTATGCTGCATAACAATTTGGACATCATGAAGGTGAAGGTGGTGGTGGTGATGATGACTACCTACGATGTAGTCAAGATCGGTCAAACCCTGGTGTGATGTCTCCACCTTGATTTTACCCTTTCAGTACCTTGCTCGCTTTATGTGCGCAACAACTCAGTGGCCTGCACATGGCAAGATACTGAATAGATTAAAATATATGACGATCAAGGAGGGGGTTGTTCTTTCACAAAGATTTTTAAGTTGAAGTTACTTTTTAGTTAGACTTAAAAGTTTGCAAAGCTGTTAGCTGCGATGCAAAATGGCCGGCAATATTTTTCGATCACAGCATTAACAATTGTTGATTTCATGTTGATTTCTTGTTCTCAATGTAAAGTTTCAGATATTATGTAGGCTAAGTCTCAAATAGTTCCATTTGTTTGCTTTTTTATGTTTTAATCTTAGGCTACAGATGCCCGTTCATAATTTTAAGTCTAACTTAGAAACCAAGTTCAACTTAAAATCTTTGAGAAACTCCCGTATGACATGCGCTTGTGACTTTGACCCACACTTGAGAACAAACACAGTCTGTCAAAATCTTGTCACATGATGGTATGGGCTACATCACCGATGTCTACTTGAATCATGAACAGAAAATACAATAAGGCCAAAAAAAAAAAATTGTTTGATTGGCGTAACGGGCAACCAAAAATTAGGGTAGGTCGGTCGGGTTTTTTTTTTTTTTTTTTTTTGTCAGCACAAATACACAAAAACACACACATAACACATCAAAATTCCAAATTCTATTGCAATTTTTTATTTATTTAATTTTATTTTATATTGTTATTTTTAAAAAATAAAATTCAGAAAAAACCTCTAGGGTCGGCGTGCATTAGCGCCGGTATTTTTAGGGTCGGGCGGGTTACGCCAATCCAACAATTTATTTTTCATGGCCTAATTAACTTGCCTAATCAGTGATACAGAGTTCATGAATAAAAGGAGAATTAATACTCTTGAATCTTTGAATGGTGCTTTTTTTGTTTCTTCAGAATACCTATATAGGCATCCTTTTGATGTGAAGTTGAATTGGTAGTAAATTTGTTAATTCCAAGGTGATCATGATGAGATGGTATGGAAGTATGGGGTGAATACTCAAAACGTTTTATATTGTATGTAGCATGTGTATATGATAAGGATTGAGAAATTTATATAAATATTTTATTTATCAGGAAGTCCATTCAATGGCTAATGAATCAGATTTTATAAAATAAACTCCTATATTGAAAGTTACAATATCTGACAGAAATGTTAGATTGAGAGTAATTTTGGGGGGCCTAAGCTTTTGGTCCTTGCAGTATTTTTGTCAGAGGCTGAAACTATCAACGATTAAAATGAAAGAAAAGTTTTTAAATGTTATGAACAGCAACAAATCTTACAAATCTATTTGAAGTTTCAGGGCAGCAAAACCCATTCATGATTTGTGCTGTCAAAATATGATCTGATTCGATAAACAATCATTTGATAATTTGATGGTTTCTTGTGTATGCCTAGAGGCACATAGCTGGAGCAGAATTCATAACTCTTTGCTTTCCCCTGGTATTGCAGCTCTATGCGAATTATGTGTAACTGAGTGGTGCAAATTAGGGACAATGACATACTAGGTAGGAGTTGAATATCCCTGAAATATTTCATGATTTTGTGCAACTTATGTATAAAGTTTTTTTTCTTCTTCTGAATTATCAGCTACAGAGAGTGAATTGAAATGCTACTATGAAGAACAAATCTTTTTTGAGTGAAATTCCTTTCATGTATGCCTTATGGTGTATAACTTTTTAACATTGTAAAGATTCTCGATATTTTCTATCCTGAATGTGTCAAAACATTACGTTGTCTCTTTTGTCTTGTGTTGGGGCATTAAGAAAAAAAAACACATGCATGTAGCAATATTACAGTAGGGCAATTCCAAGCAAACATTGACATAACCACTGATTTTTCAAATTCATTGTACCATAACAAATTTGGTATCAAATGAAAGCTAAAAGATTGAACTTTCCAAAAATGTATTTTGTTTTTGAAAAAAAAAATTGTAAACTATTATTTTATTGTTAATATATAGCATAAATTAATTTTCAGTTATTTTCACAAAACATTCAATTAAATATTAAGCATAAGAGAACTGCGAAAAGGAGTTTTCATAACATTTTATTTCAGTGTTGATAGGATCATTGCTTCAATTTTTCAGATAAATATCAATTTCGTCATTTTCGCTATTCGTTCCGCTTGAGTGACTGTCTCATTTACAATCATTAATATGTCACGGCGTTACACTAAAAACATATAGTTTTAATATTTCTGGAAAAATATGAATGGGAATTAAATAATTTGTTGTTTTCTCTGTATTAGCCCATAGGGCTATAATATGCATGCTGAATAGCAGCATTATCTTTTACCACTTATTAATATAATCAATATCAATTTGGTCACGGCGTTACGTTTTGTGTAACGCCATGACGCTACCTACTGGATTCCCATTGACATAACACAGTAGACATAATCAAATAGTGTAAGATATTTTTTGTAGGTATGCTTGGGCATTGCTCATGCTATAATTATATGAATAGGGTCAGTTGATAATGTTTCCATCTCAAAGTTACCCGAGTCATGTATGTGTATGGGTTGTATGTCCGTCTGTCTGTATGTGCATCTGTACATCAGTGTTCTTTTTTTTGCAATATCTCAAGAATCGTTGGATGGATTTCGTTCAAACTTTGTACAATCCATGTATTTAGAGGTACGGATTATTGGATATGATTTTGGTCCATGAGGTCAAAGGTCAAAGGTCACATAGCTAACAAATATGCAAAAATTATATTATTATCAAGATAGTTTGAGAATCCTTGAAGGATAACATGATAATAATACTGGTATGCGTCCAGTGAAGTATATGACCTGATTAGGGAATGGGGTCATGGGAGGTCATAGGTCAACAGGTCAAAATATTGTTGTTGTTTTTTGTTCTCACAATTAAGTTCCAGAATCAATGTTAGAAAGAGTACTGTAGTAGGTAAAAGACAATTTTCTGAAACTGTTTGGGGCACAGGTCAAAGGTCACTCGGATAATTACCAATTCAAAAACAAACATTTACTAACTCTGAAATCATGTTACATGAAACAAATCACTTGCAAATATGCACTGTGCAGACCAAAAATTAAACATTTGTATGTTATTTTGAGAAACAAGGTCAAAGGTCAGATGTCAAAGGTCTCATATTTCATTGTTACATTTAAGTATGTATTTTGGTTTTAATATTTGATGGTTCCTTAACTTCTGAAATAGATAAGAATTTCAATTATGTTCTAAAAGATTTTTTGATCAATAGAGGGCGCTGTGCTGCAAATTTGTGTCATGCGGATGATCATTTAATAGCATCTTGGTTCTATCACCCATTCATCTAGTTCTTTATTGATTCTGGATCACTACATTAAAATTATATCATATTATTCATCTCTTTAATATCTCCCATATATATAACATGTACAATTCAGAGGTCACGGCGTTACAGTCACGGCGTTACAGTGCATAGATACATTTATGATATCATATTTACTATGAGCATTGGATTTTTTCTACGTTTTTATTTGGATGTTCTAGCTTGATGTCTAGTACAAAGAATCAATGTGACAAAAGTGCAAAATGTTCCTGTAGTTCACAGAGTTTACTTAGTTTCTTAGCATGTAAGAAACCCATGTCTTTTTGCTGTCACGGCGTTACGGCAGATATTGATATTCATAATTAATAATTTATTGGGAATTTTGGTTTTCTTGCCTATTGTAAATTATTGGTAGGATAGTGGTTACAGATGCATATCAAAAGTTGGTTCTAGATATTTAGATTTTATGAGTTATTTGGACTTTTATTGTGAGAAAGACCCTCTGACCGTCACGGCGTTTGCTTGGAATTGCCCAGTAGTAACATTTTTGTTTTCAAGGTTTTGATACTTTTGTTTACAACGTTACATTTTACATTCACAAGAATTTGTTTTAACAGTTCGGTGAATGAAACTTATATTTTGCTTCAAAAAAGTTAGTTGGTAAAAAGAAAATGTCTGCATTAAGATATTGCTGCCGTATGATTTTGAGTTCTACTGTTGATTCAAACATTTCTTGTGTTTTAGGTTAGACATGTAACTCATTCTTATAAATTGGCACCATAATAATGTGTTGAAGCATAATTTTATACAAACTGGTCGTGATATTTTCCTGCATGAAGATATCACAGCCTTATGATTGATATTTGTACCGTTTCTATGGTTTCATGATAAGACATGGAATTCATCCGTATAAATTGGCGCATTATTGTGTTGAACCCCCTGGGAATCATCGTCAGCATGATTTCATACGAAATGCTCTTGTGGAGCTCAATGAAGAACAAGTTATGCCATAAAATGCATACTTAAGATTGATTTTTTCATGAAGAATAAATGTATCAATCAATATAATGTTATTATGAAATAAATTATTCTACTGGTGTGATTTAACATTTGTCACAAATAGTGTATTGAGATCTGAAAGAAAATGGTGTGAATAGGCGACAGTTATTGGTATTACATATCACCAGATGAGAGTGAGCAGGAGCTGCAGGGCGTTAAGTTGATTTTTTTGCTAACCCGAGTTCTGCATACCATCTATCTTCTTTGTCGGAGACTTCTCCATGTGATGCAAAATGTTCAGATAATAATTATTTATTATTTTGGGAATATTTATCAAAAATGAAAAGAAAACAAAAAATGTTCTACAAAGGCTCACAAACTATAAAACTGATTACCTCGAAAGTACAAAAAGGGACTTAGTGCCCTTCTCTTTCTCAACCGACCACAAGTGCTCTGTGATATTTGCTGCGTAGAGCTCCACCAATGATATGCTTTACGAGTCCTAATAATATTAAAATTCATTTAGGCCCACAAAGGAAATTAGTGATGCCCCTCCCCTATGTTTAATTGTGTAAAGAACTGTCACAAAGACACTGCTTATAAGACTCTTTTCTTCTTTTTTTTACGGCAGAGCATTTGTCAGCAATTTGTGTTACTTACGTTATCTTTACAGTTAAATTGCTTTGCTTTTTTCAGAGCATGTCAGCGCAAATACTATCACCAGAGTATATCGTAGGTTGAAAAAGAGAAGCCCTTGCTTTAAAGGGATCTAGTAACTTTGTTGACATGTGCAAAAAGTGATGAGTGGTTGATACAATGTATATTGTTATCTGATATGTCCACTGGGTGTTGTGTGAAAATTTCAAGTTAAATGGACGTTATTTATATGGCCGAGTAATGATAAAAAATGCAAAGTGATATTTACTAACTCATTGCCCTCACTTTGTACATGGTTTTGACGATCCAGTGGTAAATTTAACATCTGAACACTTAATCGTGAATATCTTTTTAACTAAAAGGGAAATTGGAAAAAGTGAAACCTGACCCATACAACAAGGTGTGCGGGAACCGCTAGAATTCCAATTGGATTTTGAGGATTTTGACAATGTCCCTTTAAGTCACTTTTTGTATTATGGAGATATACTTAATTATAATTTTGGCTCTATTTTAGCTCTCTTTGTATCTTTGATAAATATTGAAAAATTAGAAATTATTATCATCTACAAATTTGGCATCACAGAAAGAAGGCTAACAGAAGATAATTTAGCAAAAAATGTACCGTACACACCCTTCTCACTCTCATAGACGATACTTTTGTGTCACTTACATGGAACACACACAGCTACTCATAAATCATCATTACAACAAAGAGAAACAGGGAAACAAAAACGGACCATGTTTATCACAGGCACATAACAAGGCTTATTTATTTATCATTTTTCATATGATATATAACTTTGTATTTTGCATTTATACATGTACATTGAGCTATTTCTTGTGTCTGTATAATATAAACAACAAATAACAAACGATTTCTGGTCTATAATACAGCTGTAGTTTTCTAGATACATTCACAAAATAAGATTTACATTTATTGATTCAATCAAGGAAATTCATTCTCAAATATAACAGATTCCTCAGTATTAAAAAAAGGAAACATTGATAGAAAATAAAACAAATGAAAAGGACTTGAAGGAGTATTTCATACTTAATCAGCAAACTATACTTACTTTGATTCTAATAACAATAACAATCTGTCAATAATTCTTGTAACAATAATCAATATAATAAAAAATAAGGAAAATATTACTTATATAAATATAATATAGCTTCATTTCAAGCTGCATGAATTAAGTACAAATACCTGCAGACAATATATGACAGTGAGTTTTACAACCATTGTTCAAAGCTGTGTCTTAAAGGGTACCACCACCCAAAAATAATATTCTTATAAATGAATGGTAACATCTTTAGTAGTCCATTCCATCAACAAGTTTAGACAAATATGTTTTCACAAAAAAATAATTGGAAAACGCATCACCATACTACAACATGTGTATATGGGTCTGCATGTACAAAGACTACCTTCGTCCAGAGCGAACGAATCATCCGGGATTCTATGGTCTCCAAACGTACGCGTGAAAAGAATTGGCCCGTACGGAACCAGGAAATAGTAGTGGTTTCGTAAGTGGTGGAAATTAATTGCTTTGTTTATGAATTATACAACCCTTTGCAAAATGTTGGGTACCTATTTGATATCACAAAACGGTACCAAAACATATAATCATGTGTTGTTCTTTGCCTGGTGGACCCCTTTAAGTATAGTCTTAGGCAAGCAAATTAAGTGTAACATTTCTTTGAGTGTTGGTTGATACATGGTATACAGAGACAAATTACATACATATAATTTATGTGACAAGATGCCTTTTTTCAAGAAGTGCCCCTCAACAAAGTTGTGCAGTGCAACCTGTATTAGTGGTCACCTGTCTATAGCACTATGGCAGCAAACCTGCCCATAGTGGCCACCATAAATGATCCTCTTCAGATAAGTTTGTTTTTAATGGAACCAGTCTAAATGTTACCTGTCTATAACGATCACCTGTCTAAACAAAGGTCACCTTGCCTACAGTGGCCGGTTTCCCTTAGGTAGGTGGTCACTATACACAGGTTTGAATGTACCTAAAAACCCATTGAAGACGTTTACATGACTTTGGTATAACATACATTTACATGAACATTTTCACATGGAATCCAGCCACAGAAATCTCTGGTTTAATAGTACTAAGCAAGTACAACTTAACCTGTTCACGAATCCAAAGTACTACAGTCAAACCTGTCTTAGTGGCCGGCCACCTGTCTATAGCAGCCAACCTACCCATATAGAGCCACCCATTAATAGTGATCCCATCCAGGGAAACCAGTATTATGGAACCTGTCTATAGTGGTCACCTGTCTACAGCTGCCACTATACTTATTTCCACTGGGTGATCACTATACACAGGTTTGACTGTATTCGATTTTTGGTATAACATGTACAGACAGACCCCAGCCTGAGTATGTTCAGGAGCAGTGACATTCAGTGTTGAACAAATTAATTCCCAGAAGACTTGAATGAACAAGTACATTGTAAATGTCACGTAACCAAGTTGTAAATTAACGAGGAGATACTGTACGCATGAAGTTGATTTACTTTTTTGACTGAATGATCTGTATTTCATTAGAAAGTGTTACTACAACAAAATAAATACAAGATAACATAAACAGGAATGTTAACTATATAAAATAGAGATGATATGCCTTCACTGCTTATTAAATATTAAATAATAATAACAAGTGGCATGGGTGCATAGGGCACCTGCCCCCACCCCACTATCAATTAAATGTCCAAACAATAGGAAATAAAGAAAAGAGTGCCCCCCCCCCCCGATAAAAAAGTGTATGTACCTCCATAAGTTAGATTACAGTATGTCATTGATAAGGACAATATTCAATGCCATCTATGACATTAAATTATTTTGGGAGAACCTCAAGCTTATCTGGGGGGGGGGGGGGGGGGGGGGGGCGTGTTTCACTAACACTAAAATCAATTTTAACATTGATTTTATGTGATGATCATCCTATTGAATCAATCCTAAAATCGATGTTAGCGTTTAGTGAAACACCCCCCAGACATATTGTCTCATTATAAGTAAATGAAGAAAGTAAACAAGATATTGTAAAACAACAACAACAACAACAAAATGTGTAGCTAGTCTTGTGGGTTTTAAACCTCATAAAAATTTCATAGTAATTCAAGAATCTTGTAGCTCTATGAACCCTCTCACACCATGGACTCTAGCTGATTGAATACCGGTCATACATTTATATATAATTCATAATTTACCAGTCCAGGATAAACTGATATACATTTGGTACAACACATTTTTAAAGTGGACTTCCACACGATTTCAAGCTTCTAATGATTGAAAGACAGATATTCTAGGTCAATAAACACAATTTTGTGTGAAAAAAGTATGATTGTGGGTTCTTATAATTGGCTTTGAAATTCTAATGACACAATTCGCGAGCGAGCTTGTTCTATCCCACAATGCACCAATTTGTGACGTGCGCCCCTCACTATGCGCCTATCTATGTTTTTACACTGCAGCGAATGTGTTCTTTTGATCTGACCAATACAATGCTCGATCATGAATAGTTTAGTCCACGATGCGCCACTCAACCGTGCCTTTGAGCATTACTTTTTGGCTTTTTGGCTTTCATTGGAAATGGAATAGACACAAAGCCCCGTAAACGTGGTTATTGAATTTCCTGGCTCTGCATGGCCGCCTATTATGAATGACACATGCAGTGATCACAATGCAGTGGCACCGGATTCAAGCCTACTCAAGAAATTGAGCAAAGTGAGGGTGCTACGAAGGGTCTCATGATTGTGTGCAGTAAATTTAATTATTTCCTCAGAGTTAATGACATTAGAAAAATCTCTTAGAAATCAACCAAAGAGAGTCAAATCCTGAAAATATTCAAGCACATCCATAGATTTATTTCCAATATACTGTACTTTTTAAAAACTGGTCCGGAATTCTCCTTTAATCATCCAGTCTCAAAATATCTTGGGCTAAGTCCTAAATGGATTACACCAACAACAAAAAATAGTTCATATCCAATTAGCCCTGTGACCTTTGATTGTAAGCGCAAAAAAAAAGAAAAAAAAAGAGATAACGAGTCAAGATCTGAGGAGGGGCGGGGGAATGGGGCAGATTTATTATCTCACCCCCCCCCCCCCCCCCCCTCCCCCCTCCCAACCCTGGCTACAGAGTGATTAAACTGATGGTTCAAAACTACTTGTCCTTTAATTTGGGCTTTTGATAGTGGGTTGGAACTGGCCGATTACCTTCTGAGCAATGGCTCAAAACAATTTGGTTTCCCGACTCTATAACCTGGGGGTGTTGCATTAAGAGTTTTAAAGAGCATTAAAGAAAAAGGTAAGTCTGAAAATGCTCCTAAATGCGAAAATCTGGTGCACACATTTTTCTGACTTGCGTTAAATCCCAACTCTTTATACAACATCCCCTGGGGGGTGTTTCACAAAGATCCTAAGTTGAACTTAACTCTTAGTTGGACTTAAACATTATGGAAAGCCATTTGTATCCTTGGAATAAAATTTATTCAAAAGCAAAAATGCAAGTATTTTAGACTTTTCATACATTTTACATCAGGAACATAAAATCCCCTTTATAATAGAAAAAATGAATGATTTGAATCAACATTTAATGCCTTTGAAAAAGGATTTTTACAACAATTGTTCATAGAAACTAATGGCTTTCCATAATATTTAAGACCATCTAAGTGCTAAGTTCAACTTAGGATCTTTGTGAAACACCCCCCAGCTGGCCTGATAAGGGTTAAAAGATCTGTATGAATGGAGAAACATAATAAACCGTTTCCTTTATGTATTGCTATACAATTAAGGCAAATCCAATTAACCCATACATTAATGTGCAATTCAATTACACTAAAAAATAGAGACAATGTAATATACAAAATAAACATCTATAAAAATCAAATCCAGACTTTTGTCCCACTACAAAACAAATAAACAATCGCAGTGGTATTTTATACATTTCAATCATTAATGGCAAGTCTGATTAAATAATACAAACAATTTTCTTCCATCTACCAGTCACAAAAGGGGGGAAAAGTTATGATTTACAGAAAAAATTATGTAAGTCAAAAATTGGTGCCGAGCTTTTGAACTTTGCAGATACATTATCAAGGCAAAATTAATTAAAAGTGACTCAACTAAAAATGGAACTCAAAATTAGAAGAAAAAAAATAATTTGAGTCTATAGAGAGGGCTTTAATTGGATGTTCTCATCAACTTTCTTCAAACATTCAAATAGTTGTATTTAACCAAAACAAATTATTTCATGTATTTATGCATCTTCTCTAAAGTTGTCTTTTTAATTTCCCTTGAAACAATAAACACATTGCCAGCAAAGTAATGATTTCATCGGGAAAAAACAAAATACCCTGAAACACTGCTTGAATCATTTCAACACTTCAGTAATAAATGATAAACATGGATTCAAAAGCCTTTGAAATTCCAAAGAATAAATTTGAATAATAAAATCTTCCTCAGTACTTTTATTTTTCTTCCCAATCAAATGCAAAAGACTGCTTTGTACAGTGAAAAATTCAGGTATTCAAATTGTACACATGTCTTCATCAGAAAAGTTGTGTTCTCTGTAACCTGTGTCCATACTCATAAAAATGCACAAGCTTATAGTTCCGTTCCGAGCCTTTATTTAGATGCTAGGGCTAAGTAGCCAACATTGTCTTTAATAGACACTTACTATCGTTATTTAGGTAATCATTTATTACCTAGAATAAAGCGACCACTAGTTAGCAACGATCCTTTGTTCCATACTCTGTCCGATCATCTAAAAATGTACTCTAGAATAGAACTATTAGAGCTACACGTAATGTGGTTTTATGAATATGTACATTATGGGCCCTGAAAGCTTGACACAAGCTTGCCCGATATAGCAGCAAATATAATGAATGTGTACAAGGTTATTTCCAAGTAATGAACTGTATTTATTAGGAACAAGTTAATTGAATAGCTTATATCCGAGTCATCAGAAAAGAAAAATGCAAAAATATGAATATATTTAGTGAATCAATCTATTTGCCATCATATCATTTGCCGAGCATTATCCCGCGATATGCTGGAATAAAGAATACAATAAAAGTCACGAAAAAAATAAGACTTTACAAAGTACCGGATAAAACTACATTTCTTTCTGAATATACAAACAAAATAGCGGAGGATACTTCTATACAATGTAAGTACATGTACGAACAACAGCGCTCAGTGAGCAAATATCTTCAGTGTATAAAAAAATAAGATGCTATATAAAAAAAAAAGAAGAGCCCTTTTTTTTCTTTTCTGTAATAAGGAAAAGTTTCCTCTCTTTTCTCTGTAATAAAAGAGAAGAACTTTCCTCTCTTGACGGTAATAAAATAAGAAGAAGTTTCCTCTCTTTTTTTGTAATAAAAAGAGAAGAAATTTCCTCTCTTTTCTGTAGAAAAAACAGAAGAGCTAGCTTGTCTTTTCTTTTTCATCTGTAATATACAGCGTTACAGAGCAATTTTAGCAGTGATATGGAGCATCATCTTTGATTTGATAGAATCTGGTCCGGTCGCTGAAAACCGGTCACAATCCTTCGTCGTCCTCCTCGGGTGCAATGATGTCTCTGTGCTCGGGTCTCTGCAAGTTGTGAGAGAGTAAATGAAGTAAAGACATTTAGATGACAAGACCTGAATAAAATTAGGGGAAATATTTTTCTAAAAAATATCTTAAAAGGGCAACAGAAAAATTACAACAAATTGAATGAAGCAATTATTGCTACTGATAGAACGTTGGAATCAAGAATAATATGGAGACTTTATTTGCAAAATACAACAGATACCAGTTTAAAGGATTTTTGTTAGTAGTTTTAACATTTTTTTTAAAAGGTGGCTGTTCATAATACAAAATAATGCCTTTCACGTAGCTCATCACGTTTCAAGGTATATTTTTTAAGTTGTGCTTTAACAGTATCACACATTTTCTTATATATCTAAAGTAGTAAACTTCAAACGCTAATACCTCAAATGGACTAAAAATGGAGATATGCTTTTTGCACATGAATCTCTTCAATATTAACAGTATACAATGCATAAATAATATCAATGCATACTAATAAGAAAAAGAAAAGCATATTCTTACTCTATGCTGGATTTCTTCTTCCTCCTCTTCCTCTTCCTCCTCCTCCTCTTCTTCTTCCTCTTCTTCCTCCTCCTCCTCCTCTTCATCTTCTTCTTCTTCCTGTTTGTGATTGGTGGGTTGTCCGTTGCCATGGTGATTGTTCTCCTGACACCACTCCCTCTCCTTCAGCACACGTGCAAAGCACTCGTAGAGGAATTCAAACTAGGGATGAGGGAGAGAGAAGGAAGGAATAAAGGAAAGTGAAGAAGCATCTACCGTATTTGCTGGTGTATAAACCGCACCTGTGTATAAACCGCACCTGTGTACTAAGGCCATGACAAATAAATGGTTGGATTGGCGTAACCCGCCCGCCCCTAAAAATACCGGCGCTAATGCACGCCGACCCTAGAGGTTTTTTCTGAATTTTTAATTTTTTAAAATAATAATAAAAAATAAATAAATAAATAAAAAATTGCAATAGAATTTGCAATCGCGATGTGTTATGTGTGTGTTTTTGTGTATTTGTGCGAAGAAAAAAAAAAAAAAAGAAAAAAAAAAGAAGAAAAAAAATCCCTACCGACCTACCCTAATTTTTGGTTGCCCGTTACGCCAATCAAACACATTTTTTTGGGGGCCTAACCCCACTCCCAACTTTCGGTTGTCATTGAAGAGGGAAAACAAATTTTTAGGTAATAATACTGTGCTGGGAATCATTGCACCATAATCAAATTCCATGACTTCCCCCTAACTGTTGTAAACTTTAAGTACACAAAGCAACAACAACAACAACAGCATAATTGACATACTTGTTTCTGATTGGAGTACAATTCATAACAGAAAAGCCTATCAAGCTTTTCACTCCACATAAACTGATATTATAGCCATATGTGGTATTTTCCTGAAATATGTTTCTCTATCTCTGTGTATTAACCATTCCCCCCTTTTTGAAAGTTCTTCTGTATGGAAAAAGGTGCGGTTAATCGGTACATTAAACTCAACAAAATATTGCAATTATTTTTATCCAAAGCGTAGCCTGCTGCTACATTGGGTGATCAAGAACCTTTTATCAAAGACCTAACCATTGGTTGATCTTGGTGGTGTAGCGGTCTTGATGCCAAAGTGGGAAATCAGCTTTAAAGGGAAACCTGTTTCAGCTGTTTTATAAAGTATATTAAAAGATAAGGAAAACTAACCTGAAATATATATATTTTTTATAAGCTGTTCAGAAGCTATTTAAACTTGACATAAAACTACATGGAAAATTCAGAACATAAGGGTTTTGTGACCAGGAATAAATTGGCTTCCCCAATAAATGACTCACATATTTGGTGTAGACTTTAACCCATCTGGGTTTCTTGCCGGGTTTGGCGTACTCGAAGCAGAAGACCATGCCCTCCTCGTCCGTCTCGAACTGACTGATCTCGTGCCACTCAAACGAGGGCGCTTGCTCCTGATGGAAGAAAAATATAAAAACCATGTACCCAGCGAACTATAAATGATCAGAGAACAATGTCATGTTTTTAAAATTTTGTTCGAAATGAAAACATTAACTGAACTGAACAGATCTGAATTGGGAACCTGATAGCTTAGTTCCAAACTATGTACTGTAAGTCAATTGTGGATGATCGGGCTAAGTATGCAACAAGTGGTGTGTTAGTTGCCAACTAGCGTCAACTATTAATAAAGTACATTAATGTAGCAAAAAGGTCAGCTTATTCTAGTTGGTGACTAAGAAACTTCTTGTTTCTTAGCTATCCCTAGAGCAGGGAACATAATTATGAACAATGCTAATCCAGTTCCATGCTCAACCAATTCTGGTTGATAGAGCAAAGTATGCAATTAGAGGTCTTTTTAAGCTGTCAACTTAGGTCAACTAAGTAGTAACAAAGCTTGGCTTATTATCTCATCTCCAGGTATAACAATTCCTAAATATTAACACATATGTTTAGTTCTATTTTAGGTATGCCTTCATAATGCAGTTTTCTTTGTAATCTTGAATGATTGATAAGGAAGTTTATAGTCCTAAGAAGGACCCACTTTAATATCGCTCAATGTTTTGATCGGCCCCATTTCATCAACCTTTTCCAATTGCTGTAAAAGTCAAATTATTGTAACTACCATGTCAACAGCCAATCAGCATGGAGAATTATAGATGTTGCCATGATAGTTACAAATATATGGACATTTACAACAATTGGAAAAGTTTTTTTTATGAAACAGGGCCAAGATCGTCGTCAGGGAAATGAGCACTGAAGGACAAAGTTAATATTTATACCCTCAAAGGGGTTAAAGTGTTCTTTCTTATACATTTTGTTCTTATCATAACAATTCAAATAAACAAACATGATATACCTCTAACGTTCCATCGTTCTTGCATGCCTGTAGTACAAACTTCTTGAAGCCCACCATGGGGATGACGTGACCAGACTTCTTTGCATCGCAGGAACAGTGAGGGAAGGCTACTGTGCCATAACCGTCCAGATTCCTGGCTAATTTCAAGTACTGAAATAATAACAAATGGTTGGAGAGAGTGGTTGAAGTTAGCAGTCAAATTTTAACACAATGTGATGACATGACCAGAATTTTTTGCATCGCATGAACAGTGCGGGAAGGCTATCATGCCATAACCATCCAGATTCCTGGCTAATTTCAAGTACTGAAATAGTAATAAATGATTGGAGAGAGTGGTTGAAGTTAGCACAACCAGATTTGTTTGCATCGCAGGAACAGTGCGGGAAGGCTATTGTGCCATAGCCGTCCAGATTCCTGGCTAGTTTCAAGTAGTGAAAGAGTAATAAACAATGGTACAGAGGATTGAAGTTAGCACTCAAATATTTCACACAATGTGATGACATGACCAGATTACTTTGCATTGCAGGAACAGTGTACGTGTATTTTCATATAAATTTTTTTACCATTTGAAAATTGCAAGTTCCTGCCTCGTATTTTCTATTGGTGTAAATATGCATGAAAGGATTCACAGATAACACTCCGTCCCTTGGATAGGATGATAAATGGAGGTCCAGTGTATGAGATATCTCATACAGGCAAAAGAACCTAGTCTACTTCTTGAAAAGAGTAGGGTGTTATCCCATTGACGACAACTTTTCATATACATGTATTGTATTGCAAATTGTTTGGAGGAATAAAAACATTATGAAAAGAAAAACATCCTGGTTAATTTGTAACCCCTGCACATCACAAATAAAACACTGCAAGAATCTTCAGAATGGAAGGATTCAGTACACTACGAAGAAGGGTGGGAAGAAAGTATCTTATAACTGTTTGAAAAATGGGTTCATCTTAAACTTACCTGTAGTTTGTTTTGTTTTTCTTGGTGTGCTTTGAGCTCGTATAGCGTGACTGAGGGACTCCTGACTCTGCTCTGCGACACATCGCTCACAGCCTGAAACACAAGATAGTAGTGATAATTTAACAATTTAATCATTCACACATCTTAAAATCCTTTCCTTTTCCTTGTTTGTACGCCCTTTTTTATATTATTGTCATTTTGTTTAATAACATTAAAATAGCTATTAAAAACAAAATATTGAATGCACAAGTGTCTTGAATTGTCGGGAAAAGCTAGTAAAAATGGTAGCAGTAACAACTAAAAAATCAACCCTTCCAAAAGAGATATGACAATGCTTTCTCATCGTGATTCATAAAAACCTTTTTACAACGATGGGAATAGCTCATGAACAGAAATGGTATTGCACAAGTGTCTCACCTTGTCAAGAAAATCTAGTAGAAATTATAAAAGTAAAATTAACCCAAACTAACCTGCCAAAAGAGATATGACAATGCTTTCTCGTCGTGGTTCATAAGGAGTTCTTGCGTCGGTGCGAATACCCACTTTCGCATGCAGATGCAACTTTCATTTGGTGTGGCTGCTGAGTAGTTCTGTATGTACAGGCTGTGCGGAAATTCTGTTCTTTGTAGTTTCCTCTCTGAAAATAATAAGAGGAAAAATACACAAAATTTGTGACAAAATACACCCAATATAAGAACATGGATATAATAAATCGGGAAAGACTTTGAAGGAAAATAACACAATTGACAAATGTGATATCATACATAAAATCAGAATGTTCATACCGTATCAAAGTTTGGAACCAGAACGTCAATGACGTAGCGCTCATCCGGCATCTCGCAACATCAAATATCGCAAATTTCATGTGGTACACTTTTCAACTGGTCAAAAAATAAAAATGTGATGCCCTGGAAGGGACATAAAAATTAATTTTAAAAAAATAGAGTGAAAAAATATAAATTTGACGCCCCAGAAGGGACATAGGAAAAACAAATTTTTAAAAAAATAAAAAAAATTTTTTAAATAAATTTAAAAAATAATAAATAAAAAAATAAATAAATAAATAATACAAAAATAAATAAATAAATAAATAAATAATAAAAATAAATAAATAAATAAATAAATAAATAAATAAATACAAAATTACCATAGTTAATTCATGGAGAAAAATTACAAAATTCTGTGTAGAAGTTAAGTGTACCAAAGTTAGCTCTACCAGATAAAGCAAACCAAATCAAAATCGGTCAAGAAATGAAGGAGAAGAAGCATTTTTTGTGATTTTTGGAATAAATTTGCATAAATTACCATAATTAATTAATGGAGAAAAATTTCAAAATTCTGTGTAGAAGTTAAGTGTACCAAAGTTAGCTCTACCAGATAAAGCAAACCAAATCAAAATCGGTCAAGAAATGAAGGAGAAGAAGCATTTTTTGTGATTTTTGGAATAAATTTGCATAAATTACCATAATTAATTAATGGAGAAAAATTTCAAAATTCTGTGTAGAGTTTAGTGTACCAAAGTTAGCTCTACCAGATAAAGCAAACCAAATCAAAATCGGTCGAGAAATGAAGGAGAAGAAGCATTTTTTGTGATTTTTGGAATAAATTTGCATAAATTACCATAATTAATTAATGGAGAAAAATTTCAAAATTCTGTGTAGAAGTTTAGTGTACCAAAGTTAGCTCTACCAGATAAAGCAAACCAAATCAAAATCGGTCAAGAAATGAAGGAGAAGAAGCATTTTTTGTGATTTCGAATAAATTTGCATAAATTAGCATATATAATGAATTTCACGATTCTGTGTAGAAGTTTTAAATCCCCCTCCTAGCCCTATCTTATGAAACAATCAGAATCAAAATCGGTTGAAAAATAACGAAGAAGAAGCATTTTGAAAACTGTGTACGGACGGACGGAAGGACGGAAGGACGGAAGGACGGAAGGACGGACGGACGACGGACGCCACGGCATGGCATAAGCTCATCGGGCCCTTCGGGCCGGATGAGCTAAAAACAGCATCAGAGGAAAGAAAACATTTAGAACACACTTTTGTATATCATTTGAACTGCCCATTGATTTGCCCCCATAAAAAAAAAAACAGACACACACTTCTCCAGGTTGCACAACATTTGCACTGATTGAAAACTACCAAACATGCAACTTTCATCCATGCACTACATGCAGTACACAACACACATATCACAAAACATGCATACCATCAAAGACATAACAAAACAGACACACACACTAGAGAATACACACATGCAAATACAGTAATTATCACACACATACATTGTAGTTGATTTTCAACATTTACCATAAAACACATTGTCATAACAAAAACACAAAAATGTGTAAAAATACACACACACATATATACACACATGCAAAAACAGTAATTATTATGCACATAGTTGATTTTCAACATTTACCATAAAACACATTGCCATAACAAAAACACAAAAAAAACGTGTAAAAAATACACACACACACACATCACAGCACAGCATCAAATACACACTGCATTCTTTCTGCAGGCTGCATATATTATAAGAAGTACAAGTAGCCAGATTCGAAGTCACGTTTGACGGATTTGTCCTCGGTGGCTAATGAAGAGGTGTAGAAGCAAAAGCCCTAGAGTGTTTTTACAACATTTACACCGATTTAGCAAGCTCAGCTGTCAGCGAGGGGGTACTGTAATTAACTTGTCCAGTCCAATAAGTAAATTGGCTGCGTGAGATAGCTTCCGACTCTCTTGCACCACTGCTTTGGCGTAGGAGCTTGTAAGAAGGTGCAGTAGAGCTGCACATGTATATTAATTTTGAAACAATTGGTAATTTGAAAAAACTAATGATGAGGTGTGGAAACAATAGCCTAGAGTGTTTTTTACAACATTTACATCGATTTAGCAAGCTCAGCTGTCAGAGAGGGGGTACTGTAATTAACTTGGTTGCGTGAGATCGTTTCCTACTCTATTGCTTTGCAAGTCAGCTTGCGCCACTTGTACATGTTCTTTACAAGCTCCTACAATGTACTCTTTAGCAGAGGAACCCATATGGGGTGGGGGATGGGGAGAGGGGCAAATAGAAAAGGGGTAGTGCAATTACCTTGTCCAATAAGTAAATTCGCTGGTTGGGGTTGTTACTTTAGGCACTCACTTCTATTGAAATTCAGATTCGCCACTTGCGTTTTAAATAATATACATGTAATGTACATGTTCATGTGCTACTCTACTCTACCGCACTTTCTTACAAGCTCCTACTCTATCGTACTTCAAAGCAGAGGCACAAGGCAGGGTCTGCTCACAGGGGGTAGGGGGAGAAGGGCAAAATGAGGGGGTACTATAAATACCTTGTCCAATTAGTAATTGGCTGCTTGATATTGTTTCTGACTCTCAGGTACATGTATTTCAACGATTCTTACTCTAAAGCAGTAACATGGGCCAGGGTCAACACATGTATATTGAGTGGGTGTTGGGTGGGTGGGGGAGAGGGTGAAGTACAATCATCATGTGCAATCAGAGAAATGGCTGGTTTACATGGTTTCTGAAGTGGGTACCCTCTTCTATTGCAATTCAGATTGTATTACTTGTGAAATCTGCTCTTCTAACAAGCTCTTACTCTGATACAGTGGCACAAGCCAGGGTCATCACAGAGGTCCCGGGGGGGGGGGGGGGGGGGGGGGTGAGCAAAGATAGGGTGATAGCCTGTAAATTGGCTGATTGAGAAGGGATTTTGTTACTGTTGCAATTCAGATTGCACCACTTGTGATATGTATTTTCGTACAAGCTACAAATCCAAAGCAACGTCTAGGTGGGTGGGTGGGTGGGTGGGTGGATGGGTGGGGCTGGGTGGTAAAGTGAGAGTGCATATCCTGTTGTTATCTTGTTCTAGGTAACATATTGCTTTCTGATTGTCTTATATTGTAAATCAGCTTTTTGCTTCATACTGAAATAATAAATTAATAACTTTTTCTATCAAATATGAACTTACCAAACCCTTCATTTGTCCTTTCAAACAGGTAGAAGAAATTGACCACTCCTTTGTCCAAGGCAATCTTGTGAACTAAACTCTGCAAAAGAGGAATAAGAGCCAAATGTCATTTATAACAGGAATACTGGAATTATCTGTTGTTTGATGACAGTACTGTAGATATACAACCATTTTTGTTTCAATTTTTGTATAAATGTCAAAATATTTCATTGTATAATCATACACTATCATATTATTTTGTAAAATGCAAACTTGTGCAGCAAAACAAATTACCGTAGTTGCTGGTGTATTAACCGCACCTTTTTTAAAACAGAAGAACTTGCAAAAAGGGGGGAGCGGTTAGTACACAGAGATAGAGAAACATATTTCATGAAAATACCACATATGGCTATATCATTTTATGTGGAGTAAAAAGTTTGAAAGGCTTTTCTGTTATAAATTATGCTCTAATCAGAAAACAAGTATGTGACTTGTGTTGTTTTGTGTACCAAAAGTTTACAAAGTTATAGGGGAAAGCATGGGATGTGTGTATAGTTTGATTATGTTGCAAAGATTCCCAGCAGTTTTATCGTCTAGAAAATGTTTTTTCCCCCCTTCAATGACAAAACTAAAGTTGGGGGTGCGGTTAATACACAGGTGCGGTTTATACACCGGCAAATACGGTACCATTTAATAGTTCAATACAAATTTATTTGAACTTGAACTTACATACATCTACAATCATGTATTTCAACGATGATTAAATTGTCTATTTACACAAATGAATCAGTTTTCATTGATTATTCTCTTCAATTATCTCTCTTAGAAGATGAATATAATTATGATTATTACTATTATTATAATTTCTTGGGTTGTCTGCTGTGTGGTTTACTTACATTATATACATCATCGGTGGTGTTGTTTCTCCTCACGGAAACGGTCACCGACGTCCTGTCTGGAAGATTTACCCTCATCTCAACCTGGACCTTGGGTGGCTCTGGACTCGACTGCACAAAGACAACAAAAAACAAGAGAGTTGATAATATTTAATCAGTTACGCTGATCAACATTTAAATAGTGACATGACTGCCTCCTATATAATTAAAATAGAATACATTTTTCAAGACACCAGTGGTCTTGATAACGGTCACCGAAGTCCTGTCTGGAAGGTTTATCCTCATCTCAACCTGGACTTTGGGTGGCTCTAGACTCGACTGAAAAAATGACAACAAAAACACGAGAGTTGATAATATTAAATCAGTTACGCTGATCAACATTAAAATAGTCACATGACGGCCTCCTATATAATTAAAATAGAATACATTTTTCATGACACCAGTGGTCTTGATAACGGTCACCGAAGTCCTGTCTGGAAGGTTTATCCTCATCTCAACCTGGACTTTGGGTGGCTCTAGACTCGACTGGCTCTAGACTCGACTGAAAAAATGACAACAAAAACACAAGAGTTGATAATATTAAATCCGTTACGCTGATCAACATTAAAATAGTCACATGACTGCCTCCTATATAATTAAAATAGAATACATTTTTCATGACACCAGTGGTCTTGATAACGGTCACCGAAGTCCTGTCTGGAAGGTTTATCCTCATCTCAACCTGGACTTTGGGTGGCTCTGGACTCGACTGAAAAAATGACAACAAAAACACGAGAGTTGATAATATTAAATCAGTTATGCTGATTAACATTAAAATAGTGACATGACTGCCTCCTATATTATACAAATAGTGCATGGTTTGGAGTTCAATATACCAGACTAGACACCGATACATATTTAATTTCTCGAGTGCATTTAATATTGCATCGAGGCCGTAGGCCGATTGCAATATAATTGCACGAGTGAAATTCAGAGTTTTAAGTGCCAGTTATTCAAGCGAGTTTAGCAGTGTTGAACAAATTTTCCCATAAAAATACATGTCATACATTATTAACTGGAAAATTTTCTTTTCCATTTTATTCGCATTCATTTTAAAAATGGCGATATACATATTGCATAATGATGAAACTGCGGTTAAAGCCAGAGCACATGCACTGCACATCTGCTCATAAACTTACCTTAACCTGATTCTAGGATGGAAACACCCCAGATAGTACACAGCAAATGTGCTATCGAAAAAGTCCCCATTAATGCCAAAAGGGATAACTCAACTGGCATCGTCAATTGTCTGTGTTTACACGTCATGTGACTTTTTGCAAAGTCCTCATAAATTATGAGTCTTAAAATGGCACAACAAAATATTAATAAACAGACATTTATCATTGAGCAATAAATTACAGCATGTAAGTATTTTATGATGGGTAGACATTCAACAAAAACATAAAGAGCTTAATGAATGACAATGGATGAAAATATTTATATTACACAAAACTATACAATTTACCATAAATTTGAGATTACAGTTTATCTGCAGTATTTCATTTTTCCAACGTAGACTGTACCCGCGAAATCTCCACGTGTGGTCTTACGGCCTAGTCCCAGTATATGAGTAAAGTCTGGATTATCACTTTTTTTTAAAATGTCATGAAGTTATAATGGATCACTTTAAATTTTTAAGTGTGGAGCCCAATTGTAACATATACATTGTACACATGCGCTGCCATCAGACAACCACCGCTAGACAGTTCTTGCTTGATGTACGCAACCCATGTAATCAGGCCACGCCCGCCCATGAGGGTAAACACCAATATGCCTCTGGGTAAACAACGATTGGAAATTGGGAGTGTAACAAGATACACCATCAGTGTAACACGGCCACTGCCCCCCCCCCCCCCCCCTCCCCCCACACCACCAACAACAAAAAGCAACCAACATAGTGTGGAGTCCTATCTTAGCACACCTAGCCATGCAGAATGCAACCCGTGTTAATCAGGACACACCAACCCTTGAGGGTAAACACCAATATGCCTCTGGGTAAATAACGCCTGGAAATTGGGGGTGTAACAAGATACACCGTCCCTGAAATCGAGACAAAATCAATGATGTAGCCTTATTTGCTGGGATCTGAGAGCTGTTTTGTCGGAATTTGTTCTCTGTTTATTGGGCCAATGCGTGGATCCCTCCCTCCCTAGTGCGTCCATGAATGGTTTTGTTGCATAATGCATTATCTCCATTTTTGTCAATAGGAGAAAATTGTTATTTAAGCTGCTGAAATGTGATGAAAATTATCAGAAAATATGTGATACTGTTAAACCATAATTCAGATACTATACAGGGATGTAAGTAGCACCATGAGAGAAGTCTCTGAAATTAATCATTTAAGCAAGCAAGCCGAGTGTTAACGCAGTGCTTCTTAAAATAAAATGTTGACCAGTTTCTTTCAAATGATATTGATTCTTAGTGAAATATATATTTTCACAGCTGTTCTTCTTAGTGTACATTTTTTAATTGGATTATAATGCAATACCTATTTTTCATTTTTTAAATGTGGAAAAGTAAAGAAACAAATCTGAATTACCGGATTTCAGTCTGGAAAACTAACATACCTGATGAGTAGTATTTGAAAGACAACGTTTTGTATTATACAATGGCTGCCTTTTCAAAACTGGCAAATGGCAATTATTCCATTTTGCAACAAACCTCTGCGTGTAATCTTTGGTGATGCATTTTTTAAGGGAAATTAAATTGTTGACTGAAGCTTAGGGAGGGGGACTTTACATAGTGGAATGCCGGCAAATTTCAATTATAATTTAAGCACCAAAAAAATGGCTTTTTGGAAAAGGCAATCAGCAGTATGAAGACAGAAATACATAGCACAATCCTAAAGATGATCAAAATGTTAAAGGGTACCACCACCCAAAAATAATATTCTTATATATGAAAGGTAACATCTTTAGTATTCCATTCCATCAACAAGTTCACAAAAATATGCTTCCAGAAAAAGAAAAAAAAAATTGGAAAACGCATCACCATTCTAAAGCATGCGTTCAAAGGTCTGAATGTACGAGACTAATTTGTCCAAAGCGAACGAATCGCCCGGGATTCTATTGTCTCCAAACGTACGCGTGAATAGCATTGGCGCACTCGCAAATGTTTGGCCTGTACGGAACCAGGAAATAGTAGTGGTTCCGTAGGTGGTGGAAATGAATTGCTTTGTTTATGAATTACACAACCCTTTGCAAAATGTTAGGTATCTATTTGATATCACAAAACGGTACCAAAACTTATAATTATGTGTTGTTCTTTGCCTGGTGGTCCCCTTTAATGTAACGGATACAAGACAATATTTCTTAATGCTGTGAATTATTCAACATGTTCAAATTCAACATCTATGGAAAATATGAGATTGCTGCCCCAAAAAAATCCACATCTATTGCAATTGTGAAAATAAAGCATGTTTTCCAGACATTTCACTAGCAAACATGTTTTTACATCATTACTTTTTTAATAATGTTAAGCGCTTGTCATTTCAAAACTCTCCACATATGCATGTTACATGGAAAGATCTGGAAAAACATGGATCATATTTAAGCCAGAAAATAACAATATGGGAATTTTATGGGGACGACATTCCAGGGAATCCTTGATATTGACATTAGGAAACATGTTTGGGAGTGATTACTTTTTAATACCATGCATGAATTTTCATTTGAAGGCTAGTTTACTAAAAAGAAAAAAATCAAACTAAAAAATCTATGCAAAAACATGGATTAAAATAAATTGACTATCATCAGTGCAGATATGAGAATATGACTATTTGGAAGCCATTTATGACATTTCCATTAAGAAACATGTCTGTACATGATTTTATTCTTCAAAGCATATTTAATTTTCCATGAATACATTATAACTATACACAAATCTATAAGACAACACATGGATTAAAGTAAATCCTCAGTGCTCTTTTAAAAATGAAGAATTTTTCTATTTGCATCTACAGAGCATGATTATACAAAAGAAAACTTCACATTTCATGAAGAAGTAACTTATCAAATCTATGGAATTGAAAAACATGGATTAAATGAAATCCCCCCATCATCATTACAAATACAGAAGTTGGGCATAAATGTCATCAGTTACTGTATTATTTAGAAATGGGGGAAGCATACAATCCAGTATGACTTTTTTTCAGCATAGCATTATTGAAGGAGATGGTGAAATATGTACGTTGTTGTTTTCTACCTTGAAATGAAATGAAATGAAATGAAATGGAAGTCCCTAATGCAGTTGCCCACGAGAGGCTTACTCCCATTTCTGGAACGATTATGAAGACCTTATTTATAATGGAATTAGCCTATAAATCTAAAGCAAGGTCTTTCTGTCCTGCTCTTGCCTTTAACCTGTTCAGGGCCCCGTTGCAGAAAGTCAGAATATTTTACGCGTTTCAACCAATCAGATTTGCGCATCTAGAACACGTGATATGACTTACAATCAATTGCAACTTACAATCGATTGTATCTCTTTCTGCAACGGGGCCCAGGACTAGTTTGAGGGATCCTCAAGCTTGGGTCTATGAAGTATGCATGGTATACATTTATAGCTCCTACACCTTTTAAAGGATCTAGTAAATTTGTTGACAAGTTGCAAAAACTGAAGAAGCGTTGATAAAAATATGTATTTCTTTGATGTGTCCACTGCGTGATATGTGACAATTTCGTGCTGAATGAATGGCATAAGACTGAGAAGTGAACGAAAATGCGAAGTGAAATTTGCTAAATCATTGCACTTACTTTGTAAACGGTTGACATTTTACAATTTTAACACTTCAGTCATAAATATCTTAATAGCTAAATAGAAATTCTGAAAACCAAAACTAGTTCCATGCTTCTATTTATTATACAAAAACAAGGTATGTGAGAACTGATAGAGTTCTAGGTAAGTAAAATTTGATTTTTTTTTTGCTCTGTATACATCTTGAGTAGATATGAACAAATCACTCCAGCACAACTAAAAATATTGGTCTTTCTAGGCAGGTTCACTAATTTGCAAACTCCAGTCAAAGCTGCTTCAGTGTCCACCTGTCTATATAAAGACCCCCATGAATTTGCATATCGAATTCAATGCAAAACTAATTTTAGAGTGCTATTTCATGCAGACGAGCTTGAAGAGTAGCCCCCCAAAAATACATTTTAATTTGTTGCTCTATACAGGATGGCCCCCAAAAAACCTTCCTATCGAGACCACTTTGATTGTATCTACATAAAGTATTTGTCACGCAAAGGAAGATGTATAAGAACCACCTGCTCTCCCTTTGTTGGTCTTTATAGACAGGTTTGACCCCTCTACAAGGATATGGAGACAAATTCTGGCAATATTAACACAGTTCTCTTACAAAGTCAAACAGATAAAACTACAGCCAAACCACCTGTCTATAAAGACCTCTGATCTTGTTTTCCTGGGAAGCAGTTCACATTATAATGAACCTGTCTATAGAGACCATTAAGACCAACTTTTCTGTCTCCCTAGGGCGGTCTTTTACAGACAGACTGTAGCAACACAGTGAGTCAGTGAAGGACAAGGGCATGAAGCCAGACTCATTTTCTCGGCTGACATAATTTCATGTGTCATTGCGCAGGATGAATCTAGGCATTGTGTCTCCTCCGAGTGCATTAACAAATACATCTAGCTCAATATCACTCAAACAGCCCTTCAAACGAGCCCTGAATGGGCTCATTATGTAGAAAACAAGACGAGGGCCCTGTTGCAGAAAGAGATACAATAGATGGTAAGTCAGAAAATTTGTGCATTTCAACCAATCAGATTTGTGCATTTAGTCACATAATCTGACTTACAATTAATTGGAAATTTACACTTGATTGCATCTCTTTCGGCAATGGGGCCTAGATGTGAAATCCCTTTAGGATTTCAGGTCATGTGCATATAAACAATCCTTTAGAAGGTTTTCAAATATTTCCACCCATTTGAATACTGTTTAGTTTTTAACACTGAAAAAAAAAAACAGGTAGCTATTTCTTGAATGGAATTGCTACAAACATAGTCATAATAAAATCATACAATTATAAAAGCCACACAATCCATAGAACAAGTGTCTACTCCAAAGTGTACTTTGACATGTATACTTAAGTGTACATATGTATCTTTGTATCTTATACACTTCCCTTTTTGGTGAGAAATAATAAATTTGTTACATACTGGAAAAAAGACCCAGTCAATTCAAGCTTCATATCGGGAACCTGAAAAACCAAGTCATCATAGCAGATTATTACAAGGTAACCAGAGCCCGAATTCAGACGTTTGCCTGAAAACTGGCAACACCGGTCAATTCAATCTACAAATCGTAGTACAAATGCCCACCAGCAAGCGCATTTGACTGATTGAAAGTATTCAGGTTTATCCTTGAACTGTTCACATCTATTTTGCCATCAGTATATAGGCAATCACCATGGATACATCATCATATATCACTGCAGTTATTTCATTTTTATTTCTCCATTTCCTACAAATCTGTTTTCCTTTAAAAATGTTGTTTATAGCAGAGAACTGGGTCAAATGCATCTATTTACATACATGTATATTGGTAAATTCATAGTCCTTATCCAAGATTTAATACAGCATTTATTATCTGGGTTATATCGAGTTCCTATTTTTCCTCCTTTTAAGATACAGATCTTGATTCTTCACTGTAGTTATTCATCTCTAAAATTGCTGCTTGGTCTACACCCATTTGGTGTTTTTTTTCCATTTTGCCTTCTACAGCCAAACCTGTCTTAGTGGCCACCTGTCTATAGCAGCCAACCTGCATATAGTGGCCACTAAACATGATCCCCTGCAGAGAAAAACAATGAAATGTGTCCATAGAGGTCACCTGTCTACAGTGGCCACTTTTCTTACTTCCCCTCGGTGGTTTAATACTATACACAGATTTGATTGTAGTTATAAAAACAGATTTATGGGGATTAGGATTGGGACTATGGAAATGATTAGGAATAGAAGTGGGTATTGTGATAAGGTGTAGAAGGTATAAGAAACATGGGGTAAAGTATGGAGTTGGGAATGAAAGCTTTAAGCCCTCTGCAGACAGAGCCGACTCGACCCGATCCGACTGGTTTCAATCAGGCTAGAGTTGGGCCCGGTCGGTCGGATCCGATTCATCGTGTTGAATCGGCCCCAACTGGCATCCCACTGTCTCTCGACTGGCAAAATGTGTGTCGCGAGGCACTGAAAACCTAGCCGATCCGAATGAAAACCAGTCGAATCGGATCGAGTCAGCTCTGTCTGCAGAGGGCTTAAGACATCATGAAGTAGACCGATGAGACCAGCTAGATCAATGAGAGTAGTCCAACATACAAAATGCCAAATTTGTCAGTTCATTCCTTTAGAAAATAAACCTTCACTTTGTTTTTTTAATTTTTTATTTCAGGTACTTATTGCACTGTTAACCTCTCCTTGGCAATCATGTTTGAAGGAAATACAAGTGCACACTTACATTTTAAAATAATAAGTACATTTAACAGAATATGTGTGCTAGTGCTAAACATTTTTAAAATGCAGCCCATTCATTTATATGTTTGTATTAATAAACAAAATGTGTATTCATCTGTTCTAAACCAGATGTCACGTTGATTACGGTTTATATTATGTTAGGTTTTATGTGTGTGTGTTTGTGACAAACATATATATGCAGGAAATGCATGTCTACATCTACATAATGATAAATAAAAGCTCATATTTCATCTTGTGTCTGACCTTTCCATTTCACAGGTACCCGAGCATTTATCTTGCCACCGGGCTGCTTACCCGATACCACGATACCATGACAAACAAGCACCTAGGGGAGGATTTGGCAGAATCGGGTCATGAAATATGGATGTCTTCAATACCTGTCTTAATGTAGTTCCTCTCCATTACATACATACATGCACCTTTCAGGCTTCTCTTTGATACCTACCGACATCTTTCATTTGCCTTAACCCGTTCACGACTGGTCCTGAAAATACTCGGGCAGGAGTCTATGGAGAATGCATGTTATAGCAAAATCAGTCCGTTCTGAACGGGTTAAAGGCCCACTTAGGCAGTCAATGGGAAAGTCCCCCAAAAATTAAACACATTTTTTTTTTTTTTGCTTAAAATGCGCGATCATGTGAACACACATGAAGCCCGCAACAAAATGGCTGGAACAAAAAGGAGGTTCATGCGTTCCATGTGGTAAACTATGGTATAAAACTATGGACTGCCAACTGATGTACGCTTCTTAATTTTAAAGAAATGTATAAGCAAAATAAAGGTGAATTCTATTTGGTGCCGCTGGTTGGCAAGCACCAACAGCCGTATCATTAGAAATTAGCAAATTATGTGATATCCCATTTTTTACTTGTCAACAAACAGCACTTATTCATTTTAATTCCTTTGTCATTTCCAGCCAATGTGTATTACTTGGGAAGTATATAGGCCTCAGACCAACTGTAAGGAATATACCTCAGATTGTACTTTCAAGGATGAAGTTCAGACTAATTTAATTATACACTGTCTTAAAAAAAAGAAAATCCACACCTTTAACCATGTTAAAATAGTAATTTGATATAAATTTGCAGTATTCAATGTGTAATATTAGTGATATGGAAGGCTTATGGGGCATTTGATTTGAGTGGTTCCCAATGATTGTAACAGGGCTTTAAAACAGGTTCTTTTCATTCCTATTCTCAACAAAAAAAGAATGCAAGGCATCCAGCTCAAACAATGATGCCAAAATAAGATTTCTGCCCCAAAATACAAAGCATTCGTCTAGAGATCTCTCCAACCAGCAACGAGATCGCTTTAAAATGATTACAAGCATGTGTGTTTATTTGTAATGATGGTAACTTGATTCTGTGGATTGCCTTACTAGCATATGTGACCGCTTACCCCAAAACCCCCAAAAAGTTGACAAACATGAATTTAGATTTTGTCATCTAGCTGGAAAGAGTAGACTCTAAGCTTTAAAATGATATATAACTCATCAAATTTGGACACTCCGAACCTAATCAACAAAGCGATTAAATGTAGGAGAGTGGGAAGGTCTAGTTTTACAGAATGAGGAGAAAAGAGGCTCTAAAGATTAGGGTCACTCAGGCGCGTAGTGTGGAGGAGCCTAGAAAACTGCTCATTACTCAACTTTGGCTTCGTTTTAAGACTCAAAATTTGAAACAGTCGATAGAGGAAAGATTATGCTTTCAGGTAAAGTAAAGTTTTAAAATTAGATTTTTCAGCAAAAATTACATATTTTGGCTCGTAGCGGAGAATCATATACCACGACTTTTTGTGGGTTTTGGGGTAAGCAGTCACATATATATTGCCAAGTGGGATGTGTTTGCTATTTACTGCCAGGGGGAAACAAAATATTGGGGGGGGGGGGGGGGCTACTTTTCAAGCTTGTCTGTATGAAAATGGCACTCTAAAATTTGATTTGCATTGAACTACATGCATATTTACAGAGGCTCTTTTTTGGCATTTCAGTGGCAAATTCGCCCTGAGCCCCTGTGTATTTTTTCCACTGCGCTAAAACCTCTTGTAATTAAACACAAGCATCAATTTTAACACAAATATGCCTTCTATTTCTTAACCCCTTGCCTACGAGAACCGAGTGGGCTATGTACAAAGTCTATGGGGATTTCAGCATCTCGAAGGCAACAGGTTATGTCTTTTCCCCAAGTGAATCCCTTAGAAATCATTTGAGCATGTGCTTTTATATAATATGGTAACATGATTCTAAGGATATATTGAAGCGTGGGGTGTATTCACAAAACCTCTTTGTACTGCAATTAAATACTAGCATCAATTTTCGACTCACAAAAATAGATTTTATTTCTTAAGATATTTCCCTTGAGAATCCCTTCAGTTTTAAACAATTTGTTTACCTGTATGTTTTTATGTGTAGAGATTATTTATATTCTTCTCTGGATGATCCTACTCCTAGCAAATTTGGGTACAAGTTGGTACTTGGTAAATAATAATTTGAAATTGTCTAACATTTCTCAACACAATTATAATAGTTTATAACAAATCTCTGACAAGATATTGCTCCCAAATCATTTCATGGATATGCATTTTATTATCTGTGGATTTTCTTACAGATTTACAAGCAAATGGCAGAGTTGGAAAGAAAAAAAAAGAAGTCTCCACATCTATATGTTTTACCCATACTTTGTCAGACTGGGGGGGGGGGGGGCACACAAATTACTGAAAAGGAACGCAAAATCTAATTGTATTAATTTCCTATATGTTTTTAAAGAATTGTACCCCAATGCTTTTTGTTCCATTTGTGAACAATTATTGGGGAAGACATATATGATGTCCTTATACATGTATATCTCATTTACCAAATTAGAATGCCGTGCAACAATAAAACTATCAAATTACAGGAAAGAATAGACGAGATATATTACTTGTGTCCCTGAATGAAATCTGATTAAATTAAAATGCTTCAGGGCAAATGTTATATAATTGTTTACTAGAGTCCAGTCTCATCAGAATTATTTAATTACAAAATCTAGGTAAAGTGTTTTGTTTTCATTTTCTTTTGGAAAAAAAAAAAACATATCAAAGTGTTTGTAATCAACAAGGAGACTGTTACTGGGTAAATGCTCGATTGGGGGGGGGGGGGGGGGGGGAGGGGGTGGGGGTAGAGAGGGGTAACACAGTCAATCTTGTCTATAAAGACCACCCATGATACATGGAGGAAGTGGTCTTTATTAGCAGATGTTTAGTATACAGGGTGTATAATATTTTAGTTTATCACCTGACTTAGTAAATACAGTACATGAGCTGCCATGTAATATTTTTGGCTATTACATGGCACCGTTACATGGCAATTCAGATGATAAAACAGTTGTTAACTTTTCTGTCGGGGAAAATCATGGAATGTTCCCCTCAGGATTATAAATGCTATTTCGTGAAGAAAATAAGTCCCTCAATAGCATTTTAAATCCCTCGGGAGTGGAACATTCCGTGCTTTTCTCTCCACCACCAGTTAACAACTGTATAATGTGATTTGCCTTCAAGGAAGTCAATATTAGTGTTTGTTATAAGCAGATGGTCTTTACATATAGACAAGTGTGACTGTATAACTATTTTTAGAAATATATATCTATATATATACTATGATATTGCAGGACATCCTGTAGATAAATCAATTATTGATTAAGTTTCGAGAGAGAGTTAAAGAAAATAATAAAAATATATAGAAGACTACAAAATAATTGTCCTTGGATGAAATCTGATTGAATTATTTTGTAAAATGCTGCTGGCAAATATTGTATAATTGTTCATTAGAGTCCAGTCTCATCAGAACTCTCATGTTACAGAATCAATAGAAAGTTTTTTTGTTTTTTTAAATCAAACTCTTTTGCAAAATACAGTAAACCTGGAACAAAAGAGGTATTAACTGTGTGAGGGGGAGATAATATATTATTTGAGAAGCTGTGAAAAATATACACTGTCATTTAGCCCCCAAAATGATGGAAGTAGTTTTTATGTAATATACTTGATTTCATTTTCAACAAAACTAGCATAAGTTCCTCAGAACTTGTCTTATTTTTCCGATATGTGCATATTTTTATAAAAAGAATAGTGTTCGATACAAAACATATTTTAATATGCCTTTTAGGTGAAAGGATACGTTCCCTAAATATAGTCCAAATATAGACCAAACGTTCTCTAAATATAGACCAAAGACCAACATTATTGTGTGATTAAGTTATTATTGAAACTAATAGTGGGGTATATTTCTGGATTGTTTGATTGATAACAATTTATCATTTATTGTCCACTAAAATGTTGGACTTGGATACACCATTTGCAAAGTCAAACAATCTGGTTAACAATCAGTACTAAACAAATATTTATTTAGGGGCTTGAAAGAATGACATATCTTTTTTTTCTAACAGAAGCATAGCAAGTTCAGGGAGCACAACAATTACTAGGGGCACACTCTTTGTATGTGCTTTTTTTATTTTTTTTAATACAACCCTTAAATGTATGAACAAATAATTGGGAGCACAACCCTACCCCCCCCCCCCCCCCCCCCCCCCGGCTCACGACCCCAGCTACGCCACTGCAATCTTCTGTGTGTAAACTTGTAAAGTTGTTAACTGCCATAGGAATACATGGTCTCCCCTACAAGCATATCGTGGAGTAAGAGTGAGAAGAGCGTAAAGTCAATATTTAGCTAAACTGACATCCCATTCATACTTACGTCTAGCACTGGCTCGGCACTGGCTTAATCCAGTGCCGAGCCAGTGCTAGACGCAAATACCGACCATTCATACTTGGCATCAACAGTGGATAACTGACGCGCAAGTATGAATACAAACAGTGCACTAGTACACTTCTATTGTGACGTAACGATGACTAAGCATTTCTGAACGCGCAATACCGTAATGCGCATGCGCAACGTTGTGCTAGACGTCTAGCATCACGATAATGCCAGGCTAGGCCGAGGCTAGACAATTCCATTCATATTTGTGTCTAGCACTGGATTAAGCCAGTGCCGAGCCAGTGCTAGACGTAAGTATGAATGGGATGTGAGTTTTGCATATATCTCGCAGGTCAGAGCCTCATCTATGTTGCAAAATTGACAGAATTAATTGTGTCTAAATTTGGAAATATTAATTAAATAAAAAAAGAGAGTTACAATAGGTTTCTTCATGGCTTTCTAACTGTTTAACATGATTATCTCCGAAGTACTACGTTAAGTGACTTAACGCCCATCTCTTTCTCAACCAATGACATCAGTCATCCCAGGTTTGAAGAGTTTACGGAGCAATGGCCTGCCATGAGTAGCAATCAACAGCTTGTCTGCCAGTGCATACATGAATACCCGACGTAGCATGGCCTCGGTAAAAAAACAAGCTACGAGTAACAACAACAATAGCAGATCTGATACAGGGTGTCACATAATTTTTCTTTTACATGCTAGCCCGTTTGGGCAAGTACATTTTAAAAGTTTTTTGGGGGAGATTACTCTGACCAAAAGTAAACATTTCACTTCCCCCAAAAGTAGATTACACCCAAGTTTCCTTTGAATTATTATGCTAAATTTGCTTGCTCGATAATGTCAATGACTTTTTTCTTGCTTAATCTAGGTCAGAGCATGGTACATTACCCTAACACGCTAAGTATCTCTTCCTGGGATGATGATCGGTTTATGTTGCTAAATTAATGATGTAATCTGTATCGTGATAACGAGTGAAAAGCAGTCAAAATTCGCTTCATGAAAAAAAAAACCTTCCCCAATCATATGTCTGCACTAATTTACATACACTGGAGCTTGTCCATTAAGACTTTGTAGTTATACAATTGAAATGAACATGCTAAATATTACCTCCAGTAAGGCTTTAGTACGATAGTTTCTGCAAACTTCATCATACTGGAGGGCTCTTCTAGTTAAATATACATGTACGATTTACAACTGGGGTATAATCTACGCCATCCATTTTGCCCCGTCTATGGGGCAATGACTCCGCATCATGAGTAGCAATTAACAGGCTGCCTGGCGCATACATGAATATCCTAACACGCTTACAGCAACTTCTTGGTTTTTTTTTTTTTATGACCTGGGTGGAAAGGGGGGTCATCAGAGTATAAAGACTAGAGTCTCAACTGACAGCAGACGGATGTATGGTATAATCCTTACTTTGCCACAGGCAAACACTGCATAATACAACTTACATACCAGGCAGGGGGCTAGGGGTGCAGCCCCACCCCCCCCCCCCCCCCCCTTACAAAAAGAATGTCAAAAACACCAGTATGCAAGTAAAGAGCATCTCGCATTTGGATAAACTCATCTATTCTGGGGGAGTACTATTTGTTCATGTTTAATCATCAAATTTGGGGGTATTAACAATTTTTAACATCATCTAATTTTCTGGCAAAAACTCAAACATTTTTTCAGAAAATAAACATAATCTTATTTTGTGGTTAAATTGATCTAAATCCAGGCAAAATCTTCTTATAATCGGGCAAAATCATCACACTTTATGGCCAAAAAAAAACACTATTTGGGGGCAACTATACAGTAAATATGGAAATGATAATATCAGGAATAAGGTCCTCAGCACCTTTGCTAAAAAAAAATTGTTCATACACCACAATCACAGTTTAATTTCTGGTGCCCGTTGGCACCGTTATAACCCAACCCAGATTTGAAGTATACATGCGAATCCCAGATAAGCCCTTTAATACTTCTTGAAGTAGCCAGCTAGCCAGAAGTCACAAATCCAATCATACAGGCAGACCTTGCCACATTGACAACTATGGTTACAAATTAATGAGAATTAGACAGTCCTGAGTTACATTAGCGCAGTATCGCATCTGGGCCTCTGAACCAAGAGGGTGATTTTTTTTAATTATTCAAGTCAAACTTATTTCACAGGCAGTGACCGATTCAATGCAGAAGGTGTTTAGATTTGTATTTTTTAGGCATATATTTTTTTTGAGCAAATTTGCACAAACAGGACCATCAGTTTTGCATTATTCTAATCTATACAGGAGTTAAATTAGCACAGTATCTCATCAGGGCATCTGAACATTTGAGGGTGAATTTTTGTTTTATTATTCTAGTCCAACTTATTTCTAGACAGGAACCGATTATCAAAGTTCAGTTCAAAAATGTTTTAGATTATTATGTGTATATATCTATTTTGTTCAAATTTGCTCGAACAGAAGCATCAGTCTTTCAATAGTCTAATTAGCCACAATTTACATTGGTACAGAGTCTCATCAGGGTCTCTGAACATGTGAGGGTGATTTTTTTTTTTATTATTCAAGTCTAACTTACTTCACTGGCAGGAACTGATTATCAGTTCAGTGCAAACAGTGTGAAGACTTTTACAGATATATCTTTATGTGCAAATTTGCAAACAAAGTCTGAGCATCAGTTTTTTTTCCAATATTCTAATTGCACTTGACCTTTACCCAGCTAAACATACATGTACATTGTAAGTCATAACGGATGAAGATGGTAATAAACCAGATAGATGATGACAGAATGAGAAACCTTGTACAGTGGAACACCATGGGCTCATGAAAATTACCTTCTTATCCACTTGACTGCTAACCACGTACATGTACGTGCTCTCGCTCTCGCACGGCTGTGCGTACCACGTACATGTACGTGCTTAGGGCATTGCATTTTCAAGACCGTAGCACTGCATAATGCCTAGCCCTACTGTCTAAATAGCACGGCAAGGATCTTATACAGGTCTTGAACAGTAGATGGCGCTCTTCCAAAAAAAAAAATCTGGTTTTTTTTAGCGACTTTGTGTAGTTATGTGAGCTGTATAGCCGAGTGTACTGAGCGTAAAAACTTTCAAAATGGCGGCCCGCCGTTCACTTCGGAGTTCTAACATAATGGATGAAACATTTGATGACAAAAGTGAAAGTGATTTCAGTGATTGTTTGGATATTTCAGAAGGCGAAGAGGAAGACTTTATGGATCTAGGGAGTGATTTTGATAATGAAAGTGAAAGATCTGGTGAAGAAAGTGATTTTGTAGTCCCACTAATGGATGTTGGTTCTTGTCCAAGCAGGCATTCATCTTCGCCCACTCAGCGGAGGCCTCCTCGATATATTCCGACTACCGGAGATGGTGGGGATGGAAACAACCTGACAGACAGTGATGATGAGGATGAACATGATCAATCACCACGCTCCAAGCGTCCAAGAATCAGGAAAGCACAGGTAAAACTTTCCAGACTTGATATTCCTAATTCTAGTCATGCTACTGCTGCTACACCCCCAACATTGTCTGATGATACAGATGATGCTGCTGATGATGAAAATACACCCTCACCACAACTGAATCGTTATCAGAACATTTCAGACTCAGATGATGATGATGTCTCTGATGATGGGATTGACAATGCCAGACGTGATCAGCCAGTCCGAGGTCGTGCTCGTGGACGTGGTAGACAAGCTGGACGAGGACGAAGACGTAATCAAAATCCTCGACCTCATGTAGCACCAACAAGATGGGACAAGGTAAGACGTCATGTGCCTATAATTCACCAATTTACTGCTTTACCTGGAATCCCACAAAATATCAAAGACAATATGCCACAGGATTCCACTCCTGCTGACTACTACCAACTTTACATTACAGATGCACTTCTTCAGGATATTGTTGATGAGACAAACAGGTATGCAGATCAGCTAATTGAGTCCAAGAGAGCTAATGGAACACTAAAAAGACATTCTCGTCTAAAAAAATGGAAACCAACAGACTCTGACGAGATGAAAAAGTTTTTGGGACTGTTGTACTTGACAGGACTAGTGAAGAAGGGGAAATACAGTGACTACTGGTCAAAGGAGTTTTTGCCCTCAACTCCAGGATTTGGAACAGTTATGGCTAGGGACAGATTTCTGTTGCTAAAGCGGTGTTTGCATTTGAATGACAACGAGGCACCTGGCTATGATCCTGCAGCACATGATCGTGATAGACTGTATAAGATCCGGCCTGTTTTGAGCTACATAAATGACAGATGCAATCAAGTCTACGTACCTGATCGTGAACTCTCAGTGGATGAATCGCTGGTGTTGTTCAGGGGTAGACTGATCTTCAAACAGACAATTCGGACAAAACGTGCCCGTGCTGGTATCAAGATGTACCCGCTGTGTACATCAGATGGAATAACCATGGCGTTACGCATTCACAGTGGATCAAATGTGGACACCGCGTTTCAAGATCAAAACTACCAGTTCACAAAGACTGAAGAAATTACCTTGAATCTTGTACAGCCGTACTTCGGTAAAGGTTACCATTTATATACTGATAACTATTACACAAGTCCTCAATTAGCAACCTACCTCGCAACCAAGAATACCCACCTCTGCGGCACTGTCAAACACAATAGGCAGAGTATGCCTAAACAACAGCTGAGTGCAGAAAATCTTGACCGGGGACAAATTGCCCATTTCTTGCATGAAGACAAGGTATTACTTGCACTAAAGTATCGTGAAGCAATGGACAGAAGTTCTGGGAAGCCAAAGGTAGTGCATATGCTGACAACAATGCATGACTGCAGTACTGTTGACACAGGGAAAGTAACAAGACGTGACCCCCCTCAGGCTATTATCAAACCCAAATGTGTGTCAATGTACAACATCCATATGGGCGGTGTAGATAAGACGGATCAGATGCTCGGACTCAAGAGCCTTTGCCCCATGCGCAAAACTCTGAAATGGTACCAAAAACTTTTCATCAGACTGCTCTTACAGATGCAATTGAATGCCTATAAACTCTACACAAAAGAGAATCCCAACAGCAAACAATCACTCCGTTGGTTTGTCTACGAAGTGGTGAAAACTTGGACAAAATCAAACGCTGTCCAGCAGCAGCCTGGAGCTCCGCGTGCCCAGGCTGAAGATCGTGTTCGCTTGAATGGACAACCCCATATGCCCTGGACAGTTCCAAACTCCGGACCTAACAAAGGCAGGACACAGCGAAACTGTAGGGTGTGTACAGCAAGAGGACATCGCACATCAACAACAACCATGTGCAAAACATGTGTGGAACATTCAACACAAAAAACAAAACCTGGCCTTTGTATCAAAGTCTGCGAAAAATGTGAACATTCAGCTGACAAGAACTGCTGGGAGGTTTGGCATAGCCAAAGGAACCTCCTGAAAAATGCCTAAAAAACAATTTCACTTGAAATCTAAACAAAGAACTGCTAAACATCATGATACATTGGAGTGTCAAAAGGGAGCAATGTGTTCAGTATATATTAGAATTTTTGTGAACTCAAGGTGCTTCTGTTTGAGGAACTTTTCCAGGATCTTTCCAGGATCTCCCGGACATAGGCCCAGGACATCAGTAATGACATGGCTGGGTAAGTCAAATAATTTATATATTTATAGCCCCATTCAATTATGACTTCCATAAAACAAAAATTATAGTGAAAAAATAAGAAATAAAGGTAAAAACAAATACATAATCAATATATACATGAATATCATATTTCCCAAATAATGCTGTAGCACAGGGGGTATGAACGCGTGTTAAGCCAATAGCAGTCAAGTGGTTATATCTGACATCTTGCTATATCTGGGTCAAAATTCAAAAGAATATCTAGAGCTTGGAGGGGGAAACTACCTTGTTATAGGGGCTATTGTTATATTAGAGCTCTCTATAACATGGTTCCACTGTATTCATCCATGTCAAGGCTAATCAATAATAAGTCATCAATCACTAAATTTGATGGAGTGAGATTTTGACCTGTAGGTAGATCATTTCTGAAATAATAATTTTGGGGCCAAAGAATATTTTTTTCTCAAGCCACCAAAACTTGAGAAAATGTTAATGAATAGGTTAAAGGGATCTAGTAACTTTGTTGAGAAAAACTCCGGGGGAGTTTTTCTTATCTGAATACTTCAATCGTACATATCTTTGTAACGAAAGGGAAATTTGAAAAACTGAAACCGGTCTCATGATTTTATTGTTAATACGAATACAAGAAGGTATGATGGAACCGCTAGAATTTAAATTTTATTTTGAGGATTTGGACAATGTTACTAAGTCCCTTTAAAGTTTACTTTTTAAATTTAAATTTTTAATTTGTATGTAAGTCAAGGTGTATAGCTGAGCTTTCGAATCTAGCAGATCTTTTGTCTAGGCAAGAACTGACAAGAACTGTACTGAAACATGAAACTGTTCGTGTGTTTTTGTTTTTGATAAAGAGAAGGCAACTTACTCTTTCTTGCTCCGTGTTGTCGTCTATTTCTGAACTCAGGAACTCCCTCGCAATGTCACTCTCCCCTATCACTCTGACCGAACACACTATATGAGAAAAGGGGAAAATCAATTAATAACATTGATCAATATTGAATCAAACAATAAATATTGTATCATTTCGTTTCGATAAATTTACTTCTATTTCTGAACTCAGGAACTCCCTCACAATGTCACTCTCCCCTATCACTCTGACCGAACACACTATATGAGAAAAGGGGGAAAATCAGTTAATAACATTGATCAATATTGAATATTGTATTATTTTGTTTCAATAAATTTACTTCTATTTCTGAACTCAGGAACTCCCTCACAATGTCACTCTCCCCTATCACTCTGACCGAACACACTATATGAGAAAAGGGGAAAATCAATTAATAACATTGATCAATATTGAATCAAACAATAAATATTGTATTATTTTGTTTCAATAAATTTACATCTATTTCTGAACTCAGGAACTCCCTCACAATGTCACTCTCCCCTATCACTCTGACCGAACACACTATATGAGAAAAGGGGGAAAATCAATTAATAACATTGATCAATATTGAATATTGTATTATTTTGTTTCAATAAATTTACTTCTATTTCTGAACTCAGGAACTCCCTCACAATGTCACCCTCTCCTATCACTCTGACTGCACACACTATATTAGAAAAGGGGAAAAATCAATTAATAACAATAAATATTGTATTATTTTGTTTCAATAAATTTACTTCTATTTCTGAACTCAGGAACTCCCTCACAATGTCACTCTCCCCTATCACTCTGACCACACACACTATATGAGAAAGGGGAAAAATCAGTTAATAACATTGATCAATATTGAATCAAACAATAAATATTGTATCATTTCGTTTCGATAAATTTACTTCTATTTCTGAACTCAGGAACTCCCTCACAATGTCACCCTCTCCTATCACTCTGACTGCACACACTATATGAGAAAAGGGGAAAAATCAGTTAATAACATTGATCAATATTGAATCAAACAATAAATATTGTATTATTTTGTTTCAATAAATTTACTTCTATTTCTGAACTCAGGAACTCCCTCACAATGTCACTCTCCCCTATCACTCTGACCGAACACACTATATGAGAAAAGGGGGAAATCAATTAATAACATTGATCAATATTGAATCAAACAATAAATATTGTATTATTTTGTTTTAATAAATTTACTTATATTTCTGAACTCAGGAACTCCCTCACAATGTCACTCTCCCCTATCACTCTGACCGAACACACTATATGAGAAAAGGGAAAAATCAATTAATAACATAATTGATCAATATTGAATCAAACAATAAATATTGTATTATTTTGTTTCAATAAATTTACTTCTATTTCTGAACTCAGGAACTCCCTCACAATGTCACTCTCCCCTATCACTCTGACCACACACACTATATGAGAAAGGGGAAAAATCAGTTAATAACATTGATCAATATTGAATCAAACAATAAATATTGTATCATTTCGTTTCCATAAATTTACTTCTATTTCTGAACTCAGGAACTCCCTCACAATGTCACCCTCTCCTATCACTCTGACTGCACACACTATATTAGAAAAGGGGAAAAATCAATTAATAACAATAAATATTGTATTATTTTGTTTCAATAAATTTACTTCTATTTCTGAACTCAGGAACTCCCTCACAATGTCACTCTCCCGTATCACTCTGACCGCACACACTACATGAAAAGAAACAAATTAAATAGTCGATGAACTCAAAATTGTTTAAATCAATTCATTAATTACCCTTTGTACAAGATATTTACATTTCTTTTACCTCAGAACTCCTTACAATATTACTCTCAACTATAAACCTAAATGCACACAATTTTAAATATGTCAAAGATATATCAAAATCAATAATTATTAATATTCATACTAATCATTAATTTGTTTCATTCAATTAATTTTTTATTTCTGAGCTCAAGAATCTCCTCTCTCACAGTGCCACTCTGTTTGACCGCATGCATGAGTAAGGATAAAAACACATATATTTATTAATAAATTCAATATTGCATAATCAATAATCAATTCATCCCATTTCTGCAAGTAAGCAAAACCATGGACCTAAGTGACTAGCTTTAGGGTTTCCCAATTACAACAAAAGAAATACTATACAATAAGGGAAATTCATAAAAAAAACACTAACAATCTGAAATAAACCAACTTAGATTTTGTATAATCTTTTGCATTTATATACATTCTATAATTTTGTTGGAATCATAACAAAATAGGGTAAAAAGTCAATGTTATGAAGTCGTCAAATCGAATCAGACCCGATTTTCATGAAGCATAATTTCAACTATAAATTTATGATAAACTGTGCATGATTGATTGATTTAATTCATGTAGATACAAATCATACAAATATAAGCAAACTACGCATATTTTATAAGTGCAGAGTTGGGTCTTCAAGTCTTCTGATTTCTCTGTGCAGTGTATTAAAAATTAAACTGGTTTAAATAGGTAAAACAGATGAATTCTCAAAATATAAAAGAATACTGAAAATAAATTACAATTTATAGTCCAGTCATGTCTGTAAAAACAAAAACAAAACAAACAAGAATGCCAAGTGAAAAAGCAGCGTCTTAAGTTTCAACAAATTTCCTGCTTTTATGGCAAGTGCCTTCAATTGCAAATCCATAAATATGCCCTATCCCATCAAGCCAACCTTTATCTGAAAAGGTCGCAAGGCATGTTCCAAGATCTGATCTTTGGTAGGTACAATTACTTCAAAGTAAATGAAGCATTTTCATCTGTCCCGTCATGCAAGAAAGATTTGAAGAAAAATCTGTCCAAAGTCAACTGAAGTTGACCCTTACCTAGATTTATTGTTTGAATACATTGGATGCATACAATTTTGCTTAGGATTTGGGGTTAATACACATAACTTGTTGTATCAATGAAATGAATGCATGCAAAAAGGTCGCAACGCATGTTCGTAGATCTCATCTCGGGTAGGTACACTTCAAAGCAAATGAAGCACTTTTATCTGTCCCATCAAACAAGACAGATTCCTAGGAAAATCTGTCAGAATTCAACGTCAGAAGTCAACTTAAGTTCAGGGGGAATGCATCAAATCTTGCTTGGAATTTGGGGATAAACAAGTTGTTGTATCAATGCAATGAATGAACGCATGCACACACACACAAATGGATTTGAATCAGGCATTGCTCGGCTTCAGTCCAAATCAGCGATTGGAATACTAAATCTACCTATAGATAGATACCCAATAGTTATTAGCATACATCATCAACTCAATCTTCAGGATGTCTTAGATCATTGTACATCTGTGTGTACCACTTCAATATTAGTATGTTTGTTTGGCATTAAGATTTTTGTTCAGTCATTTTCTGTCCCTAAATCACTTACAACCATTATTGTCTGCAAATTAGATTTTGTAATTTATATCATTTGTATCAAGGCAAAATATATCAAAGCAATAGACCGCTTCTGTAATGTATGCAAATAATATGCGTATGACGTCAGACTCTCCGTCGGCAAGCTTAACAAAAGTAACCATGTCCGGCAAGCTAGCTTGCCGGACTTAGTTACTATTGTTAAGCTTGACGATGGGGAGGCTGACGTCATGCGCATATTATTTGCATACATTACAGAAGCGGTCTATTGAAAGCAATATAGAAAGATATACAAATTGCTTTACATTACTACTACTTCTCATCATACCTAACTGTTTTCCTGATAGGGCAAAAGGCCATTTGCTAGCAAACCTTGGGAGCTAGTAGAGGATTTCTAAACTCGATATACCAATCGAAATATCAACATTTCATGAATACATTTGCGAGATAATACTCCCAAGTTTCTCTCCTTGCATTGTGTTACTGTTCTTATTGGGCGATGGGTCATTTGCCTGAAAACTATGAAAACATGAAAGTAAACTTATTTCTAAGAGATTTCTTTCAGAAAGGGTCATTTGCCTGGAAACTTTGGGAACTTACAATTAATTTCATAACTACCTAATGCTAAAGATACAGATTTAAAAGCATAGAATTCAAAGTGTTTCAATTATTACCTTTTTCTACATAATATTCCAAGTTTCTTCTCCTTGTGTCCAGCTGTTGCTCTGAGAGTGCGAAGGGCCATTTGCCTGGAAACTTTGGAAACTGGAAGTCGATGAATTCTCGCTTGAGACTGGCGTGGACTTTGGCGAATTCGCTATATCGGTGGGAGCAGAGAAGTCTGCCTGCCATGTAGATGTTATATACCTGCAAGAAGAAAAAACAAATAATGATATATCAGCCTAATGTATGAACTAGTGCTGAGTTATTCTATTTATTTTACTAAACATTTAAACGTTGTCTTGAAATGTTTAAACGTTGTCTCGAAACGTTTTAAAGGTAAATGTGTAAAGAAAAAAGAAAAAAGATTTCTCATAAATGTTAAACGTGGTAACTGCATTTAAACATTAAGTAAACGTTTTGACTCGGGACAAGTATGAACCCATTCAGGATATGTACATGTACACAGGGCTGAAAATAGCACAGGGCCACTAAAATTAGCTTCAGGCCATCAAATTTCATGAAATTTATATTCCAATATAGCCTAACTGGACAACCATATAACAGAATTTATGATGTTTTTCTTTGTTTGGGGCCACCAGATTCAGGTATAAAGTCATAAGAATTGGGGAAAATCTTCTTCTTTTTTCTTGACCGGCTAGGTAACGAAGTAAAAAAGTTAATTTCTAGCATTGTACTTCTAGGTGATTCTGCAATATTGGTCACAGCAGAGATGTTATTTTGCCATATACATGTTGTATCCCTGCAAGAAAGACAAATTATGAATTATCAGCGTAAGATATGAAGTCATTCAGGATATATGTATAAAAAGTAAGTTCTCCTCCGAGTCATATTGTAAAATAAAATCCAAAGGTAAGAAACAATGAAACTCTGTAAGACAATTTTAGTTGGGGGATGGGGAAGGGGGGAGGGGGGGGGGGGGGGGGGGGGGGAGAAGGCGTAGTGTGGGCTGATTGATTGACTTGAAGATGGGGTTGGTCAGGTCATCACTTATTGCCAGGGCATACTCTATGGAATTATTCATAGTTATACTATCAGATATGTGTATTAAGATGAATGCTTGTAAGAGCTACATGTAGTCTATATATATTCTATAGTGTGCTCGAGAAAAAAAAGAGGATTATGAATGATACAATAAAATATGTCCAGTCTTTGCCTTTTGAAACTGATATATCAATATGTCTCTCACATAGAGAGCCTATCATTTATTATTCATTAAAATGTCAATCAGGAAGATGTACTTCAATCCCATTGACATTCTCCGAACATAATTCATGAAGATCTACATCTACATACTGTGCTTTTGACATTTCACGGTATGCAATTCAAAAGCCTCAATCAATTTCCTTTTTCATCCATCCAGAGAATGAAGTATTTTTATCTGGCGTATCCCCCCCCCCCCCCTGCGACCTCAGCAATCTTCTCACTCGCTGCCTCCCCCCCCCCCCCCCCTCCCCCCAGAGATTCCCCACATCATAAAACTATACCCAGAGATGCCAACCTTCACAAACAAAAAAAAGTATTCAGAGAGGTAAAAAACAGTATTTTCAACCAAAGAAAAGTATTTCCAGAGCAGCCAACCTCGAGGTTAAAAAAAGTCATATATTTTTCGCGAGCCAATTCTTGCAACACAAATACTCTATATGTTTTTGTTAATATAAAAGTTGGTTCAGTCGATCACACAACGTTTTTTTAGTTTGTTTTGTTTATTTGTGATATATTTTTAAATACCTAACTTTAGCAATAGTTTATCAGGGTTCAACGTAGTTCTTTTTGCCATTTTCTGACCATTACTATAGAATGGGGGAGAAAAAAACTTCTTTGCTAAGAAAACGTACTGCCGTATTTTCATCAACAAAACGTACTAAATACGGCAAAAACGTACTACTTGACATCTCTGTATACCCTTTTATCCGTGAAAGCATTCAATAAATCCTCCACGACAATATCCTCTCCCGAATCTCCTCCAACTTCATGTGAATCCAAAACACACCCCCTCACATTTTCATCTCTATTAGCAACAGAAAAATTAACAAAATAAGGGCTTACCTGAGGCTTAAATATATATATAAAGCCCAAAGAATGTCAATAAACTATTTCCTATTTTTGTTTGAAGTATTCGATAAAATCTCAGAAAATATCCTGAATTCCATTCACCTCTGTTAATATTAAAGTTAAAGTCCTTCCTACGCACGCACTGCCCATGTGATCACCACTTTCCCCCTCGTCTTGCCCACACAGCACCTGCGTGCCACCCACCCATTGCCCACGTGAACAGCTTTAAAAAATGCATTTTCTACGTGGACCCGACACGGGTGATGTGACCACTCCCACGTAGAATTTTCCCACATAGAAAAAATGGCCACGCATGAAAATTTACTGCCCTACGTGTGCGCTATGCCTACGCGGTCGGATGAGACCATGGCTTTAGCCCTAGGCTACACGTCTACTGAAATCTACAGAAGGGGGCTAGTCCTCTGTGTGATTAACTTTCCCTTCCCCATTTTATAAATGACGAGCGCCTGGCTAGAAGGCAGAAGGTACAATTTTTAAAGTCTTTGGAATGACCCGGTCTGGGTTCGAACCCGGGACTTCCCGAGGCGGAAACTCTAGCCGCTAAGCCACCATGCTCGGTAGGAACCTGATATTCTACCCCAAATCCCCTGCAACTCCAGGTCAACCAATAATACACCCCTTCACATATTCATCCCTGTCAGCAACAGACAATGTTAATAAAATGCCAACAAAATCAGGGCTGGCATGAGCCTAAAGAATGTCAAACTTTTTTCCTAGAATCCTCAAACAATCATCACTTCCTTAGCACTTCAATTAAATCGACCTCCGATTTTCCCCTGCTTGTCCCCTCCTTAGAGGCACTGATTTTCCGTTTTTAAAAAAGGCCTTTTCCGTTTCAGAAAATCAGGAATTCCGTTTTTACCTGCCTGAAAAACGGAAATTCCGTTTTGCCATAGACTTTGTACATGTGAAAAACTGCAAATTCCGTTTACATAGAACTCCATACAAAATTTAATGAGTAGGGTAAAATCATGATTTTCACCCACAAATCATCAAAATTTGGGGGGAATGTGTCCTGCCTGATATCAGGAAGGACTTACCACAGGCCAGAGAGTAAATATCTTTAAAATTCATTTAATAATGATTAATGCTGAGTTGGTTTGGTCGATCACACCGGTTCCTCACCGTCACCATCGGGTCCCGGTTTCGTTTTCTTTGGAACGGGGTCCGAAAAAGAAAGAGGAAAAAGAAAAAAAGAAAAAAAAAAAAAAAAAAAAAACGATTCCGCGATTTTCCGCGATCGCGGAAAATCAGTGCCCCTACCTCCTCTCCAAAATCCTTTAAACTACCACCACCATCTCCCTCACCCTCGCACGGCATGAGCCCTGACATACGTGTACACAGACAACATTAACAAAATATCAATAAAATCAAGGCTGACATAACGCAGAAGAACATTGATACACTATCTTGAGCTTCCTTCAAAACATATCCCCAGGGCTGTATTCTTTTGAATTCAGATATCCCCCTGCTCCTCCCCTCCTCTAAAAAATCCTTTAAACCACCACCATCATCTCCAGACACAGACGATGTTAACACAATATCAATAAAATCAATGCTGACATAACTCCCAAAGAATATTGATCCAATATTTTCTAGCTTTAGTCAAAACATTCAGTAAAACCCACCTGACTTCATTTCATATCTTTAGGCATGATATCCTCCCCCTCTTCCCCCTCAATCCTTCAAACCCTTGTTTGAAGAAAAAAACACACCACCTCACACTTTCATCTCTAGATGAAACAGCCAACGGTTGACAAAATACTAACTGCAGTAGAGTTGACATCTGCATTAAAAATGGCTATTTCCTACGCCCTGTAGTTTTCTTTGCTTCTTTCCATAAATTATGCCGCCCGTTTTCCCTTTTTTGACAGTTACAACTACAGGATAGAGAAAATAAGCTTTACACAATTTTACCAAATTAATCTTGTCCTCAACATCCTTTATCAGTTTATATATTTACCCATGTGAGCATTTGACATCCTCCCCCACCCTCCTACCCACCATCATGTCAACTGTTTTCTCCTCTTTAACCAACACATCCTACCCACTCTTCTCATCCCTAGCAGAAACAGACAAGAAACAAATTAAATTTTGTTTTCAAAAACTTTGGTCACCCATCCAGAATTAGCTTGCCCCTATTAGGATTTGGCATCCTCCCCCACACTCCTACCCACCAATCGTTCTAATTGATTCGAACCATCCTCTTAAACCACCCCAGCCTGCCCACTTTGAATTCCCAGGGGCAACAAATAACAGGACATGTAACATGTAAACTTGTTAAGTCAGCAACCCCGAGTTCAGGACATATATGGCATCCTTCGCCCACCCTACCTATAGCCCCTTACCCCCTCCCCCACGCCTATACCTTCCCCGGCCGCATAGCAAACCCCACACAACAACCTCTTTCATTCTCACGTCCCTAACAGAGACAGACAAAAACAAAATACCAAGAGCATCAGGAACGGCATGTGCAAAGCACACAAAAAGAAATGTCAATTAACTATTTCCTGGCTTCCTTTCGAAACATTCAATAAATCCTCGGGCAACTTTCACTCTTTTCCTAATGATTGCAACTGGAAGGGGGCAAAACAAGAATAACAATTCAAGTGTTAGACAAAACGTTTATCAAATCACACCTGTCTACGGTTACTTCACATGTTTGTGGAATTACTTCTGGTGATGGCTAAGGAAAAGTCAAGCGTAAATAGGGTTTATTTTTTTGCTTCCCGTCCTCCCAGCCACAAATCGATTAAATGGGAAAGAAAACATCAGAGTTTTCAACTGCTATACAAAATTTAAAAATTTGGAACATCTAAATGTGCTCAATTGGATAGTGAGGAGTCAATTTAAACAGCACATAAGGGGTGATAAAAGTAAGAGGTCAGGTGTATTTTGGAGAGAAACTGAAGAACTTTGTCACTAAATTTGTAAACAAATAAATTAAGCAAAGGAAACCGAGCTTTGCGGGGAGGGGGGGGGGGGGGGGGGGAGGAAACCTTAGACCTCCAAAATGAAACATCACAGGAAGTACTTGGATATAAAAAGGCCAAGCAGCAAGAACCCTGGATTAGCGAGGAGGTCCTCCAGCTGAGTGATGAGCGAAAGAAAGCCAAACAAGAAAAACAAAGAGACTCAAACAAGAGAGCAAGGTACAACTTCCTGAACAGGGAAATACGAAGGAAAATGAAAGGCTGCCGGGTGGGGGGGGGGGGGGGGGGAACCTGAAACCTCCAAATTGCTTAACCGGTGCACTAATCATCGAGCAACGTAAGACCCTTAATGGTTTAGCGTTTAACATTACCGGCTATTAAAACCTAAACCTGTATTCATTTATTGCATTTTCCTGGTCTGTTTCCTCTAGTTTACAATACAAATTTACAGACATTTCAACTTAAAAAGTGAAAAAAATCATTGAACAAGGTCCTTCAGGTTTCAAAACAGACATAATAATAATGCATCTTTCTAACCTTGTAAAACAAATTTTTTATTGAAATGAAAATAATTTCTACAGTGGAACCTCATTATAACGAGGACCTAGGGATCATGACAATTACATTGTTACATCAGGTTTCTTGTCATATTAAAAACCAAATAGTTTGGGACCAGCAGATTGACCATGTTATAATAGGTTTTGATATCAAAGCTCTTTACAATATGTTATTTAGGAGGTTCCAATGTAATATGACTCACCACAAATTTGTCTCCATTACTCGTGATGTGCTGATAGTCTGGAATTGTGATAGGCACAGGTCGCTTGTCACTGTAGTCATAGTATGAGTAGCCGGACGATTCGTCGCTGTGGTCGCGTTTCTCCTCGCGGAAGTTCGGGACGGAGATGACGGTTAGCGTGAGCTCACTGCCGCCCTGTTTGATGAGGTCGACGACATGCTTGTGTGTGGCGCCCTCGACGTCAACTCCATTCCTGCAGAAATGAAATTAACAAAACATTGATTATCAAAAATGAAGACACAATTAACAACAACAAATTATATTATTTTTAATTTGTGTGTATACAGTTTAATATAGGGTAAAGATTTCCAGGCTCAACACAAGCACTTGTGGGGGCAAGTAACATTTCATAAATGACCTAGTTTGGTTGCCCGATAAGGCAACTAAATAATTGGTTAACTACAAGATAATAATGTAATTCCTTACGTGTTGATCTCAGTAAGTGGGCAAGTAAAGTTTTTGTTCGGGCAAGTAAATTTTTTGTTCGGGCAAGTAAAATTTTGAACAGTTATGATTTTACTTGCCCGAATGGGCCAGTAGAGAAACTTAGTATGGAGGCTTGGATAAGTACATGCACATTAAGTTGTGTGAAATTGTTATTTATACAATTTCTATCATGTATATTACAGTTTCATATCTAACCTAGATATGATTAATGTTCTCCCTCTTTATCTATTCATTTGAAATTATCTATTCATTTGAGTTCAGCAATAACTTTTCTCTAAAACATAAACAGTTGCCATGGTATGATACAAATACCTCGTCATCTCTGGCTTGTCAATTTACTTTTATTGCCTACATGACAGTACATAATGGCAGCATACGCATGTGCATATAGGTACAAGGAGTTGAAAAAGCCATTTCTCTGTCCAAGAGACCGACTGATCGAAATGAGGAGATGAGCCTATTTCAACGAACCCTAATAAATCAAATTTGACAACATTATGCCACTTTGCGGTCAATATATTGCAGCAACCGGATTATATCTCCACTCCCCTACTCGACCGAGCTCAGCGAAGCTTTGTGGATAGAGGCTGCGAGAGATCTTTTACATTCAAATGGGTTGCCATGGGGAACTAATGTGGGGAAGAGGACTACGCCAGCTCAAATGTTGGGATTAATTTCAAGACAATCGATCACAATCGCACCCTAATGCTTTCTTTTGGCAGTAAATCATTACATGTTTGCTAGATGATCGCAGACCCTTAGTGGCAAACTTATTCTTGCATTATCAAGCTTTCAGCTCAAGATGCAAACATATACATACACATGTACAACAATTGTATTGAGGTGTCTTCGGTTTTACATCATTGAGTAGCATTATTGTAACTGATTGCATTAACTAGTTACAAAGTTTGCCTTGATTAAAAAGAGGGAACAATAACAAACTAAATGCACACAGGAAAATAATGACAATTATCATAACCATGAACACGATTGAAATTGAAATGCATTGTTCAAACTTCAAAGTTATCACAACAAATCTGGAGACTTTCTGAAAAATGTCTGACACTCAGACGTGTTGCCACGGGCAACTAATGTGCAGAAGACGGACTAGGTGCCAGCTGAAATGTTAGGATTAATTTCAAGATAATCGATCACAGTCGTACCCATACACTTTCCTTTGGCAGTAAATCATTGTGTGCTAGTCTGATCGCAGATGAATAGTGCAAAATTTATTCTTCCATTTCCAAGGTTTTTAACTCAAGAAACAGACACCCATGTATCAAAATTGTATACAGGGGTCTTCAAATTTACATCATTAGGTAATGTAGCATTCTTGTACCAGTTTGCCTTAATTAAACAAACTAAATACAGACATGAAAATAATGACAAGTTTGTCAACACAATAGACATGCTTGAAATCTTTCAAAGCATTGTCCAAACTTACCAAAATTATCTTAATAAATCTGAAATGCAAGAATTCTTGATAATCTGACATGTTGCCACGGACAACCAATGTTCAGAAGAGGACTACGCCAGCTGAAATGTTGGGATTAATTTCAAGACAATCGATCACAATCACTCACTAATGCTTTCTTTTGGCAGTAAATCATTGCATGCTGAGATCATGAGCCATTTATGTCAAAATTAGTATGTTCCTTTCCTGAGATTAAGATGCTTTATTTTCTTTCACTTTGTTCATTTCATTTTGCACATGAATGCCTTCGGTAAGTTTAATCAACCATAACATTAGATTAATAAATTAATAGATCATAGAGCCAAAATCTAACAAGGACAAAAATATTTGTAATTATTATTTTATTTGTTTTATTCCATTTATTTCCACATTGAAACAAATGAAACATTTCAATCAATTAAACGATTGCGGCAAGACAAAAAGGACGCTCAAAAGGCGGATATGATGAAAGTTTTAACCACAAATCAGCACAATTTATAAATGCCATAGGCAAAAGAAACATGATGCCTGTGATGTACACTTAATATTATCTTGTGAGACTTAAATGACTACATTAAAACGTAACATGAGCAGTGAGTGGGTAGAGGAGGATGTGCAATAGACAACGCACCACATTACTTGCTAAAATTGACTTATCCATTGGGGTAATAAATACAGAGCATAGTATTCAAGTACACCGCAAAAACCGCCAAACCAATGGATTTATTTATAGATCACAAGTACTAACTATGTTCCTAAATCATCAGCTATACATTTGTATGTGAGTGCATTTCTTTATCATATCTGGGAGTTGGTATGGGGGCAAGGTTGGGACAGAGTTTTGGGCTAAGGTGCCTCCTTTATATGTGCAACTGGTTGAAAATAAATAAATCAAATGAATCAATCATTAAAAGTTGTCCAAATGAAGAAGAAAGGTTGCCTATAGTAGTGCTAGAAATAAACCTTCCCCCCCCCCCCCCAAGGTGGCCATGTCCGCCAAGTCAAATCAAGACTCAACACATTTTGGTGATCAAAAACCGGATTTGGGCAGTCCCTAAAGAAACAAAACAGCAAAAACATGAACAATTCTGTAACTCATAGTTGGCCCGTCGGGCAAGTAAAATTTGGTATATGTACTAGATGGCTCTTTGAATATAGAACATCTTATTTAGAAGCGCAAGTTAAGCCTCCACAATAACTTAATTATGTACTGGCCCATTCGGGCAAGTACAATCATACATTTTGACATTGTATTTGCCTCAATGTGAAATGTATTGCCCTATTAAAGTTGCCAGATCTGGCGAGCAAACTAGACAATTTATGAAATTTCACTTGCCCGACACCACTTTTTACTTGCCCCGGGCACGCGGTAGTTTCATGCCAAGGTCTAAGAATATACAGTATCTTATTTAGAAGCCTAAGTTTTTCCAGAATGAAGAATGGAAATTTGTAATAACATAGAGGTGTTGAAACAGGAGGAAAAGGGGAAGGACGACATCCATCCTAATACCACAAAATCCCCCAAAACCAAACTAATGGAATTAGAAGCATGTATTAGAAAGCTTTGGCATGCACTAGATGGCCCTAAGAATGAAGAATATCTTATTTTCAAGGCTAAGTTTTACCAGAATGAAGAATGAACATTTGTAATGACAAAAGAGACAGGGGAGAGGACAACATCCATCCGAATACCACAAAATCCCCAAAACTAAACCGATGGAACGAAAAGCATTTATTAGAAAGCTGTGAGGATGTCATATATAAGTTTGAAATAGATGAGACGAGAAATACTCGTAGTAGGAAAAGTGGACAACATCATCCTTCACGGGTATACAGTACATGTACCACAAAATCTCCTGAAACCACTTTGTAACTTAAAACTCATATTAGGAGGCACTGAGAATGTATAATACCTTGTGTAGACGCCTAATGTATGGTTGCCGGATACAAGTTTGTAATAGATTACAGGAGGTGAAATTGGAGGAAAAGTGTCAGCCATACCACAAAATCCCCCAAATCAATGTAATCAAAATCATGCATTAGAAGATAGTGATAATACTAATAATAATAATAATAATAAATTCAATTTTTATAGCGCATAAATAATGCACAATGCATTCCCTATGCGCTTGGGAGAATGTAGATTAGTTTATGCCTAATACATGAATTGCAGAATACAAATTTATATCAGATTAGAGGAGGTGAAAAGTAATCTACAATTCCCCCCAAACCAATGTAATTGAAAACATAATTAGAAGGTACCAATAATGTAGATTACCTTGTGTAGGTGTCTAATGAATGAATTGCAGAATCCAAAAATTATAATAGATTAAAGTCTTGAGGTGAAATTGGAAGAAAAGTGTCAGCCATCCTTCACAAGTAATCTACAGTTCCCCCGCCCCCCCCCCAAAAAAACCAATGTAATTAAAAACATGGAAGGCACCACAAATGGAGATTATCTTGCGTAGGTGTCTAATGAATGAATTGCAGAATACAAAATTATAACCGATAAGAGTCTTGAGATAAAATTGGTCGAAAAGTGTCAGACATCCTTCACAAGTATCACAAGTGTTTATAAAAATGTCAATTTTACCAATTAATGAAACTATATTTTTAGAAACTGCAATATTCATGTATAAAATGTTTAATAATTTACTCCCTGTCGCATTTAAAGAATTTTTTATTTGCAATAATCAAGTTCACACGTATAATACAAGAAATGCCCAAAATATTCATCTTCCATTTAATCGCACTTTAGTAACACAATCTTCAATATTTTATCATGGTACTATCATCTGGAATAACCTACCACCATTATTAAAGGACTGTAAAACTTTAAGTCAATTCAAAAGACTATTAAAGAAACAATTATTTGTCAATATTAGTAATTGACTGTCAAATGATGTGTCATTACATGAAAATGTTTCCTAATTGTAATTTAATTTTGTTTGTGTGTGTTTTGTGTTTTTTTTTTCTTTCTTAAATACATTTTTTCTCTTACTTTAATGAATGTTTTTTTTTTTTTTGTATTGTCAATATTCTACAGTATATGCTTTAAAATGAATGCAAGGGATCATTTTTACAAGCCTTTATGTGCTTTTTTATGATTCCCCCACTTTTGTTTTGTTTATTCATTTAATTGTAACCAATCATGTATTTGATGTTCATGCATATTGTATATTTGTCATTTTTTACAAGTGGAAATAAATTGAAATTGAAAATTGAAATTGACAAGTATACCACAAAATCCTGCCAACCAAAGTAAGTATTAGCATGCTTAGAAGGCAGTGAGAATGTAGATTACCTTCAAGTGTACTGTAGATGTCTAATTAATGAATTGCAGAATAATACAAAAATATATGATAGATTAGTCAAAGAGGAGGTGAAATTTGAGGAAGAGTGACAGCCATCCTTCACAAGTACACCACAAATTCCCCCAAAACAAAGTAATTAAAAACATATGCAATACCAGCAAATAAAAAAGTGGAAAAACTTGAGTAGATGCCTAATGTATAAGTTGCAGAATACAAATTTATAATAGATTTGCGGAGGTGAAATTGAAGGAAAATAGTCAGTCATCCTTCACATACATGTATACCGCAACAACCCCCAAACCAAAGTAATTACAAGATGCATGAAACCCCTTGACTACAGGAACCAGGCGGGTTGTGTACAAAGTCTATGGAGATTTCAGAATCTCGAAGGGAACAGGTTAAAAGCACCACAAATGTAGAAAAACTTGAGTAGAAGCCTGTAGGTTGCAGGATTGAAGATTGTACGCGGGGACAAGGTGACTCCATCCTTCACATAATATATACGATAACCACAAAAGCTCCTCCAAACCAATTAATCTATCATGTATCAATGTCGAAAGCCTTGTCCAACTGAAGGCAGACCACAGCGGGGCGGATAACAGTTTGAATTATACAAGCAATTAGAGGAGGAAAAAGTAGCTATCGATCAGAAGTTGACCATTTTCGATACTCAATTACATTTATCAACATCAATTCAACTTTTGCAGTTGTTTTTTTAATAATTTCTCTTTACTATATAAATATTGCTTGCTTTGTTTAGTAACATTCTATACATATGTTTGAATTTGTATATTGATTTGTTTGCAATTCATTTCAAACCGCATAAAGATGTATCTATCATACATATACTACAGACATTTTCTTATCAGATCATTACCAAAGCCTCAAATCCAATATATATCAAACAGTTCTACTCAAAATATAGGAAGTAAAACAGATTGAGATGCATGATAATATGCTGAGGGCTGGTACCGGTAGACATGAAAGCGGGGAGGGATAAAATGGCCATCTTTCACAAGTACACCACAAAAGCTTCCCAAACCATTGTAATTCTATCACACGGCAAGTTGAATGCTTTGTAACGGTGTAGGAAGTCTATCCTATGTGTGGGAGGATTTTAATTTAACCCATTCGGGACTGATTCAGAAAATACCGGGGGTGCGGTATATAGGTTATAGTATACCAACATCAAATCGTCTTCAATGGATTGATGTGGAGAGGGGGGAAAGAGAGGGGATTAGTAGACTGGAGAAGCAAAACAAGATAATGAGAAAGAAACCCACCAGAATAAGCAAGATATTGAAAGGGAAGGAATGAAGTAGGGAGAGGGGGAATAAGGGAGGGAGAGGGAGAATAAGGGACAGAAAGAGAGGTATGATGAAGATTGAAGATATGAAGATGGATGAGAACGAGAAAGGTAGAGAAGGATAGAGATGGGATGAAAAGGGGGAAAGAGGAAGAGGGGGAGGGAGCAGGGTAGGAAATATACGGGGGCTGAGGGTGATTTTGCCCCCTGATTTTCAAAATAGCCCCCTGAAATCAGTAGATTGTCCCTTAAATTTAAATTACCAAAAATGGGGTATTATGTGATAAATTTTGTGATATCAGATTGAAAAAGTAGCCTTCTAACATAAAATATTAATTCCTGCATTGGGAGGGAGGCAGATGAAGTGAAGGGATTAAGGAATGGAAATGGAGAGGCATGAGAGGAAGTAACATATGAATGAAAAGGAATGGGATGGGATACAGGAGAATGAAAGGGGGAGAAAGGAAATGAAGAAATAGGATATATATATATGCAGAAGTAAAGGAGGAGGAGAAAAGAGAAGAAATGAAAGAAAAGTAGTAGTAGAAGTAGGAGGAGGAGGAGAGGAAGTGAAAATGAGGAGCAGAGGAGGTAGAAGAAGATGACGGGATGGGGGATATGTATCTGTAGGCTAGTGGACTGTAATGACCTGCATAATCTGGCTCATTATGATTATCACCATCTCATTTCCCATGAACACACAAGCACATGTACAGGTGTACAAGGATCCATACAGTATATCTTTAGTTGTGAGTGAGCAGGGCGGGTTCCCTACAACACTCAGACTAGGGTCTATGGTACAAATGCAAGTTGAACCAAAACCAGTTAAACCCCTTCTTAATTGGGAAAAATAAACCTCACCTCGATGTTAACCGAGCGACTAGTGGATACAAAACAGTAGGGGGTCAGGTCGTAAAACATGCAGCAAGCCTTCGGACCTATTCTTAATCTAAAATCTGCAAAATCCTCATTCGGGTAGGTTACCATAACAACCACACCTCCCTCATCACGTGAACAGCTGGGGCGACACATAGTATCGGCGCGCGCTGTGTATTTTGTTCACGGCCATCACGTCTTCTACCCGGGTAACGTTCCGCGCGCTTCTTAACCCTAATAAGGCCGGGGGGGGCCATAATGGCCCCCCCCTCCGGAATTTTTTTTATTGCTCCAAAACGCTGCAAGATGACGCGCCGCTGCTTGGTGACTTATTTCTTTCGGGTCTTGCGCACGTTTTAAAACAAAAATTTCGAAAATCGGACCCTCCGTTACAAAGTCACGTGACCTTTTGTCTATGCATGTCAGCCCGAAAATCGCTAAATTTCGTGATTTGTGTACAAAACATATGGAAATATCAATTTTCATAAAATGAGGTGTATTATTAGATATTTGGTGTTGTTTACATTTTATATGTTGGTTTTGGGGTTCAAAACAGTTAAATTATAGTTAGAAATAAAATAAACAACAAAAACAATAAAATACATAAGTTAAAAAAACAAAGAAATACATAAGAAATTAATAAAACAATAGAAAACAAAAGGAAGAACCGGGCTCTTCCAATTTTGTTTGTTGTAGTATCATTCCAAATGCTCTAAAGAATATATGTAGTGAAAACCAGAGTTTAATTATGAAGAATATATGATTTATGGGGAAGAATATATGATTTATGGGTAAAAATATGAATTTCATGACTTATTTGCATAAATTACCATAAATATGCAAATTAATGAATTTTTCAAAATTTAAAAAAAATTACCATTGTATTCTATACACTTCACTTATCACTTTACGGCGATTGGCCGCTCCGCGGCCGAGATCTTAGGGGGGGGCCATAATGGCCCCCCCCCCCCGGCCTGCTGAAGACCTCAAATAGCCCGGCCTTAATAGGGTTAATACAAGGTTTATCAGGATGTCATCCTGATGTTGTCAGGACGTCACCGCGCTATCACCCTGACCCGACTAGGGTGAATCTTACCCCGATGTCATCTTGGTGTCGTCCTGATGTTATACCGATCTGAGCTTCTTAATAGAAACGGTGTAGAATGTCATCCGGACAACATCAGGACGTCACCGCGACTATTTTGTTTGATTAAGAAGGGGTTTTAGTCTTTAAAGCGACCCATTAAGTTCATAACATTTTTTTAAAAGAGTGACAATGTTAGATTTGATCTCTTTTTCCCAGTGATTTTGACTATCGAAAAGCATTCCTAAACCATAAATATCTCAATATTTAGGGAGAAATTTAAACAATACAAACCCATGTCATTGTTCTGTTACCATAAGTAGGGACACTGATTTTCCGTTTTAAAAAAAGGCCTTTTCCGTTTCAGAAAATCTGGAATTCCGTTTTTACCTGCCTGAAAAACTGCAAATTCCGTTTACATAGAACTCCATACAAAATTCAATGAGTAGGGTAAAATCATGATTTTCACCCACAAATCTTGGGGAATGTGTCATGCCTGATATCAGGAAGGACTTAGGCCAGAGAGTAAATATCTTTAAAATTTATTCAATAATGATTAAGGCTGAGTTGGTTCGGTCGGTCACACCGGTTCCCGACCATCACCATCGGGTCCCGGTTTCGTTTTTTTCGGAACGGGCTCTGAAAAAGAAAAGAAAGAAAGAAAAAAAATATATATATATTGATATTTTTTTTTTTTTTTTTCCGTTTTCCGTTTCAAATGGTCAATTCCGCGATTTTCCGCGATCAGTGTCTCTACCATAAGCCAAACAACAAGTTACAAGAGAAATGTTAAAGTTCCCAGTGATTTTGGTTTAATTTGACAACTTAATGGATCACTTTTAACGGACTAAAAATTGTAAGAGATGTACACTATATTGGAGTCCATACAACAGTCATCATTTGAAACCATGGTTTCCATTTCAATCTAAACCACTAAATGCAAATTCCAGCCATTACGATTGGGTAATACATGCACGCATGGCATTAACCTATTGCTTACAGGAATCTAGTGAGCCATCTACTAACCCGTTCTCTATTCAATTTTGCAATATCCACAGAGTTATTACAGAGCCCACCAAGTTCTCAATCTCATAGGCAATGCGTTAACCTGTCCTGTAATAGATTTGTAATCCCCATAGATTGAGTACAGAACCCACAAGGTTCTCATAGCCAATGGATTAACCTGTTCCCTATTATTTTTTTTTGCAATATCAATGGAGTAAATACAGAGTATACCAGCTTCCCGTAATCAATGGGTTAAAATCTGTGGGACATCCCAAATCTAGGCAACCTTAAGCCTGTGGCAAGTCCCAGATAAATATCAGAACACGGTAAATTTTTGCAAATCTTCCTTGTCAGTAGTGGGTGGAAACAAGAGCTACCGAAGAAGGAGGGTTGACAATAATGCACATGAATGTAACTGTGGAAGTAGAGCTGCCTTAGACCAGGGAGAATGCAATGGAAATGGAGAATGCTGTACATGATACAAATCCAAATCATAGATAATGATTTTTAAAAAGATATATTACATTTGCTTTTATTTTTAATCGTCGCACATTACAAACAAATGCAGAACGCTACTAAAAAATATATTTTAAGAGATGAAACTTTTTTATATTACAAAAATGAAAAACAAATTTGTTAAACAGGACCTCCAGTAGTGTTTAATATAAATAGCACAAGGGCAATTCCACGGTAACGGAAGGACATTCAGACGCAATTTTTGAAATTAAATCAAATAATTCTAGAATCCTGCTTATGATTTATCATTGTAAATTACATTTCTGAGACTCTTGGTGGGACACCTTTGATTTCCTATTTTTTAAATATTTTTGTTTACATTACGTTTATTAGATATGGACACTAATGAGGCCGGTAACGGAAGGACGGCAAAATGGACATGGATTTTCAAGTCCTTTAGTTATGATCCAATCTCTGTGAAGTTAATAGGACTATCATGTAATTTGGGCTCATAGTCCATTCCCTAATGTTCTAAGAGTATTACAGCACTTATTTTAAAAAAATATGTCTATTGGTATATTAATTACAAAAAGTTAATTGCTTCACTGTTCGGTAGCGGAAGGACAGTAACGGAAGGACAGAGTTTTTTAATCATTAAAACTATACTTTAGGGCTCTCAAAAGACTGAATTTTTTATCTGAATACATAATGTGATATTCAATCATCCAATTTGGTACCTTAAAACAGAAAAATACTAGAAAGGAATGCAAAGAATAAAGAAAATCTAGAAATAGGCAATGTGTAGTCCCATGTGTATAGGTTCATGTATGGTGTCTGTTTCTCCTATCAGGAGACGCCCCATATTTTTGTTAATCATGTAAACGGAAAGATATAATTATGTGATCATGATTTATGAAAAAATAATCCAGAAAAAATAAACAAGTTTAGAAATAATCCTCATTGGATTTTTCCACTTTTGGCTCATTTGGCGTGGAATTGCCCACAACATACTTCCACACTTGTACAAAATCATTGCTTGTGATTAACTGATTAAAAATGAATTGCGCCCGGTAACAGCTTCTGATTAAAACTGGGCCCTGTTACATAACGATGCAGCATTTGCAGAAATCATTCCAGAAACAACCTTAATCATTCGTGACAGTGACAAAACTATTGTAATCCTTGCTCCTGAATGGCTGAGAGGGGAAATTAGTGTCATTTGTCACGGATAACAAGTTTTTGTGAAACAAGGCCCCGGCCCGGCCTTGGGGAAGCTGATAGGCAGGTGCTGACACTAGGACATACCCAAACCTACAATGTACATGTACAGCATCCTGATTGAATGTGTGCGACAAAATCAATCTTGTTAACCCTGTTTCTCATGTAATTGATTTTCTTTTTTCTTTCTCTTTTCTTTCTTACTTCCTTTCTTTCTTCCTTTACGTTCACGTTTGCCTGTCAGCACCCGGGCGTATTTCACTGCTACTGTTGCGAAACAAGGACTCAAGACGTGTTTGAAATTCGAGTGTCTGTTGAGATTACGTTAACCTACTTCCAAATCTTTCAAACAAACCCCTTTTCTCATCCATTTGTTTTGTCTATCTTTTTTTCTTCACATTCTCTTTCGGCTTTCAGCATTCCAGTATATACTGCATGTACTAATGCTACTGTTGCAATACACATTTCAAACAGTTTTTGTAATTTGAGTGTCTAATGAGATTGTGTCAACCTACTTCTAGATTCTAGAACTTACATTAAATTCTCAAAACTTTCAAACCAACCCCTTTTCTATTTTTTTTATTTTTATTTTTTCACATTCCATTTTGCCTTTCAGCATTCCAGCATAAACATGTCTTACTGCTACTGTTGCAAATCAAGAATTAAGAAAGTATTTATATATAATTCAAATGAGAAGCTAATTTCAAAACGTTTACATCCTTAAAACTTCAAAACCAGAAGCCCCAAGGCTCAAGTTCAAAAGTAATCACCGAGCCTTAATATGTTAAGAAAGAACTTACGATGACTTGTAATTAATAATAATAATAATATATAGCATTTATAGGGCGCCATGTATCTAGGTGCCCTATTCAGAGGCGCATTATTACCCTTGGTCATCAGGTACAGTTCAAACCCACACATTTATATTGTGCACCATCTCAACTCCCAGGGGAGCATACTAGCTCAAGCTGCCCAACGGGTGCTGAAGGCTAATTAACACCCGACCAAGTACCCATTTATACTCCTGGGTAGAGAGCAGCAATGTGGATTAATTGTCTTGCTGAAGGACAAACGAAGTGGGCAGGGTTCGAACTCAGGATCTCGAGATCAGAAAGTGCGCGCTCTACCGATCTTGCCACACCACCTCCACATTAGGCACCAATTAGGCACTGCTCGCAACAGAAAAGAAAATGATGACCAGAGTACTTAATGAAAAGCATGTAGAGATGATTATCCATCATATCGGGCACTACATAAATAAAAACCTGATTACATTTTAATTCTTTCAGCATTTTGATTAAAATATAAGTTCTGCAATGACTTAAGCAAGAGCAATAAAATAACCATAATAAATCTCTACTTGTTTAGTCACCAGTAGTTATACATGAAAAAACAAAACACAGAAAGCGGCCAACAAATTGCATTCTTCCCAACTTAATCACCCAAGAGCCTAACAAATAAAGCATCTGTGAAGATATTATACTCCTAAATTAACAAACTCATCAAAGCAAGCTCTCATTTTTAAAGGCATGATAATCCGTCTAGAGCTATTCTATTTTGAATTGGTCTGTTCTCTCTCATTTCCGCCTCTGATGACGATTCTGCTTGGTAAGAAAGCTCAGGTTCTCTAACGACTCTCGTTTGAATGACGTAAACAGGAATTTCCTGTTGCTATAGAATTAAGTAATACTATCCCGCAAAAGACAAATTTCTGGAGGCAATTTTTTCATCTTATACCCTCATACCTACAGACAGAATTAGAAGAGCAAGTGTAGTTCAATTTGGTGGGATTGCTTGAGAAGCACTTCCGCTACGTCAGCAAAAAATTGCCATCCCTATACAGTTACCACAAGTTATCACATATCATTATTTTTCTTTTCATGAATACTCTCGCAAGTTGTAAAACAAGTGGAGTCGGGAGAAGAAGCAATCTGCCTCTCTCAAACCATACTTTAACCTTCTTTTTTTTAAGTAATCACAAATAAAAATATTCTTTTATGTTAATTCTCTTACAAGTTGTGAAACATATTCAGGTGAAAAGGTAATCTACCTCTCTGACTCAATACTTTAAGAAAAATTAAGTAATCACATATCATTATTTTTCTTTTCATATATTCTCTCGCAAGTTGTAAAACAAGTGGAGTCAGGAGAAGAAGCCTGCCTCTGTCACTCGATACTTAAAATATAAGTAAGTAATCACATATCATCATTTTTTTTAAATATTATAAATGATAAATTCTCTTGTTAACATATTTAGGTGTAAATGTAATCTTCCCCTTCTTATTATTTGTATTTTTTGTTTTTCCCACAAAAATCTATAAAATTGTTTCTTCTAATGATCTAAATATAAATTAGTTGCTCAGATCGGGCAAGTAACTTTAATTTATACTTGCCCACAACTGATTTTCACTTGCCCCGGACAAGCAGGCAAGTGGGTTTGCAATCTACTTGTTTATATGATTAAGGGAATATACTCAACATGATAAACAAAGCTATGATGTGACTGCTTTCTACTGAAGATGTGGACCTATTTTCAATTTGACCTATTTGACAAAGAAAATTAAGTACTTCTATATTTCAAAGTAAGCAGGATGTAAACAAGGACCTAATAATTACCCTTTTTTCTAAAAAGACATTGAAGTACTACAAATTATGAAGGGAAATATTTTTTATTTCGCAGATGATAAAGTGAGTGATCAAGGACTAAATAATAATGGCTAATGAAGATGTTGGAATTCTAAATAAACAAGTGCTATAAATTATAGGAAGCAGACTGATCATGCGTTTATACAAAAAAAACTCAACTGACAAAGATATTAATTATCAGATCTGTATATTTCAAAGTATGCAGGATGTAAGCAAGGACTAAATAATCATAGATCTGTTTGTGTTTTTTTCCTACTTACAAACCTTTACAAATCGTCAGGTGAGAGTAAGAAGGCCTTTATTCATTTTTGGCTATGCATATCATCTTGTATTCGGAGCCTCCTCTATGTGATGCAAAAAATGTCCAAACATAATCCATTCTAATTTTGAGGATATTTATAAATCAGAATTTTAAAAATTAGCTAAATTTGGTTTAATCAAGAATTCCAAACTTTAAACATGATTTATGACTTAACCCTCTTTTAAAAATTTTTTTTTTTGGAGGTAATAAGGTGAGTAACCAAAGGACTAAATAATCACCTAGTCACTCCGCTGCCTTATGAAGATATTGAAGTACTTCATAGTTTCCTTAGAAAGATAATAATTCTTTTTAATATTGCAGGAAGTTTATGCAGGAAGTAAATAAGGACCAAATAATCACCCGTTAATTGTTTTTTCTACTAAAGATCTAGATGCCATTTCTGCAGAGGATGTAGTGAGTGACCAAGGACAAAACAATCACCAAGATATTTGTTATGTTGTCTTCTAAAGATGTTGAACTACTCTGAATAGTGTACTGAGAAAGAGATAAGTTGTCTAAATCTGTCATGGTATACAGAAAGGAAAGTTGATTGTTTCTTATTATTTATAGTAGCTTATTATTTTCAGACGGTAGGTGAATGCATAGTTGACATGTTAGCTTTCTTTCTTGTAGGGTTCTACATTACAATTTCTTACAGGAATTTGTATCTAGATTTCTAGATTTGCAAGAGGATGAAGTTGCCAGTTGGTGACCAAAGAATAAGAATCACCTCGCTTGGTATTTAGCTACCTTCTAATGGTATGATAATCTACATTTTAATTTTGACCGACAAGTGCAGGGTTTTGCTAGAGCCGGTCACAAATATCAGCCTGTGTAAAGACAGAAATACATGTATGTTCTCCAGCGTCATACTACAACACAAGTGTATGTGTAGGCATGCTCAATTATTTCTAATTGAGAATAATTTCTGACAATGCATGGTAGACTACTTGGTAATTACCCCCCACAAATGTAATGTATGAATTTTGTGTTTATTGTGAAAAACATCTACATTCATACACTTTAGCGCTATATAAGAAACTGTATTATTATTATTATTATTATTACACATACATTTGTATATTATTGTACCGTGTATTTTTGAAGAGCAGTTTGCAACATACTCTAGTTGTTACAATGATGGTGTATTGAACATGTATCACTGTTGAGAAACCATGTAGTTTTTAGAGACAAATATCATACAATGTACATTACATGTGTACATGATAAGATAGGGTGCATCTTTACAGATTATTATCATACCATGTAATGTTAAAATATGATATTATACGGATTTAAGACAGGTCTGCAAATTTATACGACTTATCATTAAAGCTGTACCTAGCATACACAAGCATTGCAAGATGCATTATGGTGACGATGATGTGCACTGATCATGTATTGTATCTAGACCAGAGATGCCAACCTTCACAAACCAAAAAAAGTATTCTGAGAGGTAAAAAACAGTATTTTGAACCCCAAAAAAGTATTTTCAGAGCTGCCAACCTTTATAGGCAAAAAAACATATTTTTTCGCGAAGACAATTCTCGCAGCAAAAATACCATTTACGTGCGCATTAATATAAAAGTTGGTTCGGTCGATCACACCAGCGTTTGTATTAGTTTGTTCGGTTTATTTGTGTTATATTTAAAATATGTATCTGGAGTAATAGTTTATCAGGGTTCAACGTAAATTTTGTTGCCGTTTTCCGATCGTTTCTATAGGGAGTACAAAAAAAAAAAAAAAAAAAAAAAAAAAAAACGTATTTTATTAGGGGAAAACGTACTGCCGTATTTTGCGTGAAAAAACGTAACAAATACGGCAAAAACGGAACGGTTGGCATCTCTGCTAGACTGATGATGTGCACTGATCATGTATTATATCTAGACTGGTGATGTGCACTGATCATGTATTGTATCTAGACTGGTGATGTGCACTGATCATGTATTGTATCTAGACTGATGATGTGCACTGATCATGTATTATATCTAGACTGGTGATGTGCACTGATCATGTATTGTATCTAGACTGATGATGTGCACTGATCATGTATTATATCTAGACTGGTGATGTGCACTGATCATGTATTGTATCTAGACTGATGATGTGCACTGATCATGTATTGTATCTAGACTGGTGATGTGCACTGATCATGTATTGTATCTAGACTGGTGATGTGCACTGATCATGTATTGTATCTAGACTGATGATGTGCACTGATCATGTATTATATCTAGACTGGTGATGTGCACTGATCATGTATTGTATCTAGACTGATGATGTGCACTGATCATGTATTGTATCTAGACTGATGATGTGCACTGATCATGTATTGTATCTAGACTGATGATGTGCACTGATCATGTATTATATCTAGACTGGTGATGTGCACTGATCAGGTATTGTATCTAGACTGATGATGTGCACTGATCATGTATTATATCTAGACTGGTGATGTGCACTGATCATGTATTGTATCTAGACTGATGATGTGCACTGATCATGTGTATTGTATCCGATATCGATATCGAGATGACACACTTTCTTGATTGCCCAACAGTGGGCTGTATAAGGAGAGGGTATTATCCCCTTGTAATTGGATTCTCACTCTAACCCATTAACTCGTTTGACGTAAGCATTAGATGAGATTTCCAAATCCCAAGATTGCACCGCATTACCGGAGCGATATTCAGGCAAATATTTATAGAATAAATTTAACTGTGCCAACAACAGGAAAGCTATACGATCGGATTTATACTAGTAGAGAAATTTGAATCTTACCTCATCCCCCTTGTTTTTGCTTTGTAGAAACATTTATGTTTTGAATCAGTGGATTTATTTCAAGCTAAGAATAAGTTTTTGAGAAGGATTTTGGGAATATAACTACTTGCTCCAGAAAGATAAAAGCTATCCGCAAAAAATAGGGCTCTTAAAAGGACTCGATGTCTTGAATGAATGTAAACTTATGCGCATATAACAAGAATTAACTAATTTATAACATGATATCTAAAGTCATAATCAATGTTGGCCTAAATTGAAGAAAGAAAGAAAACTAGATGGATCTTCGACTGCGTGCAGTCGAAAATTATGTCTCCGCTATCACGCGATTTTAATATCAAGCCCAAATTAACATGTACTGAATTAATTTTTTTTAAATATTTTTCATTTATTTTTAGTCCTGTGACCATGACCATATGACCCCAAACTTTGATGGCTACATTGGCTCCCTAAAAAACATTCAGGTACCAAGTTCGATTGAAAGCCGACATTTAGTTCTTGAGATTTTGCCATTACAAGCTTTTTTGCATGTATAATGAGTCCTGTGACCTTGACTTCAACCTCATGACCCCAACATGTTATGGCTACGTTGACTCTACATTCAGGTACCAAGTTTGATTGAAATCTGACATTCAGTTCTTGAAATTTTGCCATTACAAGCCATTTTCGCATATATATTGAGTCCTATGAGTGACCTTGACCTTTGACCTCATGACCCCTTAAATCTATTCAGATCATTGCTACCCCGATATGTACACTCATACCAAGTTTGAAATTGATCCGTTAACCGGTTCTTGAGATATCGCGAGAACGAGGCAATTTTTGCACATATATTGTGACCTTGACCTTTGATCTCATGAACTCCAAAATCTAATCAGATCATTGCCATCCCAAAATGTACACACATACCAAGTTTGAAATTGATACGTCAACCGGTTCTTGAGATATCGCAAGAACGAGGCATTTTTGCATTATATTGAGTCCTGTGACCTTGACCTTTGACCTCATGAACCCTTAAATCTAATCAGATCATTGTCATCCCAATATGTACACTCATACCAAGTTTGAAATTGATCCGTCAACCAGTTCTTGAGATATCGCGAGAACGAAAACGGCACGTACGTATGTACGGACGGACAGACGGACAACCCGAAAACATAATGCCTCCGGCCACTTCGTTGGCGGAGGCATACAAATCTGCTCTGCTCAATTGAGCCCCCGAAAGCTAAAAAGCCTCCATGCCCCCCCCCCCCCCCCCCCCCCACCCCAGATAAAACGCTCGCACTTGCCCTATTGCTCGTGGCAAGTAAAAATGTATGCAAGTAAGTGCAATTTAATTAATGGACTAGTTTGGTTGACCGATCAGGCCACTAAATTATTATAAACTATTGATAGAATAATATAATTCCTTAGGTTTGAATCTCATCTAGAATTAAGCTGGCAAGTGAACTTTCTGTTTGGGCAAGTAGCATTTGTAAGGTTTTGATTTTACTTGCCTGAATGGGCAAGTAAGGAAAAAAGATAGTGTGGAGGCTTGATAATTATAATATATGCAATAAAAGAATGACTAAAGGGTCTAAATGTCAGTACACAACTCATTTTATTACCTGTGAAATTGAAGGGTATTTCTAATGGATGTAAGGTACTTCCCCAAAACCTGCATTACAGGGCCTTGACGTCAGTATACAACATATTTTCTTGTCTGTGGGACTGAGAGTGAGAGAATTTCTAATGGATGTAAGGCACCTTTCAAGCTGGGTCTTACGTTAATCAAAGAAGAAGATGAATATTATACCATACAGTGATACAGATGTCCATAACACAACACACTTTCTTGTCTGTGGGACTGAAGGGGATTTCTAATGGATGTAAGGCACCTCCCCAAATCCTACATTACCTGGCCTTAACATTAGTTTACAACACATTTTCTTGTCTGTGGGACTGAAGGGGATTTCTAATGGATGTAAAGGTACCTCCCAAAAACCTGCGTTACAAGCTAGGATTTAAGTTTGTCAAGCAAGGTGATAAATATTGTACCATGCGGTGATGACAGGGCCGAGATGTCCATAATACAGCACGCTTTCTTGTCTGTGGGACTGAAGGGGATTTCTAATGGATGTAAAGGTACCTCCCCAAAACCTGCACATTACATGGCCTTAACATTAGTTTACGACACATTTTCTTGCCTATGGGACTGAAGGGGATTTCTAATGGATGTAAATGTACCTCCCCAAAAAACCTGCATTTACAAGCCGGGTGCTCCTGCGAGTGTTTGCCTGGAGGGGGGAAATTGATATTGATCCTCAACGGATGCACTCAAGTCGTCTCGGATATCATTAGCCATATTTCAAGCTGCAAGTTATATCCCCCAAACAACAAGGGCTTTAGCTAGCAAATCAGCATAAATGCCATCCACAGATTTCGTCTTATTCAGTTTACAGTAAAAAATAAATAAATAAATTTTAAAAAAAGTGTGCTACAAATATATCAGTTTATAGGACATCTACAACAATTACCATTTCAGATTTGATTTGTTGGAATAAATCTCACTTTCTTTCTAGGATAAGGATCCAAAATAACAAGGTCGTATGTAAATCAGCATAAATGACATATGAGGATTTCATCTCGTTCAACTCAAAGCGAAAAGGGCATGAATATCAAGCTACAAATACATGTAGTATTTTGTAGAACATCTATAATGCTTATTATTTCAGATTTGATTTGTTGGAATTAATCCCACCTTTTGTTTTGGGAAAAGGATTCCAATAAACTGGCTTTAACATATATAAGACATGAATGAAGTCAAAGGATTTTATCAAACTCTATAAATTTAGTCAATATGCAGCAAAAATGCTATGAAGATCAATTATGACGTGAATGATAGTTTATATGACTGCTTTAGGAAATGTTGGAATAAAAATCACATTTGAATTCACCTGAAGGATCCCCAAATTACTGGCTGTAATAAATAAGCATGAATGAAGTCTGAGGATTTTATTGTAGCTAACTAAATATACGGCGAAAGGAAGACCATCCCATGAGCAGTACTTACAGAATGTGACCTTTATTGGTTGTGATTGGATTTGAACGAACCAATATTGTCACTTTTTTTGGGGGGGGGGGGGGGGGGAATCACATTTGGATATTGATATGTGTGGGAAGCAATCTAATAATCATACAAGAAATCTAACTACCTTACATTATTCTTGACTCAAGTCTGTGCACATTCCACATAATTTAATATAACGCAAGACAAATCTTGTTTTGAATCTTCAAGGCAGACTTAGGATTCAACATACATGAATAAAGGCTTTGTACAAGTTAAGCTCCCAGTTGTCACCAATATTGGCTTTGGGAATGAATCAGGTTTACAGATAACAACAGACTCATTATAGACTAAATGAAAGAATGCTTGCTTCTCTATGCACAGTATGACAGATTGTCATGTATCCCCCCCTACTTTGTATAAAATTGACTTGATTGGTTGAGATGGGATTTTCTCAGGATTCAATTTCAATCTCTTTTATTTGCTTGAGTGAGATTTGGATGTTGCGGGGGAATATATCAATCTCACATTTGCCTCTTGAGAAAGATATTTTTGTACGATAAGACCTTGACTTTTTGATAGCATGATCGATTGCATTCATGCGGATACATTAATTACTTCATGATGTTTTGCAATAATGTACTAGTTTGTACTTCTTATTCTCAACATTCAACATTGTTTATTCACTCCATCCTCCTTCTCTTTATCTTCTTCATCCTCCCTCTTCTAAAAGTCTATCTACCCCTCCCTCCTCCTCCTCTGTTCCTTCTTCCTTCTCCTCCTCTTCTTGCTCCTCTTCTTCATCCTTCTTATTCTCCTCCTCTTCCTCCTACTACCGTATTTGTCGGTGTATTAACCGCTCCGGTGTATTAACCGCACCCCTAAAAAAAAAATTTTAAAAAAAAAAGTGTGGTTAATACGGTCGTGTATTACCCGCACCCCCTTCTTTTTTTTTTTTTTTTTTTAAAAGGTGCGGTAAATACACCAGCAAATACGGTATTCTTCATCCTCTACCATTTCCCTCTCATTCTATCCCTCCCCCCCCCCTCTCAGTCTCTTCCTATACTCATCCCTCTTTCCCTTCTTCACCTTCGTCTTCTTCTTTCTTATTTTTCCTCTACCTCCTCCGACTATAAAGTACTACAGTAAGCTAACAATGATCTATTAACCTTGCCAAATTCAGCATAGTTAACGATAAAGATGCACAAGTAATACAAAGTGTGTTTTTTTAGTTGCCCACTTGGTTTAACAAAGAAGGTAGCATAGGGTAACTCAGCTAAGCCTAGTTGATGACTAAGAAGACTTATTCTTCACTTAGCCTTATCAGCTCATATATGGTAGACTTAGCATGAAACTAACTAAGCTAATAGGGTTTCAGGGTTGATTTGCATGTATACCCTGGCATAGCCGGCAAACACTCCAGTTGAAAACAGCTTCAAAATAGATCAATGGCACAGGACTGGAGTGAAGTTGCCAACTACGTTGGACAAATGGTCATTCTAATTTCTAATCCTAGTTGATGACTAAGAAGACCCCTTGTTCTTTACTCAGCCTTGTCATCCGACACACAGTAGACTAAGCATGAAACTAACTAAGCTAGTAGAGTTTCAGTGGTGATTTACATGCATGCCGTAGCATAGCCGGCAAACACTCAAGCTGAAAAGATCTTCAAAATAGATCGATGTCACAGGATTGAGTGGAGAGGACGTGCTCAGCATGTAAACAGCATCCTTGTCCACAGGTCTATCATCAAGATCTTGTGGGTGTTTCATACAGATTTTTAAGTTGAACTTAAAAAGTTCTCAGTTGGACAAAAAATTTATGGTAGACCATTTGTAGCCTAGCAATAAAACAAATTCAAAAGCAAAATATTAGTATCGGAGTCTTTTATCAAATTTGGCATCAAGAACATGAAATTTCCTTGATAATAGAGACTATTGATAATTGTTAACCAAATTGTATGCCCTCCTGTTTTAGAATCTTTGTCTCTCTGGCCTCACAAAAAATAGTTTGGGCATCACTTTGTAAATAAAACTTCATAAAAAGAAACTCTAGACTGTCATATTTGTATAAAATAGATCCATCACTTTGTTTCAGAATTTGAGACAAGATACTTGAAAAATGATGAATTCTAAAGATCATGTAGACGTGTCTGTTCATGCTAGTTCAATCATTTTGAAATGAAACCCTGAAATCCACCTAGGAGCATTTTAAGCCTTTGTATACAAATTCACATAGATCCTTTTCTCAGAAATTTGGGAGAAGACATAGCACATAAAAGGCTGAATTTGTAGCTCGAATTCTTCTTGCCAGGGAAGTTCAATCATTCCAAATGGCTTTCTGAAATCCACCTTTAGAAGATTAAAGGCCCTGGATATCAGAATGTTTGTATCAAAAGGCCTATCCCTTTATCTCTGTGAGTTGGATACAAAGACAATAGAAGAAAACAATTATTATTGAAGACATTTACACAAAAACGGGCTGAAATTGTAGTTCAAATTCTTCTTGCCAGGGAAGTTCAATCATTCCAAATGGCTCTCTGAAATCCACCTTTAGAAGATTAAAGGCCCTGAATATCAGAATGTTTGTAGCAAAAGTCCTATCCCTTTATGATCTCTGTGAGTTGGATACAATGACAATTGAAGAAAACAAATTCTTATTGAAGACATTACACAAAAACGGGCTGAAATTGTAGTTCAAATTCTTCTTGCCAGGGAAGTTCAATCATTCCAAATGGCTCTCTGAAATCCACCTTTAGAAGATTAAAGGCCCTGAATATCAGAATGTTTGTAGCAAAAGTCCTATCCCTTTATGATCTCTGTGAGTTGGATACAATGACAATTGAAGAAAACAAATTCTTATTGAAGACATTACACAAAAACGGGCTGAATTTGTAGCTCGAATTCTTCTTGCCAGGGAAGTTCAATCATTCCAAATGGCTTTCTGAAACCCACCTTTAGAAGATTAAAGGCCCTGAATATCAGAATGTTTGTATCAAAAGTCCTATCCCTTTATCTCTGTGTTGGATCCAAATACATTTCTATTTCTGTTCCTTTCAAAAACTTTTGAAAAGGCCAATCCTAAGAGAGCAGGATTTTTTGTTTCTCTTCAATTTAGGCAATGTTTGATTAATCAGCCAGTATTTTTCATGACCTTATCCCTGGATTTAGTTATAAGACATTTCACATTAAGAACAAAATGTCTTTAAACAAATGTGTAGTTTTCCATTTTAATTGTTTAGACTGACCAAATGAAATTCACTATTCTTAATTAAGTATTTATCCAGGTTAGCCTCTTTGGTGCTCTTTTGCTCCGTTCTCCCAGAGGGACCTGCGTCTTATATTATTATTTATAACTCGGCCATTGGATACACTTCTGCACTACAGTGGGTCTCAAAGAGAATGGTACAGTCGGGAAAACAATTATTGAAATATGATATGAAAATTCATTATTTTATTTGGTACCATATTAAAGGGGAAGAGTTGTGCTTTCAGATTCTCTTTGTATGACACATTTCCCTTCAGCAGATCTCAAATTATGTCTGATTGTATATACGAAAATACAAAAACCCATTTGTGCCGATGATTTGCATATTTGCATTGAAAATGGCGATGGACATTTGTTGCACACATTTGGTCTTCTCACCAAGAACTATGATATAATAACAATGTAATAATGGCTAGAATACGATTATATTTCTCACTGCTGACGCTGGAAGGGTTAACGGTGGTTATATATGGTAAGATCTCCCTAAAAAGCAAGTATTCTGGATAGAGTTCTTCCAAATTGACCTTACTTCATGATTATGATCGCCTAAGATTCCTAGCACTTTTGACAGTTCATGTATAAGCCAATTATCAACATTAGCCCAGGATTGCTGGCCTGGGGCCACTAAACATTAACTTCTGACCTCAAAATTTCATTGATGCTAAATTCCATTAGTGCAAATGGGCAACCAAATATAACAGAATTGTTCATGTTTTTCTCTGTTTGGGGCCACTAGAATTTGAAAAATCTTGTTATTACTTGCCCGACTGGGCCACTAATGTAAAAGAGTTCTTGCACTGATAAAGCATCACCGCCTTATAGGGCCAGTGGAATTTGTAGCCCTGCATACATACATTACAGTTACAGGTGTATCCATATAGTATGCAGTTCTATTGGCATAACGATACTTCACTGTGATTTTATGCTATCTGGATGGGATTGTCAATATTTCAGAAAAGTAAATATTTGCCATTTAGATTAGGTTTCAGAGTAGATGTATCTGCAGTGTTTGCTGTGCATAATACGTTGTGCACATAATATTATGTCTGTTACAATATGGCACTTTAGTACCATTACAAAGGGTGTTATAATATTCAAGCTTATTTTCCCATTCTATTATCATAATGTTGTTTGTGAACTCTCTAGGAACAATAGTGCTGTAATCCCTTTTACAATGAATTGCAACTTTGAGGGTTTTAATTAAGCAGTTTAATTGATACTCAGCATGAAAATATTAATATTCTTCAATGTTTCAGACTGTAATGCTAAATTGTTTCCCATGTTGGCAAATTTCCCCAATTATCTAGTGGACATGTAATATGTAACCAGCTGGTGAATACCGAGATAGGAATAGGATTTCTGATAGTATCAGCGTAATATTTTGAATTGTATCTAATATTTTCTGATGTGTTATATTCACCTTAGCATCAGAACAAAAAGATAACGACAACGCCACAATTACTACCAAGAGCAAAGAAACTTAATATTTTGAATTGTATCTAATATTTTCTGATGTGTTATATTCACCTTAGCATCGGAACAAAAAGATAACGACAACGCCACAATTACTACCAAGAGCAAAGAAACTTAATATTTGTGCCGTTATTGATCGTAAGGAAAAAGAATAAGGCCCAAATAAAAATATCTTCATAAATAATTCCATAAAAAATAATTTACTTTAGGGGAAATAAGAATTTTCCTTCAGGCAAAAGTTGTCCAACTTTTTTGAAAAATTACCTCCCCTGACCATGCCACTGTTGTAAAAAATATTCTGCAACAACCTGATGAGAGTTAAAGGGCAATGCAACTCAAGAATAGAGTTTATCCTACTTGATATATCGTAATATGCCTTTTTATTATATATAACATAACTCCGACTCAGATTTCTGCTTTGGGAGAAATATGTTTACCACTATTCATGCGAACACTGGAGGCCGCCATTATTAGGTGTGTGCGGACTTATGGTCAGTGATATGCACTAATGCATTTCAATACCACCTATTGAAACCATTGTCTGAATAATTGTAGATGCATTGACGAGTCTGTAAATCAGTGAAAAGCTTTTTGTTCGGCCCGTAGCACACTCGTCATAGTTTGCAAAGCATGTCGGGCAATTACAAGAACATGGCCGCTCCCATCACCTTTTGCCGCCGTAAGAATTAGTAAAATGTGGGTATGTTCACGTAAGGATTTCATGGGATCCAGGAGGCCAAAATTGCCAAGTTATGTATCAAATAAAATGTCTGTTCACCCTCTGAACGATAATAATAGCCGAAAGCCATAGTTTCATTGCCCTTTAATTACTTTTTTTCACTTTCAATCCCTAAATATATGATCAAACACGTTTTTTCGCATCATAAAGCAAACATGCAAAAAGTTCTACACCATACCGTAGAACACCATCGTCAAGCACCCCCAAGCACCTATATGCATCTTGCTTTTAAAGAGCGCCTGCTCTCTGTCCAAACGGGAAACTTTAATCAAGAATGCAAATAATGGTGAGGAATATTCATAAAGGATAATAATGGAGGTGAATCTCATGGAAACGTCTTTAAAAGCAAGATGCGTATAGGTGCTTGGGGGTGCTTGACGATGGTGTTCTACGGTAGCTAGCTTGCACATGACGATCTACTCATATTAGTTTCTTTGCCCCACTTAATTAGACAAACTTATACACTTTACCCCAACCACTGAGCAAGCATATAGAATTACAGACAGCTTGCCAGATGGAGACAGGGCTAATTACATTCTTGGAAAGATTCTAGTTTCCTAATAACTTACATTACAAATAAAAGTTTAATCAATATTCATTTGAAGAATTATTGATAAGGAGAAAGAACATTCATAAATTGAGCCATACTCTATAATTGTTCTTTATTCAACAAATGTTTCATGATTTCTAGTTTCATCATAATCGCTACAATTATTTAGGGAATCCTTAAATTTCCACAAATGTTTTTATGATTTCTAGTATAATTATAATCACTACAACATAGGAAAATCCTTAATTTTGCAACACATTGAGAGAAAATTAAATGTATTTGACTACAGAAAAAATAAGATTATTCTATAAAGAATACATCTTTAACACCTTTTAAAAAAATATTGATTATGAAAATGGTTACCGATTTGACTGTCTGAATACTGTTATGTTTTCGTCTCTTATAAGTTAACAAATTCTCAAGTGCAAACATTTTCAACAAATTTTAAAGCAAGCATATAAAATGACACAGCCTGAGCTTTCCAGATGCGAGATGCGCAGACTAGAGTTTCTCAAATTCTTGGAAGGAATTCGATATTCACTTAAAACCACTGAAGTATCTGTCTTGATTACAAATCGGTGAAATAGTATACATGGTCTATTTAAGGGACATAAACTTCATAAAGCCCCCGAAATGCCAAAAAGAAACCTTCAAAATTATGAAAGAGCACCCCCTCCCCTCTACAATTCTACATCTGTGTATACCCTTATATTTCTAATACCGTTTTCCTCGACAATTTTGCGTTTTTTCGTACATGGTATTTACGCGTCAATAAACAAATTTGATGCTCAGCATGTATCATTCTTTGGGGAATATAACATCAAGCATACAAATGATAAAATGTAAATTTGACTCAAGGTCTTTTTTTTCTCACATTGAATCTAGACAACTCATACGTGTACACACTTCCCTGAAACCCCCCCCCCCCCCCAAAAAAAAAAAAATCAATTACACAACCTGAGCTTTTTAGAGCTTCAATATCTCTTGTTCAAAGAGAAAAAAAGTTACAGGTTCTCTTAAAACCCATAGAGGTAGATGTAGATGTAAATGTGTCTGTTCATGTCTCCATATTTCACACCCACTACTCACCGATTTAAATGTCAGTGAACTGGTTGGTCTAGGATTTACTTGTAATGTTCATTCTTTGGGGAAATGTGTTCAGACAAATAATTGTGTGCATATTTGTTAACACTGCATACTGTTTATTTATTTAAAGCTAAAAACAGTGTTTTTTTTTTTTAACCTCTCAAAACAAAGATATGAAGACAAGAGTTTCAATATCTCTTGGATATATATCTTTTACAGGTTAGAACTCTTAAAACCTACTGAGGTGCATCTAAATAGCCGATCGTCTTCACATTTCCCGCCCACGCCCACTACCCACTGTTTTAAATGTCAGTGAACTGGTTGGTGTGGGATTTACTTGTAACATTCTTTGGGGAAATGCTTTCAGACATACATGTACATATCTTGTACATATATTTGTTAACATAATCTCCTTACAGCGAAACAACAGGTTCGGGAAACTTCTCCTCTGGCATAGATCTGTTAGTGATACCTATTCTAAAGGGACTTTTCGATTTGCACGTCTACTAGTGGGCTGGTATGTGCCTTACGTAAGGATTAAGCCCCCGTGCACGTTAACCCATTGTTCGGTCAACAGCCTCAGTAGAGTACATACGCCAAATTGGTTGAATCCACGCTCATACTCAACTCGAGATGGGTGACCGAACAATGGGTTAACGTGTGGAGCGGGGCCTTATCGTAACATGATGCACGTACCAGGCTACTAGTGGACATGCAAATCGAAAAGTCTCTAATATGTTTCTCTAAAACGGAAATAAATAAACAAGCTACAAAACTGAATTACTTGTAAAGCAGTGATTTAATGAAAAGGTACAAGCATGTAGAACTCGATTCAAGCACTCCTACGCAATCTAGGTATCGAGTATTCAACAAGTTTGCTTGAAGAAGATGTTCATTTAAATGCATCTGGGTCAGGTAAAGTAGAGAAGTCAAACAATGGGGAATTTTTCTCAAGTCCACCTCACATTATCTACAATCGAGTCAAACAGTTAAAGTGCTAGTTGATATTTCGATGCCCCCGCTAGACCTATCTACTGTAGTAGTATATATTCCATCAATAATGCATGATTGGGAAAAACAATACAAGGAATAATGAAAAATTAAATCAATTGTTTTCCATGATTTTCTAAAAATTAAGTTGTAAATGAGGTCTTAATTGTCTGATCTGTTTGTTAAGAAAATTAGGATTTGAGGGGTTATTTTTAATACCAGGGGGTGTGTTTAATCCATTCAGTACTGGTCCCGAAAATACTCAGGCTTGGGTCTATAGATGGAGAGTACATGTTAGCAAAATCAATCAGTCCTTGAATGGATTTAAAAAAAACTTTCAGTTCTGATCAATAACAACTTTGCAATTAAATGCAACTTTGCAATTGAACTGCATAACAGAGAATCAAATGCAAAACTTGTGTTTGATTTCAAACACAACTTTCAGTTTAGGCTACATGCAAACAAATGAAAAAATGAACTACATGTACAGCGATTAGAAAGAACACTGGTTTCAGAGGATTATCACACGATGTAATTCTTTCATACAAAATTAAATATTTTGATACATTGATTACACGTTTAGTTTCACAGGAAAGCGTCCGGTAAAAAATTTCATGCGTCCGGTAAAAAAATCATGCCTCCGGTAAAAAATCATGCCTCCGGTAAAAAATTTCATGCCTCCGGTAAAAAATTTCATGCGTCCGGTAAAATTATTTCATGCATCCGGTAATTTTTCTAATTTTTAATTTTTTGACTTTTTGGGGGGCGTAAAAATGCCCATTCTATAAAACAGATGATGCGCAAGGTTATTTCGTGGGTCGGTGGAATTGTTTGCACGCGGTAACTATGGAAACTAGTCTAAACCCACTCGGCTTCACCTCGTGGGTTTAACAGTTCCATAGTTACCTTGTGCAAACAATTCCTACCGACCCACTCATACCTGCGCATCATTTGTATATGAACACACAGACAGGGATTGTTGTTACAGGTTAAAAAGAGCAAAGAAAAATAGGCTTTGCAGGGAATCAAACCTGTCACCTCCAGATTGCTATCGGTGCTCAACCATCGAGCCACAAAGACTCTTGAATGTGGGATGTTCCATAAAGCCCTTTTCATTGCTTGTATAGTCAGAACAGGTTATTTTTAGCAAAGTCAGCAAGAATCTGAATCAGAATTACAAAAGTGCCTCAGGCCGACTGACAACCCTCTGTACAAGAACCGACATCATGCAGACAGCAAAATTAGGAGCATAAATGACTGAATCCATGGCATACATACATCATACATGTATTTTCTCTACATGAGAGGGAATTTAAAGGGTTTTTTTGTATTCAGTTCGATATTGAACATAATTTTCATAGCATCTTCTTGTATTTTGCAGAGTAAACAAAAATGTTCCATAAATGACTAGGATACATGTACTTTTTGTGCTACAAATATGCCACTACTGGTATATAGTCAAGAAAATCACTGTGGCAGTAAAAGAAGATTAGATAATCTCTATTTGCATTTTCTTCTCTATAAAATAAAAAAATATGATAATTATGTCCACAAACTCAATTTTAAAACTCATTTTATGTATCAAAAGGGAAATATAGAAGAGCTGCCCGTGTATATCCAAGGAAAAATTCAAAAAATGCATGCAAAGTGAAGATGAGGTATATATTACACCTACATGTGTGCAGTTGGCACTTGTTTACCGCTAAAACAGAGCCCAAGGGAACGAGATATTAAGCACGTCATGTTGAAAGACTGTATTCATCATGATCATGTTGAGGGTTTGTTTTTTTTCCTTCACAGTGTGAGTTAGAAGCATCTGCTGGTTTCTGTATACTTTCATGGCCATAGTAATATAATCACCTAGGCGAGAAAACAGTATGCCTTGATGTGACTGCTAAATCCGCACCATATGCCAGAAGAGAAATCGAGAATGTATGTTTTTTTTTGTCTTCTATAGATCTACAAACTAATGAAAATTATTGACTTTGCTTTTGCTATACATAATTTATTTTTGATCATTAGGCAAAAAAAAAAATTTTTTGCATTGGAGTAACGGGCAACCAAAAATTAGGGTACAGTATCCGTCAAAATAAACTAACCCCCCTAACGCGAGTAACGTTTTCAAAACGTTAATTATATTTCTAACGTTTTGAAAACGTTACTCGCGTTAGGAAGTTCCCTAACGCGTTAGGATGATTCCTAACGCGTTAGAAAAATCCCTAACGCGTTAGGAAGATCCCTAACGCGTTAGGAAGTTACCTAACGCGTTAGAAAAATCCCTAACGCGTTAGAAAGTTTCCTAACGCGTTAGAATTTTTCCGAGTGCGCCAGCAATGTTTCAGATTGATTCTAAGTCATTTTCTCTGTTTGATCAGTTTGATTTTGCAATGATGAACGCAATGTTTGAGATTTATTTTGTGTCATTTTCTCGTAGCGCACATTGTTACTTTGTCCGCTAATATTGAGATCTATTCATTACCTTTTCCAGACAAGTTTCGTTTCGTTTTCATCAGCAATTAGTTTGATTGCGTGTTCTTATTTTTAACGCGATGTTTGAGATTTATTTTGGGTCATTTTCTCGTAGCGCACATTGTTACTTTGTCCGCTAATATTGAGATCTATTCAGAACCTTTTCCAGACAAGTTTCGTTTCGTTTTCATCAGCAATTAGTTTGATTGCGTGTTCTTATTTTTAACGCGATGTTTGAGATTCATGTTGTGTCATTTTCTCGTAGCGCACATTGTTACTTTGTCCGCTAATATTGAGATCTATTCATTACCTTTTCCAGACAAGTTTCGTTTCGTTTTCATCAGCAATTAGTTTGATTGCGTGTTCTTATTTTTAACGCGATGTTTGAGATTCATGTTGTGTCATTTTCTCGTAGCGCACATTGTTACTTTGTCCGCTAATATTGAGATCTATTCATTACCTTTTCCAGACAAGTTTCGTTTCGTTTTCATCAGCAATTAGTTTGATTGCGTGTTCTTATTTTTAACGCGATGTTTGAGATTCATGTTGTGTCATTTTCTCGTAGCGCACATTGTTACTTTGTCCGCTAATATTAAGATCTATTCATTACCTTTTCCAGACAAGTTTCGTTTCGTTTTCATCAGCAATTAGTTTGATTGCGTGTTCTTATTTTTAACGCGATGTTTGAGATTTATTTTGTGTCATTTTCTCGTAGCGCACATTGTTACTTTGTCCGCTAATATTGAGATCTATTCATTACCTTTTCCAGACAAGTTTCGTTTCGTTTTCATCAGCAATTAGTTTGTTGGCGTGTTCTTATTTTTAACACGATGTTTGAGATTTATTTTGTGTCATTTTCTCGTAGCGCACATTGTTACTTTGTCCGCTAATATTAAGATCTATTCATTACCTTTTCCAGACAAGTTTCGTTTCGTTTTCATCAGCAATTAGTTTGTTTGCGTGTTCTTATTTTTAACGCGATGTTTGAGATTTATTTTGTTTCATTTTCTCGTAGCGCACATTTTTACTTTGTCCGCTAATGAGATCTATTCATTACCTTTTCCAGACAACTTTCGTTTCGTTTTCATCAGCAATTAGTTTGATTGCGTATTCTTATTTTTAACGCGATGTTTGAGATTTATTTTGTGTCATTTTCTCGTAGCGCACATTGTTACTTTGTCCGCTAATATTAAGATCTATTCATTACCTTTTCCAGACAACTTTCGTTTCGTTTTCATCAGCAATTAGTTTGATTGCTTGTTCTTATTTTTAACGCGATGTTTGAGATTTAATTTGTGTCATTTTCTCGTAGCGCACATTGTTACTTTGTCCGCTAATATTAAGATCTATTCATTACCTTTTCCAGACAAGTTTCGTTTCGTTTTCATCAGCAATTAGTTTGTTTGCGTGTTCTTATTTTTAACGCGATGTTTGAGATTTATTTTGTGTCATTTTCTCGTAGCGCACATTGTTACTTTGTCCGCTAATATTGAGATCTATTCATTACCTTTTCCAGACAAGTTTCGTTTCGTTTTCATCAGCAATTAGTTTGATTGCGTGTTCTTATTTTTAACGCGATGTTTGATATTTATTTTGTGTCATTTTCTCGTAGCGCACATTGTTACTTTGTCCGCTAATATTAAGATCTATTCATTACCTTTTCCAGACAAGTTTCGTTTCGTTTTCATCAGCAATTAGTTTGATTGCGTGTTCTTATTTTTAACGCGATGTTTGAGATTTATTTTGTGTCATTTTCTCGTAGCGCACATTGTTACTTTGTCCGCTAATATTAAGATCTATTCATTACCTTTTCCAGACAAGTTTCGTTTCGTTTTCATCAGCAATTAGTTTGATTGCGTGTTCTTATTTTTAACGCGATGTTTGAGATTTATTTTGTGTCATTTTCTCGTAGCGCACATTGTTACTTTGTCCGCTAATATTGAGATCTATTCATTACCTTTTCCAGACAACTTTCGTTTCGTTTTCATCAGCAATTAGTTTGATTGCGTGTTCTTATTTTTAACGCGATGTTTGAGATTTAATTTTTGTCATTTTCTCGTAGCGCACATTGTTACTTTGTCCGCTAATATTAAGATCTATTCATTACCTTTTCCAGACAAGTTTCGTTTCGTTTTCATCAGCAATTAGTTTGTTGGCGTGTTCTTATTTTTAACACGATGTTTGAGATTTATTTTGTGTCATTTTCTCGTAGCGCACATTGTTACTTTGTCCGCTAATATTAAGATCTATTCATTACCTTTTCCAGACAAGTTTCGTTTCGTTTTCATCAGCAATTAGTTTGTTTGCGTGTTCTTATTTTTAACGCGATGTTTGAGATTTATTTTGTTTCATTTTCTCGTAGCGCACATTTTTACTTTGTCCGCTAATGAGATCTATTCATTACCTTTTCCAGACAACTTTCGTTTCGTTTTCATCAGCAATTAGTTTGATTGCGTGTTCTTATTTTTAACGCGATGTTTGAGATTTATTTTGTGTCATTTTCTCGTAGCGCACATTGTTACTTTGTCCGCTAATATTAAGATCTATTCATTACCTTTTCCAGACAAGTTTCGTTTCGTTTTCATCAGCAATTAGTTTGTTTGCGTGTTCTTATTTTTAACGCGATGTTTGAGATTTATTTTGTTTCATTTTCTCGTAGCGCACATTTTTACTTTGTCCGCTAATGAGATCTATTCATTACCTTTTCCAGACAACTTTCGTTTCGTTTTCATCAGCAATTAGTTTGTTTGCGTGTTCTTATTTTTAACGCGATGTTTGAGATTTATTTTGTGTCATTTTCTCGTAGCGCACATTGTTACTTTGTCCGCTAATATTGAGATCTATTCATCAATACAAAATGTGTCGCAAGCTAGATCAACAAAATTATCTTTTTTATATCCTCAGTCTTTTACTATCGGCCGACTGTTAAAGATCGCAGCTAAATGTAGAAGAGAACATGAAAACGATAGATTTGTTGATCTATAGTCGCCAGCAAGCTAGGATTCAGGGGAAAGCTGGATTGAAAATAAGTTTATACTCTCGTGTAAAAATATATATATATACGCAACCTGGAAGGGGCCGTTGTCGATAGAGTAAATACAATCTTACAAAAACGTATAACCCGCTTGATAATTTTATGTTGTCATATCATGTGACGATGTATGTATTATCATGACTTTGTTGATGGTGGTTGTATATTTCTAACTATATACCGATCAGTTGTTGATGATTATGACTGACAGTGATGACTAAATAAAAGCATGTAAATAAAAAAATAATCATGGAGGCTGGACGATATCGGGAACCATCAAGGCTGCATGACGCTCGAGTATATCCGAGGTAAGCATGCCAGGTAGGTAATCTGCTAGTAAAGTTGTATGAATATTATAATTTCATTAATAAACAGAGTACAGGCCGTGAACAAAAGTATGTGTATTGTGCATTGGTGTAGACCGAGCTAATCCGACCGTGAGAATGCGGCAGTTGTTTCCAAGAAAGACAGTACGTGTGCGCGCTGTAGAGTGAGGAATAATGGTAAACAAGTCGCCAACCAGTTCCAACTTCACAGGGGCCGCGGAAGGGTTTTGAAAGTGGGGGACTGACCACATTTTAAATGTTATTTAATGCTTATGTATTTTATTGTTTAAGCCAAAAAAGTGTGGGGGCTGCAGCCCCACCCCCGCTCCCGCGGCCCCTGCCTGCTTCATGCCGCATTATATTACGGGTTCGATCGTTCATTGAGTGCACTGTATTGCAAGCTCAACTGTGATTACTTTTAGTTACGTTCCTCATGTAAAACTAATAATCGCCGAATCATTGTTGGTACATGTTTGATAATAATTACTTCGTACCGCGAATAGAGTCATGCTTCGAGAGAAAACACAGTATTTTTTAAACACGAAACGAATCATGCAGCCGCAAATGAGTCATGAATAAGCTCGCAATTTAAAGTTGTATCGCAAAATTGATCGTTGTGCTGTCTTTCTTGAGATGTGAACAGTGGTGTAGCGACGGGCACGGCCCCGCCCCCCCCCCCAAAAAAAAAAAAAAAAAAAATTGAAAAGCAATAGAAAACATAAGCAGGGGACATTATTTGAACAAACATAGAAATACATAAGGTGTGCGCCCCCCCCCCAATCCGTCCGACCACGCTACGCCACTATGTAAAGGTAGTTTATTGGAAAATAATTTAATATCTATCATGGACTTGACAAAGTTACGACGATTGTGATATTTGTTCTGAGAAACCTAGTAGTTTACGGGCAGAGTTGAATCCGTTTGGTAAAGCCAAAGGCTTCTAGTTTGGCTTTGACCAGATAGTCGGGACTGCACTGACGTGTTTTGTTTTTGTTTTTTGGAGGGGGGGGGGGGGGGGGGGGAACACAATAATTTGCGTACTTCTCATAACAAAAGTCGGACCAAAATGTCCCCAGTTTGTCATCGCCTTTTTTTGGTCTTTATTTTGTCGTATATTATTAAATTATTTCATGATCTGTCATCTCGCCATGTCCGTCATTGGGATCCCTTTGATCGTCTCTAAATGAAAACAAATAAAACATGTTAGATTATATTATAACAAGTATTCACGTTATTATTATGAATATGATTCAGAGTGATATTATGTGATTTCCTCCGATCATAATACGACAGTAATATTACATTACGGGTTTCCTCATCGATGGTTTTCCCGCGCGTGCGGACGTAAAGCCACGTGCATGCGATTATGCAAGGTGCTCGGCGACTCGGAGCGCGCGCCTAGGCCAATTGGCTTGGCGGCCAGCGCCGCAGCACGCCAGCGCCACTGGCCGCCCTTCCTTAGCGTGCTTCCCGCCCGATTTATATTATGGGCTTTTCGCAAGAAACTGAGTTAATTCTGAATAGTCTGGAACTATTTCCCCGTAAATATTAATATGTACATCTATCGGCGTCAATATGTGTAATATTATTCGCATATAATAAGAGCAATGTCAGCCCTAAACACTGCATTTTGCCAATGTTTGCGACTTTGCGCGATTGCGTGATTTTACCGGGCCGTGTTCCGGTCCGGTCTGGAGACCTTATAACACGAAATTATCATATATTTGTAAGAAGATGTGTTATGTTATTTTTTTGTTTTTCATTTTCGGGCAAGTAAAATTTAAAAAAACCTGATTTTACTTGCCCGACTGGGCAAGTGAAAAAAGTTAGAGTGGAGTCATAGATCACCAAATTATATTCATAGCGTTGCAAAACGACTCGTATATGCACAAGAAAATGAAAGACTATAATCATCATTTCAGATTTATTTCGTGTCATGTTCTTGTAGCGAAAATGTTTACTTAGCTTGCTAACGTTATTTTGTTCGTCGATTGCAATTTAGGTCATTTTGAGGAAAAGTCGGTATATGGGCTGAAAATTGAATACGGTACACGTCAAAGAGTTTTCCATAGAGAATATAAGTAGCATGCCATTCATTGATGCGCCCGCACCCCTTCTCCCGTGAATGGAGAGTAGCCACTTCATCGCACAATGAGAACAATAGCCAGAGATTATCGGACGCCGCGATGTAGGCCTACATTGTAGTGTTGCGTAACATCCTGAAGATAGTTGGGGGGGGGGGGGGGGGGGGGGTTCATGCATGGCATTGTTTGCATCATTCAGTATATAACACAAAGTATGTAGCGAAATAAATTAATCAACATGATTGTTTCATATTCACGGTAAAATCAACATAATTAAAAATGGCATATTTATATTCATTTAATTCAGTGCAGTGTGATTATTCAAAACGTTGTCAGTTATTACAATCAATGCGTTACATATTTCATCAATCACAAAATTATATTCATAGCGTTGCACAACAAAACATATGAGCACAAGAAACTGAAAGACTATATCGAAACGGAGTCTTGTAAAAGATACATTTAAAAACAGTATAGTTAGTTTGTAAATATGAAAAGAAGTAAAGTCCTTCCCGTGCGAATGTTGGCATATAAGGCAATGCCTATCTCTGATTCATTAGCCTAGCCCCTAGGCCACACGCCTATGTGGCGAAAGCTCCTTTGGTAATAGTTTTGCCTTCTCCGTTCTATAAATGACTGGCAAGAAAACAATATGCGCTACGAGAAAATGACACAAAATAAATCTCAAACATCGCGTTAAAAATAAGAACACGCAATCAAACTAATTGCTGATGAAAACGAAACGAAACTTGTCTGGAAAAGGTAATGAATACATCTTAATATTAGCGGACAAAGTAACAATGTGCGCTACAAGAAAATGACACATAATAAATCTCAAACTTCACGTTTTATCATTGCAAAAAAAGAACACGCAAACAAACTAATTGCTGATGAAAACGAAACGAAACTTGTCTGGAAAAGGTAATGAATAGATCTTAATATTAGCGGACAAAGTAACAATGTGCGCTACGATAAAATGACACAAAATAAATCTCAAACATCGCGTTAAAAATAAGAACACGCAATCAAACTAATTGCTGATGAAAACGAAACGAAACTTGTCTGGAAAAGGTAATGAATAGATCTCAATATTAGCGGACAAAGTAACAATGTGCGCTACGAGAAAATGACACAAAATAAATATCAAACATCGCGTTAAAAATGAGAACACGCAAACAAACTAATTGCTGATGAAAACGAAACGAAACTTGTCTGGAAAAGGTAATGAATAGATCTCAATATTAACGGACAAAGTAACAATGTGCGCTACGAGAAAATGACACAAAATAAATCTCAAACATCGCGTTAAAAATAAGAACACGCAATCAAACTAATTGCTGATGAAAACGAAACGAAACTTGTCTGGAAAAGGTAATGAATAGATCTCAATATGACAGTGTCATTTTCTCAATGTGCGCTACGAGAAAATGACACAACATAAATCTCAAACATCGCGTTAAAAATAAGAACACGCAATCAAACTAATTGCTGATGAAAACGAAACGAAAGTTGTCTGGAAAAGGTAATGAATAGATCTCATTAGCGGACAAAGTAAAAATGTGCGCTACGAGAAAATGAAACAAAATAAATCTCAAACATCGCGTTAAAAATAAGAACACGCAAACAAACTAATTGCTGATGAAAACGAAACGAAACTTGTCTGGAAAAGGTAATGAATAGATCTTAATATTAGCGGACAAAGTAACAATGTGCGCTACGAGAAAATGACACAAAATAAATCTCAAACATCGTGTTAAAAATAAGAACACGCCAACAAACTAATTGCTGATGAAAACGAAACGAAACTTGTCTGGAAAAGGTAATGAATAGATCTTAATATTAGCGGACAAAGTAACAATGTGCGCTACGAGAAAATGACACAAATTAAATCTCAAACATCGCGTTAAAAATAAGAACACGCAATCAAACTAATTGCTGATGAAAACGAAACGAAAGTTGTCTGGAAAAGGTAATGAATAGATCTCAATATTAGCGGACAAAGTAACAATGTGCGCTACGAGAAAATGACACAAAATAAATCTCAAACATCGCGTTAAAAATAAGAACACGCAATCAAACTAATTGCTGATGAAAACGAAACGAAACTTGTCTGGAAAAGGTAATGAATAGATCTTAATATTAGCGGACAAAGTAACAATGTGCGCTACGAGAAAATGACACAAAATAAATCTCAAACATCGCGTTAAAAATAAGAACACGCAATCAAACTAATTGCTGATGAAAACGAAACGAAACTTGTCTGGAAAAGGTAATGAATAGATCTTAATATTAGCGGACAAAGTAACAATGTGCGCTACGAGAAAATGACACAAAATAAATCTCAAACATCGCGTTAAAAATAAGAACACGCAATCAAACTAATTGCTGATGAAAACGAAACGAAAGTTGTCTGGAAAAGGTAATGAATAGATCTCATTAGCGGACAAAGTAAAAATGTGCGCTACGAGAAAATGAAACAAAATAAATCTCAAACATCGCGTTAAAAATAAGAACACGCAATCAAACTAATTGCTGATGAAAACGAAACGAAACTTGTCTGGAAAAGGTAATGAATAGATCTTAATATTAGCGGACAAAGTAACAATGTGCGCTACGAGAAAATGAAACAAAATAAATCTCAAACATCGCGTTAAAAATAAGAACACGCAATCAAACTAATTGCTGATGAAAACGAAACGAAACTTGTCTGGAAAAGGTAATGAATAGATCTTAATATTAGCGGACAAAGTAACAATGTGCGCTACGAGAAAATGAAACAAAATAAATCTCAAACATCGCGTTAAAAATAAGAACACGCAATCAAACTAATTGCTGATGAAAACGAAACGAAACTTGTCTGGAAAAGGTAATGAATAGATCTTAATATTAGCGGACAAAGTAACAATGTGCGCTACGAGAAAATGACACAAAATAAATCTCAAACATCGCGTTAAAAATAAGAACACGCAATCAAACTAATTGCTGATGAAAACGAAACGAAACTTGTCTTCCTAACGCGTTAGGGAATTTCCTAACGCGTTAGGGACCTTCCTAACGCGTTATGGATCTTCCTAACGCGTTAGGGATCTTCCTAACGCGTTAGGGAACTTCCTAACGCGTTAGGGAAATACCTAACGCGTTAGGGAACTTCCTAACGCGTTAGAGAAGGCTAACGCGTTACTAACGCGTTATTTATTTGGGTAACAGTAAACGCGTTAAATCGGTTAGTTTATTTTGACGGATACTGTAGGTAGGTAGGTTTTATTTATTTTTTTTTTTTTGCAGGATTCGCACAAATACACACAAACACACATGCACACACACACACATAACACACACATATCGCAATCGAAAAAGAAAACAATTTAGGGTCGGCGATATTTTTAGGGTCGGGCGGGTTACGCCAATACAACAATTTATTTTTCATGGCCTCACTATGATTTTGATATCTTGAATAATGTCTGTAAAGCATTCAGAATTAATACAGCATGTAAAGGAGGGAAACTATTGGTTTAAGACCCATGATATAAAGATTATTTAACAACGATATCTGTAATTAAGCAAATTTACACAATGTGAAACCAATTACAATTTACATTGTTATACTGTTTGTCTTCTCTGAGAAATTTCATGGAAATCATAATTTGTGAAATCAACTTTATAGTAGTTCCACATCTTCAGTAGAAAGCAAACTTATCTTAAATTTTAAAGGTCCTTATTCACTAACATCCTGTCCCAAATGCTAAACAGATCATCTTAGAACACGTCCTCAGACCACAGTCTTGTATATTTTATGTGTCAATATAAATGATATAGTATCTATAGACTATCTATCTATTCCAAACTAAAATAGGAGTTCAGCATTTTTAAAAGACATACAAAATGCTGTCAAAAATGCTAGGAAATGATTGGGTCATGTGTCCATCAAACTTCAAAAACTGCAAAAGTCTCTCTAACAAAAAGGAAATAAATCATCTCTCCATTCATCTAGGTATTATAGCACTTCATGTATAAACACCTTCACACAGTAAAAAAATAGCTAGACGGTTAGACGTAGAACTTGTTTACTCCCTGCATCACAACAAAACTTAATATCCTTTGGGAAACTATGTATTACATGTTGTAGAACATCTTCAAGACAGCTTAACCTGGTTGGCTGCGTTACATATATTTACAAAGTCTATGGGGATTGCAGAATCTAAAATGGAACATGTAAAATGTCCTTGTGAAAAATAATTCAGTAGTTTAACATCTTCAGAAGACAGTTTAATAGTTAAATTCTTTGTTCTGCTTTTTATAAACTTTATAATGGCTTCAAGTTGAAAGCCAACACAGTGTGTCTTCATTAAGTCTTGCATCCTGATCACTATCTCCGTAATCTGCTATTTAATAGAACACATGAATCTCTTTTTCAACTATTTATGGTACTTCCATAATCTAAATACTACATACTGTAGAGACCTGTGATTGAATGCATGCAAGCCCATGGTCACTCACTTTATTTTCGTATAAACTCTGCATAAAACTATTTATAGTAGTTCAACATCCTTAGAAGAAGCGAAAAAAGCAAGTGATTTCAGAATTTCTCATTTCTTTCACCATTTTGTGTCAAAATAGAAAATAATTCATCACTTCTTTTAGAAATATTTAGTAGTCTCACATCGCACAAAACTGCTTAAAGGGACTTAGTAACATTGTGCAATTCCTCAAAATAAAATTTCAATTCTAGCGGTTCCCTCATACCTTGTTGTATTCGTTAAACAATAAAATCATGGGAGCGGTTTCGGTTTTTAAAATTTCCCTTTCGTTACAAAGATATGTACGATTGAAGTATTCAGATAAGAAAAACTCAGGTGGAGCTTTGAAACCGTGTACAAAGTGAGTGCAGCGAGTTAGTGAATATCACTTTGCATTTTTGCTCATTACTTGGCCATGCAATGTCCACTTGACTTGAAATTTTCACAAAATACCCTGTGGACATATGAGATAACAACAATATACATTGCATCAACCCTTCATCACTTTTTGCACATGTTACTAGAGTTACTAGATCCCTTTAACAGCTATGGGACTTCTTTTGGTCACCCACTCAACAAATAACAACATTATTAAAGGGATAGTTGAGTTCTGGTAAAAAGAGTACAGTTTTGGTCAAACTGAATTTTAGTAACCAAAACCTGCACCATTACATTACAAACTGATAGTTATAACTCCACCATGCTCGAAAGGAATACAAAATTACTAATGACTAAGTAAAAAGCCTGTTATCATTCAACAATAGCCGTTAAAACTCAAGAGGGCGCTCTCTAAACCCTCATCGGTTTCAACCATTTTAAATGAAATATTGTGCATTTGATGTTTTGTTGAAATAGTTATTAGATAGAGAGATAATCAACAACTATTTAAATACCTTTTGTACATTTTTGAAAAGAGGAAGCATTTAAACAAAAATTTAACGGCTGGTTCAAAATTATCTATTACAAATGTTTATGTTTATGGATATTTCAGCCATTTCTGAACCGATTTTGATCAAATAAAGTTTATTCTGTCATTAAAATTGTATGTTCTTTCCAATTTGACACTCATTTTTTCATTATCTCACAAAAAATTTATTTTGTGTAGCGCCCTCTATACCAAAACTCAACTATCCCTTTAAGCTCCTTCATACAAATAAATAAAAAATAAAAAATTGTCTTTAGTTGATTTCTTACGTTTTGGGGTCACTCACTTTATCGGCACGAATGGAAAACAATTAATCCGTTCATAAAAGTGTTCCAAATATCAAGTGGAAAGCAAACATAGATAGGAGTCTAGGACATTATCTCAATTATTTCTTTTTCCACTTTTACGTCTCCAGAAAGAAGCGGCATAGCTTAATAAAGTGTTTTGTCCTTAATCTCCTCATAATCATTTATGAACCTCCTTCTGAACTATTTATAGTGGTTCAACATCTTCATAAGTCAGCTAAATACATGTACCTTGACGGTTATTAAGCCCATGGTCATTCATTCGATCCTACCTAAATCAGCTATTCATAGTCACACAGCATCTTCATAAAGTAGCAAAATTCCTAGGTGATTATTAAGCCCTTGGTAGATCACTCTTTCCTTCTGCAATCACCTATTTACAAAATAGGAGTTCAACATTATCGGAAGGTAGCTTAGAAATAGGTAGTTGATTAGTTAGCCCTTGGTCACTCATTCAATTCTTTCTAAATCAACTATTTATGGTACTTCAACGTCTGTATATGACGGAGCTCTGAATGTACATATTTAGCTCATGATCACTCACTCAGTCCTTCTTCAATCAACTATTTATAGTACTTTCAATATCCTCGGTAAGCAGCTAAATACCTCTTGGCGATTATTAAGCCCTTTGTCACTCACTCACATTGCTGCAAAATACATGGTGAAACTTTCATCTTCAGTAGGAAGTAAAAATATAAAAATTTGCCAAATGGTTTCGATTATTTTCTCCACGTCATTCAGACAATGCAGAAATCACTATTTTTAACTCAGTATTTCTGTAAAGAAAACAGTCAGATTGTGGCTTCAATCTTACTGTGTATATATATCACTGATTACTTTTGAACATTTGCAACAAAAAGAAACATCTGAAACTCTCTCTGAGCAATTCAACATTAACAATACTTCAAGCTGCAAAATAATGATTCCTTTTGTCCTTTATTGAAATTATTCATAATAGTTTAATACCTTCAGAAGACATCTTAATAGCAGGGTTATTATCCATTTGAGAATTTATATTCTTTTTTTAAAAAGAGCTAAACACCTATTTTATTTACATTCAACACCGTCAGAAGACAAAAATGATTTTGTTTGATTTTGTGGAAAATGTGTGTTATTATAAGAAAATCAGATTTACTTTTAATGGGTTAACATTTCCAGTCTATTGTCGATTTTCAGTCAATTCAATTAAATAAGAGAAAGCAACAGACAAAGAAAATGAAGAAAAGAACACGGAAGCAAAACAACAAAAAAAGAAGAGATTCCAGCAAATTAGATTAAAATTATATAGATTGAAAAATAGACTGACAAAATAGGTGCAGAGAGCTACAATGTGCTTGCTCACTGCTCAAGGCAAAACTAATGTTCCGAAAGAAAGTCATCAATTGTTGGGGGCTCCCCAAGGAAATTCTGGAGAAATTCGTGCTCACCGCGCCGCGCCGAGAATGTTACAATTTCCCTCGAGGCACCTGATCAAGCAGAATAAATAAATGAGGCAGGGAGGCCCGAGCATTGACTGCGCGGGTAGAAATATCGACGGTAGGCTAGGAGAACTCGGGATGCTCCATGCCATGTACACATAACAAATTTGCAAGAGAAATCTGGTATCTCACATGGATAGCCTTTGCTAGCGATTCAGACTGATTAAAATTTATAGCCAATGTGAACTCATGGAGAAAGAGAAATAAGACTAATACTGAAGAGCCTAGATACCACCATTTTACACAAAAAATATATTTAAGTAATGAAGCATTGACTGTGCCAGTAGAGATATCAACTGCAGGATAGGAGAATGAGGGATGGGATACTTTCATGCGGTGTATAGATGTAAATTATAAAACATATAACAAATTTAAAAGAGGAATCTAGTATCTCACATCGTCTATAGATAGCCTGCTAAGGTATCCGACTGATTATAATTTAAAGCTAACATCAAGTCATGGGCCACGTTGCAGAAAGAGATGCAATCGATTGTAAAGTTGCAATTAATGTTAAGTCCGATCATGTGACCAAATGCGCACATCTGATTGGTTCAAATGCGCAAATTTTCTGACTTGCAATTAATTGCAACTTTGCAATCGATTGCATCTCTTTCTGGACTTTCTCTAACGGGACCATGGAGTATTACATTTTCTGAAGACATAAGAGCCTAGAAATCACTATTAACCCATTCAGGACTGACTGATTTTGGTATAATGTACATTACAACATGCATTCTCCATAGTCCCAAGCCGGACCATTTTCAGGACCAGTCCTGAACGGGTTAAAACAAAACAGTATTTAAGTAATAAGAGTCCTGTTGCACAATAATTGTTGCATAACTGTAACGGTAAAAAATGTTTTTGTTTTTTTACTGACGTACTAGAAATCACTAACGTAAAATAACACTCAAGAAACACAAGCCATGATGCAGAACCTTTCCATTTAACAGGTATACTTTTTATGGGCAATAAACTCCTCGTAAAAATCTTGTTCACTATCTAGACAATACATGTATGTCTATCAAAAACGGTACTTAGGGCTGTTTACATGTAGTGAAGGCACATGAACTGATATGATCATCATCATCATCATGCCAGATTAAGTAGGTAAAGTGCATTTCCAAAACCAATTTACGAGCTATTACTAAGCACATCATGCAATCTTCCTCATCAGCTTAAAGGTAATATTGAGTTTTGACTCGCTGTGCATTTCCTTAAGTTTGTCTCTTTTTGTGCTAATACAGGCTGGCTTGCATACCAATTTTCTTTTTCTTTTTCTTTTTTGTTTTCATTTGTTTGTTTATTTATGTACCCAAATAGTGTTACCGGGGCCACTGATAAAGACGTACATGTACATGTATCATTCATTTTTAACTACAGATAGGCTATTTTACCTCCAAAAAGAATATATTGCAATCTGTCCCTTACAATATTTCCAAATACCTTTAAGTCTGCTCAGAGATACAAATTGCAGGTTCATAAATTATATGCATACATGTTTTCTAGGATGATAGTTCCTTCATTTATAAAATAGCTTAACATTATTGCCTTTCATAATAAACAATACATTGATTAGTCAAAATGTTAAGCATCTAGAGCATTGTACTTTCTGAACAACATATTTGGAAAATACTATATGCGAAGGAAATTGTTTACAAATTGCAATTTGGAAGTACAATGACTCAAATATATATAATGCATAGAGCACTGATAAATACACTCAGTTTTATAAGCACAGTATCTTGTGGTTGTTTTGATTTTTCGCAAATTTGACAATTTTCTACCCGACTGCAAGAATTACAACTCATGAAGAAGGGCTACGTTATTTACCGTATTTGCCAGTGTATAAACCGCACCTGTGTATTAACTGCACCCCCAACTTTGGGTTGTCATTGAAGGGGGAAAAAACATTTTTGTACATGTGCTGGGAATCATTGCAACATGATCAAACTAAATATATGAATTCCATGCTTTCCCCCTCACTTGAATTGTAAACTTTTAGTACATAAAACAACACAACTCACATACTTGTTTCTAATTTGAGCACAAATCATAAGAGAAATTTGCCTTTCAAGCTTTTTACTCCACATACACTAATATAATAGCCATAATTATGTGGTATTTTCATGAAATATATTTCTTTATCTCTGTGTATTAACCGCTACCCCCTTTTTGTTGTTTTTTTTCTGTCAAGAAAAAGGTGAGGTTAATACACCAGCAAATATGGTATGCACAAACTGTTTTGTAAACAATATAATAGTGGTCTAAAAGGGAATACATTACACAAACAATGAGTGTAACTGAAATGCAAAATAGTAAGTGCTGAATCTTAAGGTCAGCATAAGTCGATTATCTACTGATCGGTACAAAAATATTGCATGGGAAGGACTAAAAATATATAAAAACAGCTGCTCCCGACTCGCAACTATTTTGCAAGAAAAAGCAGTCTCAAAATTATGTGTAGTTGGAATTTTGCAAAATGGCACGAGCTGAATCTTGTGGGAAGCTTAAAAGTTGATTTAAATCTACTGACCGCTACAAAAATAATGCATGGAAAGGATAACAAATATAATAATAATATACTCAATTTATTTAGCGCCTAATATGATTGATTTATAATCATCTGTAATATTCAAAAAAGCCACTGACAACTTCTGGAGAATGGCTACAATATTACATTACCTGTATGTATCGGCTATTTTGCAACAACAAAAAATAATAGTCCCAAAACTACATGCAGTTGAATTAAATGAAAAATGACAACTGCTGAATCTTGTGGTCAGCTTTAAAATCCTTTATCTACTGACCGCTACTGAAATAATGCATTTTGACCTTTTGAAAATGAGTTAAAAAAACAAAAAAACAGGCAGATATCATAAGTACAGAAGCTGATAGTTTTTTTAGTGTCCTTCCAATCACTATTGGCATTTTGAACTGTGACCAAGTGCATGTACACGTATCATACTACTGTAATGACAGTTCTTTGTAATTTGATGGGTTTTCATAAATTTGCAAATGGCACACAGGACTGGCAAGAAACATGTGGGTCATTCCATGTCAAATCACCCAAAAAAAGTGAAAATTTTCATCGCACCCCCTCCGAATTTGCTAATATTTGGTATGTATGATATTTCAACCTTTTAAAGCTAAAATATTTAATTTTTAGCCCAATCCGCCCAACGGTTTTGGCGCTATGGTCGATTCTTATGGGGGAGTTTTGTAAGAAATGGGCGTTGGCACCATTTTTCAAATGGCAATTGTCTGTTAACCGTTGGGTCAATTTATGTTGTGATGGTGTCATTGGACTGGGGATGTTATATGCAATCCATTTATGCCATTTGTTTTCATGCATGAGCGAGTTTGGATACGATAACCTTTGACCTTAGTCTTTGACCTTCCGTTTTACCTCGTGGATCAAATAATTTTGAGAATTTATTTGGCTTAAATGTTGTCTTGATATAATTTCTACAACATATGAAAGAATTGGAGATATATTATTTCTTGTTTTTTCTATAGCCTTGTTTTAAGTTTGAAAATTTCATGTAAAATTGAATTATTTTAGACCTACACCCATGTCCAAGAATTCTATAGGGGTGTATTATGTATGAAAAAGACCTATTCAAAGTCATGATTAGAGGCCTATTCACACCCTGGCTTACCACAGTTAAATAGACCTGCTAATCCCCATACAATAGCAATCCAGACAAATGGCATCTATTGATGTTGCAATGATACCACATGTTTCTAACCTGACAAGGGCCCTGGGCAGAATCAATTGTGAGCCAGATCAAATGTTCTTAATGCACACATCTGATTGGTTGAAATGCAGAAAATGTCTCCCTCTGCAACAGGGCCTAGGTGTAGTTCTTTTCTTGAATACAATCTTTCAAGTTCAAGTTCAAAATGCAAACTTGTACATCAATCATGAAAGCAAATATCTACAGGTATCCCTTTTCAATGAATTTCATGTTTCTATGCACCATAAATTGCAATAGTTTGCAATAATATGCAATAGTTACATGATTTGCAATCTGTAAAAATTCAAACACAAAAAGTAACTACCCCCTAGACAACTGCTCATAATTTCATAACCAATAATTGTTTCAAGATGTCATCTTACTACAATATTTCTACAGTTGTTTTGTACATTATGTGTGGAAATGAGCGATGGCTGAATGAGCACAGATTAAAGACAAATGACCCAATTTCAAGTCACAAGAACTTGCACATGCCTGTCCATTTTTTGTGAAACAGCACATACGTATGGCTTAATGCATCATTGATGGTTTGTGAAACAATGCCGTTTGATTTTCACACAAAAAACTGTATATTTATTGTGGTAAAATGACATATTGAAACAATTATTGGTTATGAAATTATGAGCAGTTGTCTAGGGGGTAGTTACTTTTTGTGTTCAGTTTAGTTGGAAAGAATCAGGTTTGAATTTTTACAGATTGCAAATCATGTAACTTAATTGCATAAAATGTTGCATAGAAACATGAAATTCATTGAAAAGGGATACCTGTAGATATTTGCTTTCATGATTGATGTACAAGTTTGCATTTTGAACTTGAACTTGAAAGATTGTATTCAAGAAAAGAACTATACCTAGGCCCTGTTGCAGAGGGAGACATTTTCTGCATTTCAACCAATCAGATGTGTGCATTAAGAACATTTGATCTGGCTCACAATTGATTCTGCCCAGGGCCCTTGTCAGGTTAGAAACATGTGGTATCATTGCAACATCAATAGATGCCATTTGTCTGGATTTCTATTGTATGGGGATTAGCAGGTCTATTTAACTGTGGTAAGCCAGGGTGTGAATAGGCCTCTAATCATGACTTTGAATAGGTCTTTTTCATACATAATACACCCCTATAGAATTCTTGGACATGGGTGTAGGTCTAAAATAATTCAATTTTACAGGAAATTTTCAAACTTAAAACAAGGCTGTAGAAAAAACAAGAAATAATATATCTCCAATTCTTTCATATGTTGTAGAAATTATATCAAGACAACATTTAAGCCAAAAAAATTCTCAAAATTATTTGATCCACGAGGTAAAACGGAAGGTCAAAGACTAAGGTCAAAGGTTATCGTATCCAAACTCGCTCATGCATGAAAACAAATGGCATAAATGGATTGCATCCCCAGTCCAATGACACCATCACAACATAAATTGACCCAACGGTTAACGGACAATTGCCATTTGAAAAATGGTGCCAATGCCCATTTCTTACAAAACTCCCCCATAAGAATCGACCATAGCGCCAAAACCGTTGGGCGGATTGGGCTAAAAATTAAATATTTGAGCTTTAAAAGGTTGAAATATCATACATACCAAATATTAGCAAATTCGGAGGGGGTGCGATGAAATCCATTGGGTGATTTGACATGGAATGACCCATGTATTATATGATACAAAATATCAGGGACTTCTGACCTACATCCTGGGTTTTGCAGAGCCGCTTGGTGATTTTGTACTTTTATACGTACATTAAAACCAGCAGTTTATCTGGGGGAAAAACTACAGTGATAGCATTTAATTTGATGGTATACATGTAGTTCAGTTATTCATAATTTCCAAAAGCAAGTTGTTTCCGTGTTTTTTTGTTTTTTGTTTGTTTGTTCTTTGTTTGTTTGTATGTTTAGTCATGCGTTCACTTGGTTGGTCAGTAACAAGTAGTGGGGGTATCTTTTTTTCTGATGTTTCTCATATATATACATACAGTTAAACCTGTATTAGCGACCACGTGTCTATAGCAGCCAACCTGCCTATAGTGGCCACCAAAAGTCTTCCCCTGCAGAGGAAAACAGTGTTGTGGAACCTGTCTATAGCGGTCACTCGTCTACAGTGGCCACTTTTCTTGTTTCCCTTGGGTGGTCACTATACACAGGTTTGAATGTACATGTAAAACTACTGACAACATACAATGCACATCATATACTTCCTCTCCTTGATCTGCAGTAGATAGTAACACATTCAGAACACCAGGAACAGTAACACAATTGGTAATCATTTCAATTTCAAGAAGTTTTCTTTAAAACGCAAAATCCTAATATCATGAAATACATGTTAAAATAAGGGAAAAATAAGAGACCTACATCATGTATAATCTGGCTCATGATACTACTACTAAGTGAACAATCTCTTTTTCATACATTGTTATTATGTTATCATTGTTATTATATTCTCTAACTTCACAAAACATTAGAAATCGTAAAATTTTGTAAGTTGCGAAAGATATATTTAGACACAAATTTATGATTGTTAATTGCTAATCTATACCAAGGAAACAGATCTTAATGACAATGCAAATTTGATTTATCAGATTTGTTTTGTCCGACATAAACCTCTTTGTCAATTCTGATCATAGGCAGGAGAGGAAGTGTTTAAATCAAATTATTCCTACAATTATCTGGGGTGTCGTGTTGTTACTTTAATGACTCCAACAAAAGAAAACAGAATGTCAACTTCATTTACGGAGGCACTAAATACGTTCTGAGTGCTGAATACAGCCCTAGAGCAAATTTGCAATTCAATTTATCCAACTGTTGAAAGCTAACCTGGATACAGTACGTGTACACAAATCCCCCCCCCCCTTGCACCCCATCCAGGCTGTTTACTTGTCACCTCCACTGCCCCACACACCCTTTTGGGGGCCATACATGTAGATGTATGTATGGGTCTAGTGTATTGTAAATTACTGTATCATGAATGTTCCACACCCCTTTTTTTATTTGCCAAGGTTCAAAACTTAGGCTGCATCTCTCTGGTGGTGGCTATAAAGACGGACATAATCTTAGTTGCCTGAGCATGTCTGTAACTAACAACAATAAAGTTCCACCCAACCAACAAATACCCAAAATATCAAAGAAACTGTTTATGATGACACTGGCAACCCCCCCCCCCCCCCCCCCCCCCCTCCCTTGGGATCACCGCCCACTTCTATGCTGCCCCAAGCTACGCCACTTCCTCAATGTTAATACATCATGACAAAATTAATTGTGCACACATGTAACGGTGGAACACTTTAGGGCTTCATTTGATTAAATACTGCACAGCGTATTAAATAAAGGAATATTTTTAGTCTACAATGTAGATGTCTGCATGTACATGTATGTATCTATATCAGTATGTGATAACAAACACTATTTAATTATTTCCTGCATCAGTACTCTCATAGCCTCATTCATTTATTAGAGTACTATCCATTTGATAATGAATTGAATTAAATACATACACTGTATGTACATGTACATGTATGTCCAATATTAGAATTGCAATTAAGAGCAAATCCCTATTTAGGGGACAAAGTTTGTATTCATGACCTACATGCAAGTAAGAAATGTACTAAATGTAACATTATGCCCTTGTTCATGTCACTACAATGCAACACACTGCATTATTTCTTGCCCTTGTTAAGAATTACATTCTTCTTGCCTTGTTATTTGCATTCTTTCTTGTCCTTGTTACATATACCACATTCTTTCTTGTCCTGGTTAAAAATTGCATTCTCCATTGGCCTTGTTAAAAACTGGATTCTTATTTCCCCTTGTAACTGTAAGAACAGTTCTCTCTTGCATGTGGAAGAACAGTTCTTTCTTGCACTTGGAAAAACAGTTGCTTCTATTAAGCAAATTAATTCCTGCACTTGGTAAAACAAATACTCTAGTGCACTTTTGCCTGGAATTTCAATAATTCATCACTTCACTGCACTGCCATGGCTTTTTCTTCAGATTCCAGGCATGTTATCCTGTTCTCAGCAGATGGCTCAGCAATGTCTCATACTGAAATTTATACAAAAAAAGCAAAGCGCTGCTGTACATATATAATGCCATCTTTTTTATTATTATCATTTTGGGGAGCTTTTTTCAATGATGCTGAATGCAGTGAATGGATTATACACACATTTTCCTGCCATCAAATTTCAATTTTCTTAAACTCCTTAATTAATCTTCTCAGTACCATGTTACAAAAACATCATAGCCTAATGCACGCACAATGCACCCTCAGTTACGTAAGTGGTTAAACTGCAGCTGTCACCATCTGGAATGTGCGAAGCCGTCGATCAATACGCCGCTCGTATCTTGGAGACGCAACACTCCATAACTGCCACCGAAAGCACTATCTTGACAAGTGTTAAATGTCAACGCATCCTCAATCTCCCCCTCTCCCCCCTGATATTCTATAGATCACAAGTAATTTATTAACGCAAATTCAGGTGAACGTTTTTTGTGTGTGTTGCTACATTTTCCCCCCTCACACACCAATGTTGTGAACTATCCAGTATCCCCATTTTGCAAACTCCAACAATTACTTGTACTTCATATACTTTTACATGTGTACTGAAGTAATGTACATAACATATTTTTGATGTTTTAAACCATATTTTGCTTCACCATATTTGTCATAATTAAAAAATTATCATTTTAATTAACTTATCCAACAAACATGTTATGTGATGCAAATTAGATTTATACACTCATATCAATATGGTATTGACTGTACAGCAATAAGATTTCACCTTTATTCATACACTACCCACTTTTATTTCACAACATTTTCTAGACATCATTAGAACTATGAACTTGTGCACTCTGTTATCAACTTTTCATTCATCATCTATCCATACAACCGTCAACCAATCTATTTTTACATCTCCCCTCCCAGCACAGGCATGTATGTAATATTGCATGCAATGTTGAGCAACATCAGTTCCTCCTTTCTCCCTCCCTTCTCCCTCCCTCCCTTATCCCTCCCTCCCTCCTTCCCACCCACCCTCCCTTACAATGATCTGTCACTCCTTCCCTACCTTCTTAACAAAACCTTCTTCAATCTAAAACTCCCACATCCACCGGCCATGCTAATCAATCTTCTTCATTCCAGAATGACATCTATTTGGGAGAAGATTAGAATATATTTGATTTGTATATTTCTTCTCATAACACTACAGATCTTCACTAATAAATATTCAGTGCTGGTATCATGATCAGCTTTCCTGGGAAGTTGTGAGAATTTCTGACACATTTTCACTAGTCTTTGTCAACTTACAATTCAGATTCTCAAAGAGAAATGATTGTCGTTATTAGAATCATTAACTTTGATTGCGATTATGATTTCATATACAATGTAATGATTACGATATTGATTTTAAATGGAATTACAAAAACAATATGCATATATATAATCACAATCATCTGAAGACGAAAACATTCATTTGCATGATTGTGCTGCAAATTAGCCTGAACAGTTTAGAATCTAGCGCCGATATAGAGTAAATTTGCTGTCAAATGACAAGTGGAGTAATGAAACACACAAAACAAGCTTCATCTGGGAGAAAGTGGGGCAAAAAAAACCCAACTTACTAACTAGTGCATGTCTGTAGGACACAAACAAAATAACTTTGCTGCATGGTCGGCTGGACTGAGGATGCCGAGCAAATTTCATTAGTGTCATCTCAACCCAGTATCAACATCAACATTTACATTGTATCCTGCAGCATCTACGAGTGGACACTGGGGATTAGTCCTCAATTTGAACGGGCTATATTGGCTTGGTCTACATCCATTTGGTCTAGATGTCTCGTTTGGTCTAGATACTACATGATGCCTGAATTTTCCATTTCCCCAAACTCCAAATATTACCCCTCAACTAAAACCTTACACCAACTCTTTAAATAAAACTAATCCTAACTCCTAAGGAATTAATGTTTTGCCTTGTGTTCCAGTCAGGCAAGTAAAAACATGATTTCTCAAATTCCAGTGGCCCAAAACCTGAATCTGGTGGCCCCAAACAAAGAAAAACATTAACAATTCGGTTATATTTGGTTGCACATTTGGGCCAGTTGAATTTAGCATCAATGAAATTTGGTGGCCCAAAGGGCATTTTTAGTGGTCCTGTGCCAGTGGGCCAAGTGCTCATTTCGAGCATTACCTAATCCTAATCACAAGCCTCTGAATTCTGCTTTTGATAGTACTTACACGAAATGGGAGTAGATGAGATGGGTGTTAGCCAAGCGTCAAGTTAGCATTTGAACTGGCACCCGTGGGTAGCCTCTAGCCACAATTATGATACAAGAACGATCCCCTCCAGTACCCCTAGTACTCATCAAGAGAGGTTCGAGGTAGGTAATGCAGGAGTGCGTTTAGATGTACACTCATCAAGCACAGAATCCGCGTTTTTGAAACGTGTTTTAGACTAGGGTGCGTTTATAAAAACAGTAGTAGATGAAATTGGTGTAGGCCAAGCAGCAAGTTAGCATTTGAACTGGCACCTGTGGGTAGCCTCTAGCCACAATTATGATACAAGAACGATCCCCTCCAGTACCCCTAGTACTCATCGAGAGAGGTTCGAGGTAGGTATTATGCAGGAGTGCGTTTAGATGTACACTCATCAAGCACAGAATCCGCGTTTTTGAAACGTGTTTTAGACTAGGGTGCGTTTATAAAAACAGGAGTAGATGAAATGGGTGTAGGCCAAGCAGCAAGTTAGCATTTGAACTGGCACCCGTGGGTAGCCTCTAGCCACAATTATGATACAAGAACGATCCCCTCCGATACCCCTAGTACATGTACTCATCGAGAGAGGTTCGGGGTAGGTAGTGCGAAGTGCGTTTAGATGTGCACTCATCAAGCACAGAATCAGCATGTTTTTCAAAACTTGTTTTAGACTAGGGTGCGTTTATACAAACTTTTTCTAGCACTGATTCAGCATTTTGAAACATGTTTCAGGGTTATTGTCGTTTCACTAGGGTGCGTTTGAATAATCAGACTGGTATAGAATAGAATCAGGGACCTCAGGGTTCTGCAACACATTTTTGGCTCACCTTTTCACTTTTTATTCAAATGAAACATGGTTCAAAAAGCTAATTCTAAGCTAGGCAAGTCCATCTAAACACGCACACGGTATATTGGTTCTTACAAGAAACTTTGCCTGATGAATAGGATCTATAAAAAATTGCTCTCAATTTGTTCTGGCACCCAATGGCCCACATTCTCGCCAGTTGGATCATTTGATGACTGCATCATTTGATGTCATTTCTTCAGTACATATAAACTAGAGATATCAACCAACAACCTAAATTTCAAATTACCAATTAGTATTTAAATTCCAATTTTAAAATTGATTCCATGGACTAAAATAGCCTAGTGTTAAATTTAACAAGTAATTTGGCCCATGGTTCCATCTAGCCCATGTCATGACATACTGATCCTCTGTGGTACATACCTTTATCAACCACCCCTCCCCCTTGCTCCAAGAGAGGAAGTTTGCATGTACATGTACTAGAACATTTTAATTGTTTGAGTAGCTGCCACAAAGGTCAATCACACACATACACGTATATCCCATATCTAGCAGCTCTGTAATTCTATGGGGCTACCAGGGAATTTAATTTAAAACTTGATGTGCAGCAAGAAGACCGTTTATAGCTGGCACATTGGACTTTTTATACTGCAAATTTCATACCAAACATCATACAGTATGTATACAATGTACCTTCCTCCGATCACCATGGCGAACATTATTCAGTAAAAAAAACCCTCATCAACAATTCACGACTCTTACTAAATTTTTTTTTTTTTCTTCTTCCCAGCTTAAGTGCGCCATCCAAATTTGCCGCCAACGACTGAATCTTTGATGAGCAGAAGTATGCGCTGGCACACCTCACAATCGCCTCAGCGTGCCAGCCATTCAGGAGCTTTCAAGTTAACCGTCTCAATACCGCATGTATACAAATTAACTCACTTACAATTCATAGCTAGGAACTAAGAGGGTTAAAGATTATGGTAATGAGGAAAGTTGCATTGATGCCCCGGAGTCAACATCCCCGTAAAGAGGATCGGATCTAGACAGCTCTATATATGTACTCGTCTAATGACTTAACTGTATTTTAAAGTGCCATCACTCTGCAGTTAACTTACAACATTTTCTTTTTTTTCTTCTTTTTTTATAGAGCTCAACTTACAAATGGTGATGGTGATGATGATGATGATGATGATGGTGGTGATGGTGATGGTGATGGTGATGGTGATGGTGATGGTGATGGTGATGGTGATGGTGATGGTGATGGTGATGGTGATGGTGATGGTGATGGTGATGGTGATGGTGATGGTGATGGTGATGGTGATGATGATGGTGATGGTGATGGTGATGATGATGATATATGATGATGAAGATGATGACGATGACAGTGGTCATGATGATGATGATGATGATGATGATGATGATGATGATGATGATGATGATGATATTGATAAGAGTTTTCAATAACAAAAGTAAATGAAGATTTAGTGAAAAATGTTACCCTTAAATGACATAATTTTTGCTACCCTGGTATTCAATATTAAAATATTTCTGTCACATTGCCAATTACATATCGTACTGGACACCAACACTGTATTATTTTCTTGTTTGAGATACCAACATGGACAATAGTGCAAGATGCCAATAGGCATCCTTCATTTTTTAGTCTTGTTCTGCAAAACTCCTCCATCACTTATCGATTGGTGTGTGGCTACTGGCCATCTTCATTAAGTGCAAGGAGTTCAAATGTCAGCTTCTCACGTCAGACTGCATCATACAATTATGAAATAGCAGTTGTCTTCAATTTATCATGCACTGATCCCAAAATATTTTTTATACAGAATGAACCTGCATGCCAAAATAAAAAATATGCTACAATAGGTCAATGTTTATTCTGGGATCCTACAATGTACACACATTTTGATCCGTTCAGGACTGGTCCCAAAAATACTTAAAGGAGAAGTTTCCCCACCTACAATTTACTTTTGATTATGTTCTCTACACATTAAAACATAATTTCATGCAAATATGTCCAACGTTTGCCCTCTGAGCAAAGGAGGGGCATCATTCAAAGTCAATCGCTGTATGGGCTAACCCCATTCATCGCGTACAGCATGGAGGCTGCCATTATATGTTTTAAAACCCGGATTTTTAATTTGTTTGCGCTAAAATGTTACGTTGTACCCGAACTAAAAAGCTCGGGCTCTTTTTGTTAGCTCTCGCAGCTCGCAGGGATTGTGCACAAACACAAAAGAATAGTTTGTGTTTGCATCACATTTTTAAGCGAACCATTCTAAATCCGAGCTACAAAAACATCAATGGCAGCCTCCATGCTGTATGCGATGAATGGGATTTGCCAGTACAGCGAGTGACTTTGAATGATGCTCCGTCCTTGCCCAATGGGTCAATGTTGGTCGTATTTACATGAAATTTGGTTTTAATGTGTACATAGGGAACTTAATCAAAAGTAAATATATGGTGGGGAAACTGTCCCTTTAAGCTGCACAGTCCTTACAGAAAGCATGTTACCATGTTATTCAAAGTTTTGTTGCAGATTAATTGAATGACACCACACAATGGTTTAATTTCGTTTTTGCATCTAGATCTTTAAAAGACCTTGCTTCTCTTACAACAAATCCTAAGTTGTATCTATTCTAGCATCAATAATGCTTTGCTTTTATTTCAGGTTTCCTCTACAAATTGATTTTCAGCCACAAAATTTATTACACATTGATCTGTATAGCTGTGGACAGCCGTGCCTAGAGGCCAAACAGCACAGTCTGGATATAGTGTATATTGAATTCAATAATCACATTATTCTCGACTTGCGCTCACACTTGATTTCATCATTGAATCAATGTCGATCAATTGACAGCCATTTACGCACATTTACTATGGACACATGTCGCTGTCTAACAAATAAACTACACACTGTGTGTATACTTTCAACATGACCAAGACAACTCTCGAGACATGCAATGTGACATTATGATGTTTTTAAAGTGCGATTTCACAAATAATTGGTACAATTTAAGCATTTTGCCTTATTGAAAATGGAAGGTCATGAATTTATCCAATACTTCATCATCTACTGTAGATAATGTACAGAAAACAATCAATATTATACTCTGGAATATTTTGCAAGATTGCATTCATTTGTAAAAACTAAATGCAAGGTCATAACTATATGATACCACTATTTTGCCAAACAAAATGCTCAGTAGACTTGTACATCTTATGTACTCTAATACTGCTGTTGAGAAAGAAAAGGGCGCTAAGTCACTTTTTGTATTTTGAAGATAATCATGTTTACAATTTGATAGCCATGTATTTAAACCTTCTCTTATATAATTGATGAATATTCCCACAAATATTACCTGAAAATTTTGAATCACAAAAAGCTAGAGGAGGCTCGGCTCTACGAGATAGTTATATGCCTGGCGCAGACAGAGCCGACTCGACTGGATGTCATTCCGATAGGCTCAGTTTCAGTGCCTCGCGACACACAATTTGCCAGTCGAGAGACAGTCGGATGCCAGTTAGGGCCGATTCAACACAATAAATCTGCTCCGACCGACCGGGCCCAACTCTAGCCTGATTTAAACCAGTCGGATCGGGTCGAGTCGGCTCTGTCTGCGCCGGGCTATACATGTGTGTAACTCAGTTTAGCACAAATCGACTTTACGCCCTTCTCACTCTCACCCAACGATATATAAATACAAATAATATGATAACAATGATAATATTTCCCCATTTTCTCTCATCCTATAATCCTATTTCCAGTGCTCTATAAAAAATTACTTTCGCTGCATGACATATCTGCACTCTAGCACGCTGCCGAGTATCCCCACACATATATTTTTATGAATGCATTCACCCTTCCGCTCAACTGTCAGTACAAACAATTATTGATCCATTACATGACCGTAAAGACACAAATATCCTCAGGTTGCGGTATACTTGTGCATATTAGATGGATTGCCTCGGAAGTGGCAGCGTAATTAACATAGATCTCAGGCTGGTTTGCTTTTTCATTTAATATGGAAAGTTTGAGCGCCAGTCTGCTTGCAATTGGTTACGTGGGTTCTTGCTATTTTAATTAAGAGCAACTATACTATTTTTACTGCTTGTAAATACTTTCCACTTTACTGTATACGATACTTCAGAGTTTACAAATGCGTGATAGTGGTAATGGTATTCATTATTTCCATACATCCATCATTGTTTGAATAATCTGCATTGTGTACAGATTATACTAACATTATTAAATATTCTATATTTCTATCACATTTTTAAAGTCTTATGTTGTACAATAAATCATAATACATCTCATATTACATGTATAATTTATATTTAACAAGTGCAATACTGCCATTATTTAGTACTCATGTAGCAGGCCACTGAAAAATAGGGTATGGCAGGCAGAAATCAACTTCAGCAATGATATCATGAGTTAGCGATCATTTTGGCAATCACAATGTTTAGCTATATAGATCTTTTATTGAAAGTCTGGGGTTAGTGGAAGTTTCAGGGTCCAGCAGGTCAAAACAATAAATGTGGGTATGGAAGGGGTGCTAATTATGAAACTGTACGGAACTGTACTGTACAAAATGCAATCATGATTAACACTTTGCATACCTTGGCAGGCTCGGCTACATTTGGAGTGTAATATTTAATGCATTGACTTTTTCTATTACTGTACACTAATACTAGTGAGACTCGATACTCAAATTGCTGGGCAGCTTTCTTGCCTAGATATTAGATTTCATTTCTGGCAAATATTTTCGCATTTGGTGGAATAAATTTAGTCTTTTTATAGCTCCACGACTTCTCGTCTTACAATCTCATCTTTATACAATGAGCTACATCTGATGAAAACTCACAACCACCGGGCAAGCACCCTGACAATGGTGTCGAACAAATTACTTTCTCCAATCTGCATGAAGAGCCGTTCATTTTAAGAGACAGGGAATCACAGATGAATAATTGAGAACGAACAAATTATGCATTACATGTATATGCCCACAATTTGGGGAAACGATATTGTGTACATATCATGTTCATTGAATTGTGGATTGTCATACGATCCATTAATGCTGGAGGACGTTCCTTTTTTTAAAATATATTTTGGATACATGTGTATGTTGTGGTATTCATTAACAAATATATTTTTTAATGAATAACACCTTTTAAAATACCTTTGTAGAAAATATTTATTTATTTAATAAGTTATTTCATTGAGATTGCTACCTGTTTCCACAATAAAACACAAATTAAATTAATCAAGAACATACGTCGATATTAAATTCTTAGCTAAGTCTGTTAACATGATGATTCTAAAGGTGAACACAAATTTAATTTGTGTTTAACTAAAAACTAAAACATAAGTTGCATATTCAAGAAATTATGCACAATTGTAAAGTATGAACCATATATTCTGTTTATGAAATACTGCACATAATCATGCAAGGAATGCAATTGGCATTTGGCCGAGAGGTACTGTCTGTACAGGTGGGGAACGGGAGATGGGCCGCAGTTTGAAGAAGAAAAAAAAGAGAGACAGACGGCTTGCCTTCAAGCTCATAAAATTGATTATATACAGAGAGCAAGTGTCAAAATTAATTTTCGATTGAAAATTGAAAAGTGGATGCCTCGTTGCACCTAGATGGGTATGATAATAAACTAATTAAGACATTCAGTACATACGTTGGTATTTGGTGTCTGATAAAATGCAGTCATAAAAATGTGACAAACAAATTGTTCGGAGCTGACAGCCAAGTAAATAAAGCATTGGAATTTTAATTGTGTAGTTTGTGCAAAAAAAAATCTGTCATTTTACTATATAAATATTAGAAATTAAATTGTAGTGTGCTAAACCACTTGAAATGTATGCATATGTATGAGTACGTTTGTCAAGATTTATATCAAAATATAAATATGAAAATAAGTACACAAGAAATAATACTATACATTTTCTTTTGCTGCCTCGAGTCAGTCATTATTTGGCTGAGATGAGGTTACTTTATATAGTGCCTTATTCATGAAATTCACTGGGCATCTAATACGGGATGCAATGAAAACAAACTGATGGATGGATGGCTACATAACAAATTTCAATCACTCTTTCTGCCTTGACCAGCGGCATAGTATTTTCTGTGTATTACTAGTACTGTTTGGCTATTGTGTGCATTTGTGTGGGGGATGAACTAATTACTTGTTCTTTCTTAACATTTTCCACTTATATTTTGTTTTGTCAAATGTGCATTTAAAAAATATTTGTATCCAAAGGTGTTTTTTTTCTCGTCAAATTGCTGGGGGAGGGGGGCCGGGGGTCACATTTCCCCAGCACCCCTGTAGTTACTGGTACTGGTCTTGACAATCCCTTCACCAAATGTCAGCATACATTGCTTTGTATTTTCCTGAACTGTTTACATTGAAGATTTCTTTTCATGAATACATAACTGTATTTGTTTACGTTTGCAATAAAGGTTTGTTTGCTCATTATATTTGTTTACAACAATTGTTTACATTGAAGATTAGTTTTCATATACATCATTTTATTGGTGCACTTTATATGTCTCTCATGGTCTCTCATGGTACATGCACTTTTGATATATGTTTCAAATTACCTTGAAACATGTAATTTATCATGGAATTTGTTCTAATTCATTTATTTATGACGGTACTACGTAATATCACAGAGAAGAGGCAGCCTCTGATTGAAAATCAATCATAATATTTGAAGCCACATAAATATATATTGTACACATGTCTTTATTACCAACTCACTCACTATCAGCACTGTACACAATAATGTTGCATGTAACCTGACCTACAATGTACTATACATATAACGTCCAGGTACTAGTGTCAAATTAAATTAGATGACTTGTCAGTAACTTGTGTACATGACATGTGTCATCTTTAAACTACCTTTCCATTCTAGATAATAAATACAGTTTCCATGAACACATTTTGTATACAAGCATCTACTGTAATTAGTGATATTCAATTTTCGTAATTGCCTGTCATCCATTTGTAATGTATACTGAATGTTTATTGCATTCAAGCATGTACGGTGTATATATTTTACATAAATGTTCATTCCTGACATACACATGTATACACGGTATGCACAATGTTCATGATGGATGCAGATTGAACATTATTATGAGTACACACTTTATTCATGTTCTGTTGATCTTACATGAGCAGCTCGCACACAGAAGAGAGAAAGAACCCTGGAATATACATGAACATGAACATAGCGGTACACATGTTCATGTACCTAGTAGGCCAGTACAATTATGTGTACCATTCATGTATGTACATGTAAGAAGAACCACAATGTCTCCAATCAATAGTATACAGCTTAATTATTTTGTTGGGACTGCCAGTTTCTGAAAGTCAAATTTAGTTATAAACGCCAGTCTAAGTTAGTTTAGTGTAAAGTTAAACCAAAGTTTAATGCAGGGCTCATCACTCGCACTGGCCCGTTGGCCCGGGGCCAGTGAAATTGCACTTCGGGCCAGCAAAAATGTATAAAAGTCATATTTTGGTGGCCCGATCGGGCAAGCAGATTTTCAATCCAACATTGACAAAATTAGAAAAATCTTGTCATGTTTCATCTATATCACAGGTTTGATCAGGAAAGAGTGATATTTTGAATAGTAAAAAGTTTACTCATGAAATAAAATTTTCAGGCCAGTAAATTTCTCTTTCGGGCCACCAGAAAGGGGGAAGAAATTATTTCACTGGCCCGACCGGGACACTGGCAAAAATGGTAAGTGTGGAGCCCTGTTAAATGTATGCATGCAAAAATATTTAAGGGTAACATAATAACTGCAATATCACCAAATAATATGTTTTCTGATCACATCATAGCTTGAAGTTAGCCCCTGAAATTGTATTTTTCCCCCAGGTATGTACTCATCCTTCTTATGCTAGACTTGACATCAAATAATTTATTTATCGATAGATAAAAGTCTACTTCATATAATTTTTCATCACAAGACTCCAAGGAAGATTAGCCATGTCTATAAAAGATGCCGCTGAATGGGCTAATCCTCCAACTGCATATTTCTTTTTTCCCCCATCTATTTACCGTGAATAGTGTCCAGAAATTGTTCTTATTCTTTGCAATGGTTTTACATTCAAATTTTCAAAAAGAAATGTGTACAAAAATATAAAAAAATTGTAAACTGGTGGTATCTTGTATCCTAGTACATGTTTAAACACTGCTCAAGGTTCTCCTGCAATATCCCTCAACACTGTCACATCTGGGTCGGTAGATCTACATACATGTACAGTATCTCTGTTCAATCCCAGGTTCCAAAGATCAAAGCCACTAGCTGTCAAAATATGAGGTCATACTACTCACACTAGGGACTTGGTGTAATACATTCGCTCTTTAAAACGAACCCGTTGGAGACAATAAGATTTTGTAATTTGTATATATATAACCCAGTGAGTTTTGTGTAAACCCCAGGCAAGATGATGACAACAATAACCGTGATACAGCAACAACAACAACAAAATAGACATTTAAATTGTCATCTCTTCATTCCTTATTAATATTTAAAGCACTGAATATTGCGCCATAACAAACACAATCATGTATGGTTCTTGTATCTTGTTCATAGTAGTTAGCTGATCACTATTTAGTTAATTGCAGTTCAACAATAATACTTCCTAACCACACTAATATGCTTAAACTGCAAACATGTGTTATGTCAATAAAGCAATATTAATTATCCACATCCTATTTACTGTATAGGGTTATACCAAAGACGCTTAATGGAAAGACCGACCACTGTACAATTATCCTGTACAAAGTGAATGGGCAGAGCGCGATGTACAAAATTAACACGCACTTTGATACGCAGGCTTTTCATTATGACGTCACAATAACAATGTTTACTTCGCCTGACTAAAAATAATTTCAAGAAGACGTGATGAAGTTTGATGACCCCAAATTTGCATACTAGCGCCCGTGAAAATTCTTTTGCGCACTTGGGTACGCGTCATACGCGTACAATGATAAAGAATTAAATGCGGACTGAGCGCGCGTTAACATTATAATACGCGAGAAGCCATTGCCATTTTTTCTCTACACGATAAGATCTTTGATGTTTCTCACAGCTCTGATTTCAATTGTAAAATCGCTATCGACTATAATTTTTTAATATTTTTCTCTATACCAAGACAATATTAAATTAGAACAACAATGTGCCCCCCAGGTGTACTGAGTTTGAAGATAAGCTGATGTTTAATATTCATACTAGCCTGAATTTGCCGAGTCTAAGTAAGTACGTTCTGATCCTTATTTTTGTTTAAATTAATACTAACAAAGGGAACATTTGTTCAACAAAAGCTATCGACTATGATTTTTAAATGTTTTTTCATTAATAAAAATGAACAAAATTGAGTACTTATATACCCAAACAAGTGGAGTGGATGCCATCATCGGGATTCTAACTTAGAAATACAGGTTTGGACCACTGAAGTAAACCAAAAAAAGTATACAGTACAAACAGAAAATGGCTGCTTACATGTTGCATGTTGCGTGTGCTACATGTATTTAGTGTGTTTAGTCTTCAGCTTCACCTCTTCACAGACTTGATGTACTTGTGGAATGGACATGTCCTTTCCACTGGTTTTTATTTCAATCGGTATTTCAATGACCTGTCGTGAACTCCCTAGCACATCATAAAATAATGGCAAAAAAATATCTTCTGAGACTGAGTAATGAATTGTGTCAGATTTCAGCATTAAACACTCAGGAAGAAATAAAAACAGGCCTGGAACTTCCTTCTTTGTCGGGGTTAAAGTCCAAAAGTACAACCAGCCAGTTTATAATGCTAGCAACTTACAGTGTACATTTGTTCCTCTTTTAGTTCCATATTTTGTTCAGTCTAGAATCTAGATACACCATATACTTGCACTTTGTACACTTAGCTTTGGCAATGTACATATGTATACATACATGTATGTCCAGTATTGTGTTGTCAATTATTAGTTTAAATTGTTCCCAAATCGCAACCAAGTGAAGTGCCACTGTTAACCATAATGTCAATGTCAATGTCAATGGGAATAGACGACTCCTGGCCTGGGAAATATCTTGTTCCAGTGATAAATAAACATTAATGACGATTATTTGGCATACATGTATTGTAACCATTTGTGACTAATTTACAAATAGTAAGGATATTTAAATTGAATGTTCATTTTCAGGATCTTATGCCTTAAATTCTGAGTTGATATCTTTGTGGAAATAATTATGAGTGGGTTTTTTAAATAAATAGTTTTACTAATTTTTATTTCTTTTTTTCTTCTTTGTAGCCTAAACTTTTAAGGACAATTGTCCATATAACTATTACATGCCCACGAATATATAAGATTTAGACGACCAGAAAAATGAATTACTCTTTTTTTAGTTTTTTTAATCATTATAATTTATCACAGTGATGGCTGTTTGGAGAAAGATATGAAGACTGGAATGGTTCAAGGCAGGATGAAGAGGAAATACCAAATATACAAGAAAATTAGAGACAGAAATACACAAGGACCCAAAATGCCAATTTGGAGAGTTTATATAGTATAAAGCAGCTTTTAGTTTTAGTACAATTTTTTTTTAAAGGTAGACTTGAAAAATATCATATTTTTGTTTGTAAATAATAAACCCTGGATGAGATGGCTTGACTGTGTGAAGACAACATTAAATCAGGGCTCGACACTAGCTCGCTTGCCCGGGGCAAGTAAAAATTGGTGCTGGGCAAGTAAAATTTCAAAAATTGTGTAGTTTGCTTGCCCTATCAGGCAACTAGATAATTGTTCAACTACAAGAGGAAAATGTTGTTTCATACATGTAAACCTGGCCAAATTTTGGGGGGCTCTTTTGAGCATTTCGGAGCAATTTGCCATGTTTCATTGTAAGGGTACCCTTTATGGTCTACTCCCAATTCACCTATTAGTGGCGTCAGAATTAAGAGCCTTATGATTAGGGTTGGGGTTAGGTTTAGGATTAGGGATCAAGTCTGAAGTTGAGAAAATGGAAGTTCCAGGCATCTTCAAGTACACCAGATGAGTATCTAGATCACACGACCATATTTCCAGAAGGGAGGGCTGTGACCTTGTACCTTAAACGATACAGCTAACCTCTAGACCTAGATTTACAAACATGAACAATGATTCAAGTACACTGTTATTTAATGGCATCCATACCAATGCTTGCTTGGCATCTAAAACTTTGGAAGTTTGGTGGTGAATCTGTCCGATGATGTCACATGTATAGCAAGGGGTTGCAATACCGAACGGGTTGTATTACCGTACATGCAAATTCCAATAGGAAAAACGTTCGAATTTTGAAAGTTGAATTTGAAAGTCGGCATTTAACGGAGGATAATAAATGGATGTTTAGCAAACATTTTCCACCATTTCCCGAAGAAAATAAGCGCCCTGAGGCGTTATACGCGCGTTTTGCCGCGCACCAGTGACAGCGCGCATGTCAATGACATTCCCATGCAAAACATTCACGTTTGGTGCGTCCGGTTAATACAACCCGGTTTGTGCGCTACAAAAAATTCTGCTTTCTTGAAAGGGTGCCGTAAAAGCTCAATTTGCATAAGTTTGCCGCTTTTTTCTACGAAATAAGTTATCAATTCTTTATCTTGAGAATATATAGATCACTTATTTGTGTTTTATTCATATCTCTGTTCTTCATGTTGATCGTTTTCATGGCGTAAAGAAATGGTATCCGGTAATAGGACCCGATACCATTATGCAACCCTATTGATCATTTCTATTAAGGCAGGCATTGTATACTATTTCCTAACATTATTGTATAACTCCTTGAGTGCCAAGCTCGCATTATTGCGAGTTATAATACATGTATGCAAATGCCATAGAGCATTAAAATCCCTGGCACTTTAAGAGTTAAGGCATTCTCTTCAAGGATTGTTAGGTTCTTTTAGTCATGCATATCAAGTCGTGGGCACGTCTTCGGAGAGAATGCCATGTATTCATTACTAAACATAGGAAGTTAGTTGTTAAAGCTAGGAAGTTTGTAGATGACATGGCACTGGTGAGTTCATTTGACTGAACACCTTCGCAGGCGGTGTTTAAACTATTCTCTTAGACTTATTCTCATCACTATTATCACTCAATGACTCAGTCTCACTCTCAGTCTCAGAAACAATCAAATTGGTCCCATCTCATTGACTCATTCTCATGTCTTTTTTTAAAGTCTGTTTTCACTCAATCATGATTAAAACTAAATAATTTTTTTATTAAAATCAATCAGATAATAAAATGGGAGATATGGTAATAAGTGGATACGTGCAGACCAACATCACACACAAAACAACAGCGTAAATTAGGTATAAAATGAACTTACACTTCCAGGATTCGATCGCCCTTCATAACTCCTGCCCGCTCAGCGGCTCCGCCTTCCAACACGGCGCTGACATGCTGCAGCGGTGCGTACAGCTCCCCGTTGATTGCCTTGAGCTGGCCGCCTTCGCTCACTTGGCCCCGTACGTTGAAGCCGAATCCAGTCTCACTTTTGCAGATGGTAACCACTCGGGGTGTGTTGTAAATATCCGTTGATTTGCCCCTCTCAGATGCCTCTTCATCCGCCATGATAGCTCGTAAGGTTTACCCACCGAATTGAAGATATTCAAACGCAGGAATCACCCAAAATTAGGCTATTTAAGAAATAAACGTTCACTGTTTACGTCCACGATACAGACGCGATACGTACTATACGAACGTGATCAATGGCGCGCCCGCGCGCGCGCGCTCGATTCAACGGCGCACAGAAATCCGTGTCAAATCCGTTGCATGCTTGCGCTTGTAGTAGATGTCGCGCGCGCATCCAATGATCCCCCTTGCATTGAGATCGAGATCTCGTGGTCATAGATTTGGTGGGCGGAACTCGTGGAATACAATCAGTCTTCATCATCAACGGTGCATCGCGCGTCTGCTGTCTACATGTCCATGATAATTAATCAAAGCTACATAAGTCAAGGGAATTGGATCCACAATATGTCTCCTTTTATCTGGCCATGTGGGAGCCCCGGGGGGGGGGGGGGGGGGGGGGGGGGGGCACTCGAATTATTTTTTGTCGGGGGTGTGCCTCACGGAACTCTGAAATTGGGGTCCTAAGAGCTGACTACAAGCACAAAATATAGGTTCTTTGGAGCTACAAAAACCCTGAAACGGGAGTTAAGGGGTCTAACTTAGGGAACAGACTAAAAACTACGAAATACATGGACTTGGAGCTACCAAAGACCTATACGGAAACCCCCTGGTCTAGAAGAAGAATAATGGACTTGGCGCTACTCAACTACCTAGCCAAGTCATTTCGGGGGTTTATGGAGCGGCAAAATTTTGAAAATCGGGTATCTTGAGAGCGGCAATCGGTTGTGAAACCGGGGGTCTTGTAAGCGGCACATACCCGTCTTACATTATACATGAGTGCCCCCCCCCCCCCCCCCCCCGGATGGGAGCACTGGTGCATGTTCAGAGTGGGAGTATAATAAGGGATACTTTAACCCATCCCCTCTCTCGTCCCTTGATAAAGATGTCAGGTTATGGTATACATGGTATAATGCATAGTTATAATGGCCGAAAATAGTTATACATTTTGTCCTGAAATGACAAATGTTCATTCATCAAGACTGTTTGAATACTGTAAGCTACTCTTTAAAGAAAAGTTCCTACTAACTAGGGATCTATTTAGTAACATTGTCCAAATCCAAACAACTGGAACTCTCTCTCATAAAAATGTTGTATTTGTATTAATAGAAGCATGGAAGAGGTTTTGCTTTTTCGCTTTTGTTAAAAGATAGTTACGATTGAACTGTGCAGAGTAAGTTATCTACTGGAAAGTTATAACTGCCAGTGCTGAATGGGTACGTATGTGAATATCACTTGTATTTTTTGCTAATTACGCACCCATGATTGTATAAAATCTATTGCAGACATTACTTAGTGGACATATCAGATCACAAATATACACATTTTATCAACCATTCATCACTTTTCACACATGTCAACAATGTTACGAGATCATCCCCGCCCGTCCAAAGTCCAAACCCTCCATTTCGCTAAGCCTCGCTAGCCCCCCCCCCCCCCCCCCCGAAAAAAAATCATTTAATATAATACATAATTATCATATTAACACTATATGCATAGTCGTACCCAGGATTTTATCAAGAGGGTGTTTAAGCTTTATTTAGTGGCGTAGTTGGGGTGTGTTTGTATACTTAATACTGTAGTTGTTTCGCTAAACGAGGGGTGTCTAACACCCCAACACCCCCTGGGTATACGCCCATGCTATATGCTAATTGACCCCCCTCCGCCTCCGCCCCCCCCCCCCCCCCCCCCTCCCCCTCGTTCCCACATAACGTACATAAAAGGTCATTTCTATAATATACAGTTTAAATTGTTCTGGTTTTGATTTTGTTTGCATGGATTATTGTATATGAGATCGTGGTGTATCTTCTTTTTTTAAATATATATAGGGTAAAACAAAAACAGACTAGTTCTTTAGGTGCCATACCAGACAATTTACATACAGAGCCATATACGTTTGACTGTATTTCTGTGTTACATACATGGAGTTATATATGGTTACATACGACAAATGCCGCCATCTATCGCTAGCTTATAGAAAATCGCGCCAGTCCTTGAGCTGAGTTCGTCACGGAAGTATAAAAAGTCATCTTTTTATAATAATTCCGTGTACTTATATAATAATATATATAACAATATAATGCAAAGAGAGCATTACGGACCCTTTTTGTTTGTTTGCATTTTTGGGGCTAAATCTTTCATGACTTTAGAGTGCTCTTTATGGCATTTTGGTGGCTATAAATATGACATGATTTGGGGGCCCCAAATGAGTTTGGCTGGCCTAAATCTCCCCGAGTCCCGTGAATATTTGTTTTTCCATATGACTTGTGTAGAAAAATAAGATATTTTTTTAATGAGAATACAGTCCACATCGAGTGATTTTATATTCATAGTGCAACATTTGTACATAACATCAGCAATATAAATAATTTATATCAAAATTTAAATCGGCGATTAAATAATGAGTGCATTTTATACATTTTAATTACACCCAGCTGAAATGTATATAGACCGAAATATAAGATTTATAATCATGTCTATATATAGGCGTGAAGATTGGCGACGATATGAAAGCAAGAATGAAAAGACACGAAAATAGGAAATGAAAATAATGTAGACATCATTAGCAAACGAATATGCCCACCCACACTCACTTTATAGCAATCACGCGGCCCTCATTGTATATACTGACGGTTACATTCGCCATTGTCATTATGGATTATGTCATTATGATATAGTTTTCTTGTGGTGCAATATACAATTTTGAAACATAACCTAACATTAACCTACAAATCCTTAATTAATTTGTTTGCCAGTGGGTGAATACTTGATGATTGTCTCGATCAAAATGAGGACTAATTAACAAAAACTGTGTTTTTGAAAAGGGATAGTAACTTTGTGGACATGTGCAAAAAATGATAAATGGTTAATACAATGTAAACTATATTGTTGCTATCTGATATGTCCACTGATGGTATTGTGTGAACATTTCAAGTTAAATGGACGTTATATGGCCGGTTAATGAGCAAAAATGCAAAGCGATATTCACTAACTCATTGCACTGACTTTGTACAGGGTTACGACTATCTAGTGGATAGTTTAACATCTGAACACTTCAATCGTAAATATCTTTTTAACGAAATGGAAATTCGAAAAACGCTGTCCCATGCTTCTATTGTTAATACGAATACAATGAGGGATGAGGGAACCGCTAGAATTCCAACTGGATCTATAGGGGATTTGGACAATATACTACTAGATCCCTTTAACCATGTATAATGGTATAACTTTGTCAAATCAACACCCAAAATCATGGACCTGGAGCTTCCGCATTTCTCTTGTATATACTTTGTTGTTTGAGTTACAGAAGAATGAAATGAAGTTTGATTTTGTTCAAATGTCTATACCCAAAAAATTATGAAGATACATAAATTATGATTGAATTGAAAACGTTCCGGAACGCTTAACGATTATATAAACTTTGAAATTGGGCAATAAAGTATATCATAAATTGTTACTCTTTTTACTATGGGTAAACCGTGTTCTTTTTCTCACATCGTTCAGAAAAACCTTACAATGATATTTATGGTGATTGAAGTCTAAAATATCACTTTCGGAAAAAATGGAACTTATCAAGTGAATGGAATACTAGGCTCATTCAAACGAGATGCTTGTACAAGTTTAGTTCCTCGTAATTCTGCTAAATAAAATGATCATGATGATGACCTTGCTGCCGTCTTGAAGATCGGAAGGTCGTAAGATGGCGCTATATCTATTTGCGTACTTCGAGATGTCCATTACTTGGCAGCACAAAATAACTTCTTTTTCTAAAAGAACAAACACAAAAAACACGTATTGATTCAAACACAGTCGCACAGCTTGGTGTAGTAAAAAATAATCGCTTTTAAAGAGGTATTAATATTTATGAAATTGATTTTTTTTACCACACCATAATCATAAATATAAGACAACATCGTAATTAGCAATGAAAATAATTATGCACCGGTCTATATGCTTTGGCTTACTCATTGGAAGGGCGGATGGGGGCACGCATTAAGTTTTTTCTTTATGTTCCATTTTTCTTTTCATAATTATCTATCGCTTTATTGCAGGCTTGTTCCCCTATGCCCTCGATCGATGTCATGCACACACAATTGTTTTTTTGATGTTGTATATATTTTGGCAGTTATTCAAAATGAATATTTACGCCATAATACTTATTACTCGAACATTGAGATTAGATGTTCAGTAGAGATACTCATACTCGGCATGCACAGTGGCATATAATGGTCCGACTAATATGTATGTGTGTTGGGGGGGGGGGGGGGGGGGGGGCTCCCAAATCATATTTGTCTCTATTTCTGTACGCTTTTAAACATGTTAATATTGATTTTGTAAAATTAGTGTTGCCCAGAAAATAAAGGGGTGTTTCAACAAACACGTGGCAAAATCATACCCATTTTCAGTTGGACAAACATAATACATGTTGGGGGGGGGGGGGCATCGCCCTCCCCCTTACTTCCAGCGTATGTCTCTGATATCCTACTGATTTGTTTTTTATTTTTTTATTGTTGAGAAAACGTGTTTTTTATTTGATTTGATTTGATTTTTTATTTCTCAAAAACGGCCCCTCACGGGGGCATGAGAGAAATACAAAGATACAAGTCAGTGTATATAAACATACGTACAAATATAAACATGGTAAAACAAACAAAATCTTTGGCAACAATATAATGAGTAAAACAACTTTGCAATAGAAAACTCTCTCTTTTTCTTCTTTGAAGACACCATACATTATGCACACGTAATGACGTCATTTACTGTAGTCTGCTAGTACTAGTATGTGGGAAACCAGCGGCCGCCCGCGCGCGCGCGGCGGGCGGGCGCGGGATCCGTGAGCGCGCGAGCGGTTGTCGTAATTACGGCCCGTATTATATACACTGCACAATTAGATACTGTACTGGTACTAGTTCTCGATCGGCCCGATGTCAAACTAGAATTGCATCAAAGATCCTACATACATAAGATGCCCAACTCTCCCGATTTTACACGGCCGGCCTGCTGGTGAAACGGAAGCGGAAGCGGTATTTTAGCACATGGAGTCTGCCGCCCGCTAGCGTTGAGCAACTAAAACTCGAGCAAGCGTCTATAGTAATTCCATTAGACATGTTAGACATCGTGTCGGAAAATTGATTTATTTCTATCAGAAGGCATCTAACTTTTAACGAAACCTGGTTTAAATGAAAGAATAGAACCTATATTAGATATCCTAGGTAGATTTCTTGAGGAACTTTTCCTCTGAAAGCCAGCGGACTCACTTTATTAGACCATACCCCATAGCTTGAAAATCATGATACAACTCTTGAAAGGTTTGTTATATTTTGAATTTAAGCAATTTAAAATCTGAAATGATGTAAAAGGTAATAACTTAATTTTTTGCCTCTTTCCGGTAAAAAAAATATAGCAAAACTCAATCCTTTTGGAAAAAACAAACAAGTGTGATTTTCTAGCAATTTGAGCATTTTAACTCAAATTATTTAAGTTTCTTTTAGCCACAAAATTTTTTTTTTTTTTTTTTTTTTGCCATTTTCTTTAAAACTTTAAAAGAAAAATATTTATTTTTAGGAACAAAATAAACGGGCCTTTAGCAGCTTAATATCACAGCTTATCTTCAATCTGAGAATTTCATCTGCTCTTTTTTTTCAATGGGATGGGTTCAGTTATGTGAGTATACATTTGACCATGCATGGCCAACGTCACCAAATATTAATTATTGTTAGACTCTGGTCCAGTTTATATCTTTCGCCCATTTTTGTAATGAGCTCATTAAATGACAATGGTTTCTTTAATTTATTCAGCGGTTCTTCAATTTAATCCATAGTTCTCAATAGAGTTTTCACACCTTCCCGGGATCCTTCAGGCTACACAACAGGGCCTGTCAGTTCAAACTTCTAACTCAACATGGTATTTACAGAAATAGAGACGGCTTAGATATAAACTGGACCTCTATTTATTTGGATTTTCATGAAACAACTACAATAAAATTATGACAATACACAATACTGATTAAGAGTTACACTTACGTTATTTATTCAGCTTTCTGGATTTGAGTCAAGCTTTTGACTCTATCAATCACAATATTCTGTTACATAAAGAAAAATCTTATGAATTAAGAAGTATAGTACTTTCATGGTTTGAAAATTATCTTAAGCACCGCTATCAAATCGCAGTATATAACAATGTTTGTTCTGAACTGTTACAAGTTACATGTGGAGTACCCCACGGATCAATTCTAGAACCACTTCTATTCTTACTATTCATGAATAATTCAGTTAATTGTCCCCATACTCTTAAATTTGTGCTTTTTGCTGCTGATACCAATATTCTTTTTTCTCACAATGACATACCTTATGTCAAATTATAAATAATGAAATGAAACATGTATCACCATTGATCACTATATGGTTCAATTGTAAGTGCTATTTCAAATGATTCAATAAATACCTTAATAATTAAAATTAATGATATTCTAATTCAGCGTGTTCAATCAACTTATTTCTTAGGTGTAATTATTGACCAACATTTAGCCTGGAAAGATTATATACTTGCCATTTCAAACAAAATATCAAAGAGTATTGGTGTCATCAGTAAATTAAGTCATATCTTTCCCCAAAATATATTGATTTTTATTATATAATACCATGATCCTGCCAATGTTAATGTACTGTAATGTTGTCTGGGCAAATACATATCCATCGATGCTTCACATGTTGTTTAAACTTCAAACACATATTGTAAGAATTTGCTCATTGTCTGATTTTCATGGTCACTCAAAACCACTGTTTAAAACATGAAATTTCTACTAAATCAAAATTGTATTGCCCTAATGGTTTTTAAGCATAAACACGATAATTGCCAAAGAATCTTGCCACTCTGCTAAAAAGTATAAGAAATCAGAACACAATTATAATACTAGAAATCCCCAAAATTACTTTGTTGAAAAAATTACATCAACTACCTCATCATATACTTTCAAACACACTGGTCCTGTAATATGGAATTCACTCTCTCTCTTTGTATTCAAAACACTGCTTTTCTCAATTCGTTTAGGTCTAAACTTAAAAAAAACCGTATAATTAATAACTGTTTTCACTGAATAATCTTGTGTTTGTATCCACGAACAATCCATTAACCTCTTATTGTAATTACTACCATGTACCTTGTTGGAACCGTCCTTTTGTCTGTACTTATTTATGATTGTTACAATACTAAGTAATTAGCAATATTTTAATTTTTGGATACTCCCTCGACAGAACCTCTTATGGTTTTATTTGCAGCCTCCAAATTCATTTACATGCCTTTTCGTAACTCCCCGAACTTCTTTTAATTGTATCTTTTATATTTCTTAAATAAATTGTATTTTATGTATATTTCTATTTATATTTGTAACCCTTTTCATCTTGGATTTGAATCGAATAAATATGAAAATAAGCTGAATACTTGACAATTACAGTGAATTACTTGTTTGACTACTAGGCTACTATACTGTACAATAATACAAGTACATAACCCAACTTGTAGTCCAGATCAAATCGGGAACTTTAGTTGCCAACCGCTAGTTGGCGCACTCCTTCAAACTCCCACAATTCCGCGCGTTAGCGTTTCACTTTTTGACCGAGAGTTGATCATCTTATGTATGTAGGATCTTTGATTGCATGCACAGCTCAGCACAGCTCAGCTCAGTAAGAATCGGATCTGAGCTACTATAGCTGGGCATTATTTTGCCCTTTTCTATGATAACCGGTAACTGCTGCTGATGATCTGATGAACCGACTTGTGATCTGACCGGCTAGCTTCGTCCGTCCAATTCTAGTATCAAGGCATAATGGATTAATGAGTATTCGGATTAATGATGTCACCTTTTCCTGCTAATTGTTAACTCAAATTTCTTGTTACCCCCGACCCCGTTTTCCTGAGCAAGCCAAGGTCAAGGAGCTGTGACCGTGACTAGATAGTCCAGAACTGAAGCTGAGAAGGCAGAAGTGAAATCTGCAAATTAGAGTTTGTAAGTATTGACTAGACCTATTCTGCATCTCACTTGGCTCAATAATCAGGGCCCTGTTGCAGACAAAGATACAATCGATTGCAAGTCAGATCATGTGTTCGGGTTCTAAATGCGTGAATCTGATTGGTTGAAACGCGCAAAGTTTCTGACTTACAATAATCAATATTAAATTTACTGTTCTACAATTGATTGTATCTCTTTCTACAATGTCAACGGGAACCTGATGATCTGACACCCACATCTACAAAGTATATGGTCCACTCAGGTGGACCATTTACGCGCAATATATGGTAATACTGGTTCCATGACGGGTCGCCCACTGTCAGGTCGCCCCCTACCAAGTCGCCCACACTTTGGACACTTCGCCCCCTGTTTTTTTTTGCCGATTTTGAGATTCTTGGACGGCTCGCCCCTAAATTCTTGGACGGCTCGCCCCCTAAATTTGTTGTTTAAAATTTATGTTTTTAAAAGTTCAAAGTCATGCCATTTTTATTTCCTGGCATCTCAGTAGTATTTTCTTACTAATTATTGTGATTTTTCCCCGAATTTGTATTTTAACTGCGTTTTTTCGAGGATATATGCACCTAATGTCCAAATTTTGCACCAGCTCGCGTACGGCACATCGCGCGCAGCCATGGCATTGACATGACGCCTTTATTAGTGACGGAGCTTCCAGCATTGAATGCTTGAATTAAGGTAAAATTAACTTTGATAAAACTATATTTTCTGTATTTTTATTAAATAGAGTGTTCTCAGAGTGATAAGTAACATTTTCAAACAGTAAATGTGTATAATTTGTATACAGTTCAACTCTATTCATTCGGAAGGTAGCCCTGCTCAGCTCAGCTGGCATGCGTTCACCGGCTGTACAACCGTGAACCCGCACACGCACACCGGCTTTTGTCTGCGGAGCGCACCCGGCAGCTCGGCGGGGTAGCCGCTCCCCGTTACCGTACGTAATTCCAGGCATTAACGCGCCAGTCTATCGGCGCACTACTCACTTGAACGGGTCGAGTTTCACGATAAATTTCAGATTTGTTGATGTCTTTTCAACTAATTGGCTTGGATCTGTGAAATCCTTGGAAAATTTCCTTTTTAATACTAAGGTATACTAGCTATCGTTGTTCTGCTAAAACTAACAATAAATTGAATATATGAAAGTGACATGACCAAATGCTTAACTTTATCCCGTATGTATATCGTTCGGGCGACGAAATAGTACCTACCCCATTCATCAATTGCTCATTCCAGAACCACGGAAGTAAAAAGTTTGAATTTTACATTGAAATAAGGCTTAATAAATTCTGCATACAGTGGACGTGGTACCATTTTTTCTTTAGGGAGTACGAGTATATTTGGCTTTTCAAATGATATGGGGGGCGGTGGATGGAGGGTAAACAAGGAACCTATTAGTATTACACAAGCAGTAGTTAGATATTAAACTGTTGACTGTCGCACGGCGCCACGGCTTGCCGTCCTGGTTGTTATGAAAGACATTCAACATTCGTAACTGATGAAATCTTGACTTATTTGTTCATCCTGCTGTGTGAGTTCATGAAGGAAAACAATCCATGCATGTTTACGATAAGGAAATAATTATTTTATGTAAAATATCACTTTGAAGGTCGTAGGGTGGCGCATTAATGTTTACGTATGGCAATGCTAGAAATTAGCATTTTTGCTTTGTGGCCCAGTCAGGCAAGTAAAAACAAGATTTGTCAACTTCTAGTGGCCCCAAACCTATACCTGCTGGCCCAAAACAAGGTCCAAGGATAAACATAACAAATTCTGTTACATTTGCTTGCCCGATCGGGCCAGTAGAATTTAGGATCAATGAAATTTGGTGGCCCGAAGCTAATTTTTAGTGGCCCCGGGCCAGCGGGCCTATGCTAATTTTGAGCACTGCGTATGGTAGTTACCATGCCTTCCTTGTACACCGTAGTCGTACCAGCGCGCACTAGCTGTGAACATTGTCGTTGCAAATATTGCAATTACATGAAGTTGTAGGGAGTTACAGGGAGTGGAGATGGTGCACACAATGTGTGCTGGTTTGCATTGTATCCTATGACCGGGGTAATAATATCGTTGTAAAGCGCTTAGAGATGATCATCAATCATATTAGGCGCTATATAAATAGTGTATATTATTATTATTATTATTATTTATTATTTTTACAAAAAAATTATGCAAGTATAATGCACAATTAAATGGCTGTGACGTTTTACTATCTTTAGGTTTATAACTCCACGAAAAGAGATTTCAAGCCCTAATTGTTTCAGGCATGCTATTAAATTACATTTTCTTTCTGTATAAGACAATAACCTCACAACTTTTGAAATTTGGCTTGCAAAAGATGGACAGTCTCTTAAAATTTATCGTAAGAGTATCTACTATCTTGCGATGTCCATACGAGCCCCACAATTTCAAGGCATCCATTGGGAGCTAAGAGTAAGATTGTGTGCAAAAGAGCTGTTCAATTTTCTTTTGCTTTTACTTCTAAATTCATCGCACATACCGTGGGGAATACTTCCTGAAATCATCCACAGAATATCTACAGTAGGCAGAAATATCTTGCATCATGCATCATGCATTAGTGTGGTGTCACAATTAGATATTGTTTGAGTACTGAGTTTGTAACTTAGGTGAGGTTAGACTGATTTTATTTTTTATTTTTTTATGGGGGGGGGGGGGGGGGGCCCAATTTTTAAAAATGTTTTTATTATTTATTTTTTATATTTTTCCATTTTTTAGTAGGCTCAAGATCAACTGCTGTAGGGAAGGGGATCATTTGCTTATCAACTCTTCGTAATGGATGCCTGTATGCAGGTTAGGAATCAATGTACTGTACAAATATTTCTTAGTTAAAGGCATGCCTGTAAAGTGTAAAATTCTGCCGAAAGAGACATTTGAGACTTCAATCCTACATCAATATCAATGTTGTAAAATACAATTGAAAGATTTGTGAAAGTTTGAAAGAAAACAACACTGTTTACCTAGTGAAAAAAGCGAATATTGAGTTCATATTTTATCACCGAATACTGATGGCCTATCGTACATTTGTGGCTGTAATATTCATCCGTTGACGATATCCGCACCCGTGCATGTTTACAGACGGTGAAGAATTCATGGAATTTGCGCTCACTCGGCTCAAAGTTCAATCGGGCGGAATGTTTCCCACGCTAGCTCGCTGGCCGGACCTATTCAGCTAGGACAATTGTACTTTTTTTGAAAAGCGTTGGCAACGCTTTTCAAATAATGATTTTCAATGATAATTATCTTCATACTAAAGGGACATTTGAAAAAATCTAACCCTATTTTATTCTTCTCTTACCATAAGCTAAACAACACGGCAGAAGAGAAACGAGGAAGCTCCAAGTTTTTTTCGTGGAGTTAGACACTTTACAGGCATGACTTTAAAGGTAAAGTGACTAATTCCACAAAAATTAATTTGAGCTTCCACATTTCTCTTCTACCGTGTTGTTTGGCATATGGCAAGAGAAGAATAAAATAGGGTTAGATTTTTTTCAAATGCCCCTTTAGTATGAAGATATCTATCATTGTCAAATTTTTAGATTGCAATAATTTTCAATCCCTCGTGAATTATTTTGCCATTTAAAACTTTTATTTCACCTGATGGCCAATTACAAATTATGATTAATATTTATATCAGTATAAACAAAAGAAAAAATTACAAATTCCACCCATCGGAGCATGTACAAAACAAAAGGCATTTTCCCTTGTATTTTTAGTTGTGTTTCAAGATTTATTAATGTTATCATGATATCAACTTTCTTTATGTTTTGCTGCTTGGATTTAAAGGGTGACTAAATTACAAATGCATGTTGACTTTTGTTGATCTGTAATAATGAATACATCACATATCTTTTGACTACTTGATGTACACTTTTGTCATATTTTTTAATATTATTTTTTCTATTAAATTTTATTCTACCTGCTAAGCTCCACCCCCTAAATAAACATGAACAAAAGATATGTTCTCACCAAGGGCGTCGATTTCTTCTCATGGTTGGGGGGGATGATCAGGGGGTTTGACCCAATGACGATGCGGAGCATCGTCCACGAGCCGCAAAGCGGCGAGGCGATTTTTTTGGCTATTTTGCTAAGAGGGGGGGGTGGGGGGTTGACCCAACAATGCCCCAATGACGATGCAAGAGCATCGTCCACGAGCCGCGAAGCGGCGAAGTCCGAGCCCGCGTAGCGGCGAAGCGATTTTTTTTTGTGGCTATTTTGCTAAGGGGGGGGGGGGGGGGGGGTTGACCCAATGACGATACGGAGCATCGTCCACGAGCCGCGTAGGGGGGGGGGGGGGTTCAAACCCCCCAAAACAGCCATTTTTGGATCAAAGAGAGGGGGGGCTTGAACCTCCCCCCCCCCCCCCCCCCCCCTGGGTACGCCTATGGGCAAGGGCGTCGATTTCTTCTCATGGTTGGGGGATGATCAGGGGGTTTGACCCAATGACGATGCGGAGCATCGTCCACGAGCCGCGTAGCGGCGAGGCGATTTTTTTTTTGTGGCTATTTTGCTAAGGGGGGGGGGGTTGACCCAATGACGATGTGGAGCATCGTCCACGAGCCGCATAGCGGCGAGGCAATTTTTTTTGTGGCTATTTTGCTAAGGGGGGGGGGGGTTTGACCCATGATGGCGTTTGTCTATGCACATCACATTTTCACTTGGCAGCCCAAGGGGGGGGGGTTTAAACCCCCTAAACCCCCCCCCCCCCCCCCCCGTAGATCCGCGCCTGGGGGGGGGGGGGGGTGGGTGTGGGAGGGGGGTTCCCCCCTCCCACGGTAGGAAGCTTTTTCATTTTGGGGCTTGAAATTGTGCAATCTGGAGCATACCTAAGGCATCAATTTCACGTTTTATAAACTTGTTTCTGAGTTACCGTGTTATAGATAAACACAATTAATGAAATCAAGTTTGCAGAAAACCAAAGGACTTTCTAACATAAGACATACGATAGTAGCCTCTTCCACAATTACATGCGCCAGTATATTTGTTTGTTTTTTTTGTTTTACCCTCCCAAATATTGGGGGGGGGATGATAATACAGGCCATCCCCCCCACCTCAAATATTGGGGGGGATATATCCCCCCCATCCCCCCCGTGATCGACGCCCCTGGTTCTCACCCACTAAGTACCTTATTACATTAGCATTGGATGTTTTCATTGAAACCCTTCTTTTCATGGTGAGTGGGCATTGTATAAAACATGCAATACTATTGTGAACAGGTGGTCAGTTGATAGGAAGGGAATTACCAATGTCTTTTGTTCATTTAGCTGACTGATGGTTGAATGGTATTATATGATGTCACAAAAGTCAATTGCTTCTGGAGGGTTTTTTTTAGCGGTGAAGCTTAGCAGGTAGAATAAAAGTACTAGAAAAAATAATATAACAAATATGACAAAAATGTACATCAAATAGTCAAAAGATATGTGATGTATTCATTATTACAGATCAACAAAAGTCAACATGCGTTTGTAATTTAGTCACCCTTTAAAGTTCATTTAATTCAGTGGAAATGTGAAGAAAAAAATTGTGCATACATAGTGTGAAAACATTGCTGTACATAGCATATGTAGCAGGGTACCCACTCAAATAATATATTATTTTCCTCACAAAATGAATTTAAGTTACTTAACTAATTAGTTCATTTTAAAGCAAAAATACATAAAACTGTATCATATTCCCATTCAATTATACCCTAAATGTATACAAAAGAAAGAAAATAATGGCATTAAATAAAAATATATGTTTAATCTGGATTGAATTCCATCCCATCGCAAGAGAGCTGTATTATGCAAAATTTGTGTGGTGCAATTAATTGTCCTATGCATGAGCTATCCCAAAACACTTCTTTAATTCTGGAAGAAAACAATGTTTACAAAATTCCATAATTCCATTATTTTAAAGTGTGTTACAGCAAATTCGAGAGACCATATGCTTAGCTGAACACAGTTCCAGAAACTGAAGATACTCACCTTTCCTATTATTTATGACAGAAAATAATTTCTTTAATTTAAAATGTTTACCCTTAGGTCGGACTACTTTTGGCTTTGGCCTAAGCATAAACACTTTTGGGTTTCAATTTATCATAAACAGGGCTCAAAATTATTACTGACCCTACATGGCTTTTAGCCACTGTTCCGTAAAATCAGCAGAAATCTAGTCTTACTTTGAATGTCCATTGGCATTGCACACAGTCTATTTGTGGGTCAGGATATGGTTAATATTTTCATACAGAAAACATTACATTTTCATACAAACATAACATTGTTTTTCCTTTTCTTTACTATGTAGGTATAGACTATAGGAAGTCACTGGAAAGATTCAAGAATCAAGCTTCTCCACTCTGGCTCTGCTGAATGTAGTACCTGGCCGGCCGGTTCCCTAACCAGTGTCAAATATTTCTACACGTCTTACTTTGGCTCTGCATGCTGAACCCCATCCATTAATTTCGGACTCTCTGGCCTTCCCTGCAGTCTGTTCCTGGCCCCTGGGCGCCCTTATGCTTTCGGTGCTAGCTCATCATTTCATGGTAATTGTTTGTTTGTACAATTTTAAGAAATTGGCAAAGTTGGTTGATTGGATGCTTGAATTGTTAAGTTTTAAATGTATGTAACCATGGATTTAACGCCTTAACTGTATTTAGGCTAGCCCACATCAGCAATGGGTTTGGGATACCCGGCTAGTCCTATTGCCTAGTACTGTACTAGCCGGGTAGCCCAAGATCAGCCCAGTAGTAGTGCCGCGATTTATGTTCAAAACGATACCGCTGAATAGTTATTCTTCTTGTTTCTGATCATGAAATGGTGGGAAAGTCAAATTTTGAACCATTTTGAGAAGCCATTGATTTTGTTCCAAGTTGTTTTGACTTTGGTGGATTTCATAGAGAAAACATTGCCTTTTTATACAAACATAAAATTTGAAAATTGTAATTCGTTTTAAAAATGTTTCTAAACATATTTGTTTTTCTTTTCTACTTGCTGTAGGATACACTGGCTCTGCTGAGCGCTGTACTTGCCTGGGTTAGCCCAACCAGTGTAAACTAGTCCTACATGTTACTCCGTCTGACTCTGGCCTTCCATGCAGTCTGTTCCTGGGTGCCCCAATGGTTCTAGTGTTGGCTTATCCTTTTAAGGTAATTGTTCTTGCAATTTTTAGAGATATGCAAAGTTGGTTGAATGGAGTGGTTGAATTGTCCAGCTTTATGTAACCATGAATTTAACAATGGATTTGTAGGCTAGCCCTCATCACCAATGTAACATGGTTTAAGCATGGGCTATACCTGGCTAGTCATATTGCCTACAATAGTAGCCAGATAGCACAGGGCCCACCTAGTACAATCACAATTAATTCTCCACATTAATGGAAATGGGTAGGCTAGTGTGCTCGGCCTCTTAACACATTATTTGAAATATAATCCAGTAATTCATTTTTTAAATAATATAGATGTAGCAGAAATATTACTAGTGCCATTACCACTTGGTTACTGATGTACTTAGTTCTGTCACACCCTGGTGAGCATGGGGATAACTGCTTTACTGGCGGGTATGTTTTTTTATTTATTTAAAATTAATACACATTGTATGTGTTGGGGTATTAAAACAAATAAGTTGTGCTATACGCCTATAGGCATGATTTAAATTCAGATTTTGATGAAGTTGACGATTTGTATATTGATTGCATGTCTGCATTAATTGAATTTTGTTGGTAAAATACTGTTGGTATAGAATGTTGATGTCCATTTATTATCTTTCAATTGAGTTCACTTGATAATTAAATTTTAGTTATTTTCTCTTTTCTCATAAAAACAGGACTAATGATGCAAGATCATGGAACTTGTGACAGCATGAGATCAGTTCTTCGGTGCTTCAGTGGAGCAGAAAGGACAATAACATTAATAAGGTATGACTATCTTTTCTGAAACATTTGATCTGGTGACAGTTGATCCAAAATCTGTTGTTGCTTTATTACTGTTTAGGGTTTAGTGCTAGGAATAATAATTAGGGTTTTTGTTAGGACATAGGAGTTTTGTTAGTTTGGAAATTTTATTGATTTGAGAAAAATTAATAGTAAAGCAATTTTTCCTTAAGCAATTTAAAACTTATACTTGCTGTCAAATTTAATGAGTAGAGTGAAATCAAAGAAAATTTAGTTGAATTGAATTTAATGAAATTTGGAGGTATCAATGTAAATGGAATGATAAAAAAGTATTTCCAGTTAGACTCTATGATAGTATTCATTAATTCCATTTTCTGTGCATTTCTGTTGTTGAAATACTTACAGGCGATCTGTATTACACCCAAACGCTCATAAAGAGGAAGTGTGAAGGGGGGGGGGGGGGGGGGGGTACAGAGTACTATTCACAGAGATTTGGTCACCTTGTCTGACTTAACAAGTGATTTAAATTGATGTCAACCACTCACTCTGAAACTTGTATTCCAGTTACATAGGGTGGGGAGGGATGTGTAATTATTATTTTCTTTCTTCTTTTTGTCATTGTTTTTATCAAATTATTTGGAGACATGCGCTCCCTGACTTGACCCCCACTTTGATACAAATATGTTGACATTAAATTTTAAAAAGCTCATAGGAGGACACACACTTAGCCCCCAATATAACTACCCCACTGTAATACTTATTTTTACATTTTAAATGTAAAAGGATATTTCAAACACAACTTCTAGTCATTGTTTGTTTCTTTCTTGCATTAATTCCTACAGGTGGGATCAGCATGTTCTTAGAGCCGATGACATCGCTCATCACTACCAAAAGCACATCATGTACTAGTGACAACTTGGGTGGCATGAGAGAGATGCAACTTCACACACATTCTGTAACAATTTTATGCAACTAGGTGGCAGTACTCGTTTCAACAGGAATACACTCCACTATGTTGAAAAACTAGACTGAAGTAAAATCTGTAACTGAAAGGGACACCGTTGTATAAGCCAACTGATAATGTGCAATATTTTGTAAAATGTATTGATATTAAAT